>VZTF01002182.1:0-14915 GCA_013397755.1 Cnemophilus loriae
TACTCTCCCCAGGTCACCTGTCCATGCTCCCACTGGCTGTGCATTTCCTTCTAACTCCTCAGTTTGAGGAACAGATCCTTGCTCAGCCATGCCAGTATCCAGCCTGCCTTGCTCAATTTCCTACAGATTGGGATAGGGAGCTCTTGCACTCTTAAGTAAAATGGCCTTAAAGAGTTGCGAGCTCTGGTCAGCCCCTCTGTCCTTAAGGACAGTTACCCAGGTTATCTCATTCACCAACTCCTTAAACAGCTGGAAGTTCTCTCTTGCAAAGGTCAGGGTCTTGACTTTGCTCCTCGCCAGGCTCACACTCCTTGAGATCACAAACTCAACCAGGGCGTGGTCGCTACAGCCCAGGCTGCCTCCAGTCTTAACCTCTTTACTGGTCTCATCTGCAGTGGTGAGCACCAGGTCCAGTAGTGCCTCACCTCTGGTTGGTTTGTCTAATACCTGGACCAGGAAGTTGTCCTCTACACACTCCAGGACTCTCCTGGATTGCTTACAGCCAGCTGTATTGCTTTCCCAGTCCGGATGGTTGAAATCTGAAATCCCCCATCAGGATGAGAGCTTGCGAGTGCGATGCTTCTTGTAGCTGAAATAAGGCCTTGTCGACAGGATCCCCCTGATCCGTTGGCCTCTAGTAGACCCCCACCACCAGGTGTCCTTTGTTTGCCTGGTCCTTGATTTTTACCCACAGACTCTCAACCTTTTTATGCCCATCTTTGGCTTACCAACCGGACTGCAGTAGGTATCTCTTTCCCATATTGATTCTAGTTTAAAGTTCTCTTGATTAGTCCCACCAGCTTAAGCCCACAGACCCATTTGTCCCATCCAGGACAGGTGGATCCCATTAGGCCCCAGTATACATTGTCTTCAATGGTTTAAAACCCCAAAGTTTTGTTACGGGCACCAGTCCTGGAGCCAGGTATTGATATCTTGGGCTTGCCTGATTCTTCCAAAGTCTCCTTCCATTACTGGAAGGATTGAGGAAAACATTACCTGTGCTCCTGAACTTTTTAGGATTCTTCCCTGGGCTCTAAAGTCTCTTTTGATTGACCTTACTTTTTTTTTTTGTGACATCGTTTGTACATTGTTGAAAGAGCAGGAATGGATAGTAGTCTGAAGGTTGAATTAGGCTCTTCAATCTTGTGGCAACGCCTCTAATTCAGGCCCCAGGGAGGCAGCAAGCTTCCCTGGAAAGAGGGTCTGGTCTGCGAACAGGTGCTTCTGCTCCACACAGGAGGAAATCAATTACCATAACTCGATGTTGTTTCTTCTTGGCGCTGGTCTTATTACAGGTTTTGTTGCGAGGGCTTGGTCTCTCTGACCTTGACAAAACTGCTTGCACAGGTTCCTCCTCTTTCTCATTATGCGCTTCATTTACTGTACCCATGGCTTTGTACCTGTTCTAAAAGGGTATGTGAGAGAATAACTTAGAGGGTAAGGAGGTTACTTTCTCTTACTGCTCCGTGCTATAACTTTCTTCTACCTTTCCTTATCCCTTGTGATACTGCCTTCCCTCTGGCAGAAAGCAGATCCTGGACCTGCCTCCATAGTGGCCATGTCGAGTTGGCTTCTATACATCATAGATAGCAGAGTACAGCTCCATTGATGAATCTCGGCCACCAAGCAGAGCAGTTCATCAATCTGGTCACAGCTCTCACAGTCTTGCTTGCAATCACTTTCCATCTCTAGGAATATTCCTTCAGACATCCCACAGCCAGAAACCTGGGTGGTTGCATCCTTGAATAGGAGCTCTGTCTGTATGGCTCCATTGGTTTTCCCAGATGCTAGAAGCTCAGGAGAAGCAGAGAACACTGCTTTTTGCCAGGTGGCCACCATGCTGCTGCTGCTGTGTGCCTGCCTACTAGGAATATATATGCTCGTTCGTTGCAGTCAGCTGGACTGATTATTTTTGCCTGCTTAAATCTCCTGTGCTGCCTGGTGCGGGGTCTGCCCCTTGCTGTCTCTTTCACTGGGTCTGGGGTCAGTTGCTTGGGGAACACTCTCTGTCCAAGACAAGCCTCTACTTGTCCACATGTATCTCTCGTGGATTTTTAAAAATTATATGAGTAACACACTAATCCAAAGGTGTGTTTACTTAGAGACTTTCAAAGAAAAATATTGTGGTTTCCTAGATGTTTTCTAGATGCACAGAACATTCACAAGATGGTTGGAAGAACTTTTTAAAAGTCAACATTGAATGTTAATTTATAGCTCCATAAGCAAGCATACATCAGTCCTCTTTTCCCTATGAATCATGTACACTTAATGTTTATGATGATGCTGTCATTTAACCCTATATGTAATATACAAGAATAACTGTCATCAGGGAACAAATAAGTTTAAACCATCTATGTCAAATAGTGACCAGAACATTGAATTAATATATACTGTTACACAAATATTTTAACCTTGTGAATAAGCAGAAAAGTAAAGTTTAAGAAGGAATATCTAGAAACTTCAATGATATGATTTTCAAAACTAGATTTGTATATTTAAATTTGTCTTTCCAAACTCTGGATTCTCAGAGCACAGATTTCAAAGTCATTACAAGGCAGGCTTAGGGCAAGCAGCTACTGGAGAATTAGACATGAATGAGATACTTCTCTGCTCAGAGAGCTCTGAGAAAGAAGCTATATATTGGTATATTCAGCTGTTTTGAGCTTTAAATGCATATAGGAAATAGCATAATGTGTATATTCAATACTTTTTTTCTAATTGAAAAGCTAAAAAAATTACTAAAAAATGAAAAACTTCAACAACAATATCTACACTACAATCACAGAATTGTTAGGTTTGGAAGGGACCTCTGGAGGTCATCTAGTCCAAACCTTGCCAAGGTAGGGTCACCTAGAGCAGGTTACTCAGGAACACATCTGGGCGGGTTTTGAATGTCTCCAGAGAGGGAGACTCCATGCCCTCCCTGGGCAGCCTGCTCCAGTGCTCTGCCAGCCTCAATGGAAAGAGGTTCTTCCTCATGTTGAGGTGGAACTTCTTGTGTTTTAGTTTATGGCCATTGCTCCTTGTCCTGTTGCTGGGTACCACTGAACAGTCTGGCACCATCCTCTTGGCACCTGCCTTTGAGATATTTATATGCATTAATGAGATCCCCTCTCAGTTTTCTCCAGACTAACCAGGCCCAGCTCCTGCAGTATCTCCTCATAAGAGATGCTCCAGACTCTTAATCATCTTTGTGGCCTCTGCTGGACCCTCTTCAGTAGCTCCTTGTCTTTTTTGTACTGAGGAGCCCAGAACTGGACACAGCACTCCAGATGTGGCCTCACTAGGGCTGAGTAGAGGAGCAGGATCATCTCCCTCGACCTGCTGGCCACACTCTTCCTAATGCAACCCAGAATCCCATTGGCCCTCCTGGCTCCAGGGCACACTGCTGGCTCATGGCCAACTTGTCATCCACCAAGACTCCCAGGTCCTTCTCTGCAGTGCTGCTCTCTAGTAGGTCAGCCCCCAAACTGTACTGGTACTTGGGGTTATTCCTCCCCAGGTGCAGGACCCTACACTTGCCCTTGTTGAACCCCATTAGGTTTCTCTCCATCCAATTCTCCAGCCTATCAAGAATCACTACAAACAGTTTTTATTAAAACATTAGCCTTGTAGGCTTAAAACAGGTATATGAAGAAATAAGCATCTAATGTTTTAAATGCAAAGATTTGCTATGAAAGTATCTCCTGAATAACAACACTCGTGTTATAAATATGATGTGATAGAAATGACTCAGGGAAGAAAATCAGTAATTTAGAGGACTACTTCCTAGCCCTCGCCACTAGTCTTCCACATTCAGTACAGCCTACCACCCTTGCTGCATTAACAACTCCTGATGTAACTACAAAACAACATTTTCCCTCAACTCTCACTATTATTTCTCTTCTTCACCATGGTACTTTCTGGTACAACATACTGGGGGAAGAAGGGGTGGGTGCATGTAGTTCTGTTGCACCTTTCGAATTGAAAGTTAATTTAGGCGCAATCCTTTTTATCAGATATCTATCTAATAGTCTGATAATTTGCTGTGTGCCAAAACACTTAACCCAAAAGAATAAAACATATTTCATATGCTAGAACCAAAGACAGAACAAGCTTTTTATCAGGAGACAGGAATTTGCTATGATTTTCAGCATGCTATTTGGAGGGAAAAAAGTTCCCAAATAGTGAAATAAAATACAAGTTTTTAACTACTGCAAACAGCTTTAATATAAATTAAATTATTACTTACCAAAATCTACTCTTGTTAGTATGCACTGCATTGGATGGTCAGTTGTATGCCTCGTTGTCGTTGCACCACTTTCATAACAAGTTGCACACAGATCGTAATCGTAGCAAATTAAACACTTGTATCTGCGACCTCGAAAATTTCCTTTTAAACATGCATCACAGCTGACACCTGTGAACAAAGAAAATTGCTTGAAAACAACAATAATTTCACATTGGTTTAATGATACAGATTTGTTGCTATAGCCCCCAACAACGAAAGGAATTCAACCAAGAAGCTTTTATGGAGCTGATGCACAATAAGACTCAATTTTAAGCATATTTATATCTTTAAAAAGGCAGTAATTATCTGAAGTGAAAGTTAAAGTAAAATAAAAACCAGTCAAGCACTCAAAATGATAATTTGTTAGGATATATTCTTTTTAATCACTTTTTTCCACTATTTGAAAGCTTGGTTCAAAACATTCTCAAGGTTAAATAGTATAGTTTGTGAAAATAACAAAACAAAGTCCACAGCAGACCATCCCCCAAGTCACACAAAACCACACACCACCACCACCACCACCACATAACACCATCCCTCCCTGGCTTTTGTGTTTATTTTTATATTTTCTAATAATTAAATTCTGAAGAACGCCACAACCATTTTTCACAACATAAACATATCCGAGAGCAGAAATTTAGGTCTTCTATTTTGAAGTACAGAATAACTTTGAATACAACTTAATTTTATGTTGCATCATCACTTCAGCTTCTTCCTTTTGAAAGTTCAAACTTTGTACTGTAAATCAATCAGTCACACTGCCTGGGTCAGGAAGAACCTTCATTATCTTCTAAAGGTTTTTGCAATTTTCTCTGTGTCATTTCAGTTCTCTGCTGTTAATTTAGATAAGGGCAAAGGAAGCATCATCATCTTTTCATCTGTCAAGGCCCACAAAAACTTCCATCATTGCAGTAGTAAATTAAAGGCCTTCATGATAATAACTAGTGTGTACAACACATGCGATATTTTGATTGAAGTCCTCCTTTAGGATCAATTTAAACAAGCTTTTCATAGTTCAGTGCAAATGCAGAAAATGTTATAGAAACAATGTTATTGGAAGAAAGCACCGACATTGACTCCAAGAGGAATAGTAGATCATCAAGATCTCAAAACTGCAAATATCCCAGTGGTCATTTCCTAATTATAAACTCTATTATCAGATAAAAATCTAGTATTAACACAAGTCACCACTACTGCTTGTGATGTCAGGTCCAGGGAGCAAAGTTAAATTACACTGAGAGAATTCTCACAACATCTCTCCAAGCTAGTATTTCTTCATATCACTCTAAAATACCATGTTTTTATTTTGATAACCTGACAGCAGGTGGCATAACACTACTTTCATACCCTTTTATATAACAGGAGAGAAAAGCATCAAGAATAAAAAAAGTCTCAGAAATTCAGCTGGTTTTTTTAACCCATACACTGCATTAATTAAAATTTTAGAAGTTTGCCCCTCTACACCTTAAAAACAAACAAACAAACAAAAAAAAACACCACAAAAACCCCCCAGAACACTGAAAGATAACAGAATGCCAAAGTGAATTGAATGCATCCAAATTAATCTCAGGATTTGAGGAAAAGCACACACTCAGGAGGGGTTCAATTATAAGCAGGGAACAAAAAGGGCAAACGAATAAACAAGTTGTGAAAATAATTCAGCTTCTCCATGAAGTTCTGATTTACATGATGCGACAATGACTTTTTAAAAGCTTTTAAAATTATTTCCTATTCAATGGAAACAGTTTTCCAGCACCTTCTTCAGAATGGCCTCATGGAAATGATCACAAAAGAAAAATAACCTGGCTCATTTTTAAATAAAGTTTTTCATGCATTTTACCTTAGAAAATAGCAAGGAGACTTTTCCAGTTTTTCTACTGTTAATTACCAATACACAAGTACACATGTGGACTGATAAACAGACCCAAATAATGACATTTATACCCATGTACCCTCTCTTCACTATCAGAATAACTATGGCTACCAGGTTTCATTAAAAAACTTGCTGCTTGTTGTCCTGGGTAACCCAAAATGTTATTATATTCCATATCTATCTGTGCCCAAAATTGTTACTGTCTCTTTAAGACCCTGTGGCCAGAAAGAGAATCGCGGGGCAGGCAGGGAGCGCTGGTCCCTTTTTTAAAGCCAGGTTGCCCAAGCAGAGCTTTTTTTTTTTTTGCCTCGTGGCATTTACTCAAAGCGCCCAAATCGGAGGCATTCCTTTAGGTTTCTTTTGCTTTTTTTTTTTGTTTGTTTGTTTTTGTTTTTCTTTTTGTTTTGAGAGAGGATGTGTTTCCTGGTCTTGGACTGCCTAGGGGCAAATTCTGGGAGTGCCTGTCTGCAGCTGAGGCACTGGGCCGAGTGGAGCGGAGCGGCCCTGCTCCAGTCTGAGTCGCCCCAGCCTGCCAGCCAACTGCCCTGCTGTCTCCTGCTGAGAGGCAGGCAAAGTCCCTCCACGAGTTCTAGCCCTTAACTGAGTACCAGCCACCAGAGTGTGCCAACGGCATTCGCTGACAGAGTTGCCTCTGCTGGAGAGATGGGAAGGGGGGGAGGGGGGCTAGCGCCATTTTCCCCTTCATCTTTCGAGCCATGCGCTCGGCTGCAAAACACGCCATCTTGGGGGGGGGGTGTGTCACTCCTCCAATTTAAGTTTCTCTTTGCTCTTGGGGAGTCTGTGAGATTTAGCAATTTTGTGTCTAGTGATTATTCACTGTTATTTTTTTTGCCTGTTGCTGTTTTGCTTGTTAATAAATTGTTATTTTTTCACTTATATCTACTCATATGCATTTCTCCTCATTGGTGGAAAGGGATTGGTTAAAACTAAGGGGAGGTAACTCATTTTAGAGCGTCCCTGTTAAATTGTCTTTAAACCAAGACACTCGTGGATAAAACATGCCTGCTTTTTAATGCAACAGTATTCTGCTAAAGGGTAGCATTAACCTAAAAGCCTAAAGATTTTTGACTCATCACACCTTTAAATGATCAAACCTCACTCCTAAAGGCATTTTCAACAGTATTCTCTTCTCAGTAATGATGTCTATATAACTTAGGTCAAAGTTACAAAGTGCTTATATAGCTTGAGTTATAAGATATCAATATAACCTGCATCATGACTTTTTATATATCTATATAACCTGATATCAATATAACCTGAATCATAGCTTTTTTCATAACTTTTATACATATATAACCTGATATAAATAACTTTCTATACAATGTAAAGACTAGTATATGGTTAACTAGTTGCTTAATGCTGAATAGACAAAAAAAGAAGAAAAAACTCACCAGGTGGATAGCTTTAGAGATAGATAAGTATAGCACTAATGAGAAATTGGCAAATGTAAAGCCAATTAGCCACAAAATAAAGAATTTAGGCTGGTTAGGACCAGACAGACCAAGGAACACTGTAACTGCGCATGCTCCGAAGACAAAGTTGAAAAGTTCAGATGCGAAGAAGACCTTGGAAGCCTTCATCAAAGACCCCCGACGACCCCTGAATTGGGGAGGCGCAAGCCCAGTGCAAAGAACTATCTAATAACCATGAGATCATACTATGTAAATTAGTTACGGTGCATATGCAGTGACGGTATAGTGACACAATAACACTAAGCAATATTTTCTGTATAAATATACCACAGCACTTGACCAAGCTGGGTGAGTTAGGTGGAGATATCCCACTCACCACTAGCGCTGCAATAAACAAATACCTGCTCTATAGGTGTCAGTCTATAGAGATTTATTTCCAGCCTATCTTTCGGGCATCAGTAATATTACTCAGTTTCTACAGGTAAGCATTTTGAATTTATGGATCAATCAAGAGATGCTTAAAAGTCCCATGACTTAAAGAGAAAAGGAAAAGGCTGTTTTGCTTAAACACATTGGACTCACTATTCTGGTATATCAAGTTAAACACACTTTTCACCTCTACCATGGCTGAAAATTTCAGATAAGTTATCATACAAGCATTTTATATGCAACATGCCTAATATTAACATACGAAATATATGTATATAATACAATATTTATTCTCATCTTCCCAATCAAATATAATTTATTCTTATGCTATAACATTTGGTTAATCCCCAATAAAAATAAACAGAAATGAGGAGCTAAGTATTTATCAGACTAAGATGAACATCTGATCTAACGTCCAGAAAAGGAGACTAATGCTAAATAATATTACGATTCAAAAATCACCTCACACTGGGAATAATTTTTAAAATTAAAAACAAAATTAAGGTGTAAAATCCAATAAGATAACCTGAATACTCAAAATTAAAAAATGAGCAGCCTTAAATAAGCAGAAATAACAACTTGCTTTCTCTTTGAACAGTAAAGACTTTTCTATTTGACTCTCCAATAATATTAGGAGCACGTAAAAATAACATTGGAAATTTCACATTTGGCTTACACAGGATACACAAGACTTCAGGGTTATGAAAAGGGCTCAGGAATAGCATTTCAAGGGCATCAGTCTGAGATAAAATTTTCAATAACTTGCTTCCTTTGTCAGTCTTATCCAAGACTGGCTCTATCCTGTTTCAGTATTTCACAGGAAAAGCATGGAAATATTGACTTCCACTTAATTACTAGACAAAGCAAGAACAACATTTTGATGTAAATATAAAACAGTTAAAGAGAACATACCCATTCTAAATAAAGAAGCACTCTTAAAGACGTTAAGCCACAATTACTTTCTACTTAACATATACACAAAAAAGATAACAGATTTTAATTAGAATAAATAACAGCTGCAAAGTAGAGAGTAATAACTCATCTCTTCACAATCGAATTAAAATACATGGTCTATGGTAACCAAGATGAGCAGCTCCAGTAACAGCACAATCTGCAGCTGAGTGCTCTTGCCCCTGTGCACAGGGGGAAGTTCCTGAAATGGGGAGAGGAAACCTCAGGGGAAAGAGGTGCTAGGAGCTCACACCTTGTCCGACAGCAGCTGACAAGACCCAAGCAGGACCAGGGGAAACAGCGGCTAAGCCCACACACTTATAAAAAGCTTCTAGGGAGCCCTAGTGATTAGGGCAGGCAAACAGGACATGGCATGGCAGTTTGCATGGAATGGCACTGTAAGACCACTGGCCTGACTAGGGAGCAATGGTATCTACCTGTCCGAAGGCCACAGCTTCTCTAAACACTGCACCTGCCTTGATTGACACAGCTCTGATGGGGACACACTGTTACCCAAGTGCCAGGCTGCAGGACGTGCCCTACTCTTATGCCAGACAACAGTAGCGAGAACACCTGGGGGAGATGCACCAAGATAGAGGAACTCCTCAGTTTAGTAGCAGAGCTCCAACCCAACAGGAGGTGAGTAGGTTGAAGAGTCTGAGAGATAGACTACAGGAATTGCACTTTACCTTCCCTGGGACAGGCCTATCAGAAAGACAGGATATATGATACAGAGGATTTCCTATCTTCTCTTCACCTGGCAGAATGCAGTGTTTTAAGGAATGTGGGGAATTGCAACAAATTCCTGCCTGGCACAGCAGGCATGTCTCCTCTATGACTACCTCACCAAAGAATAGGAGGACCAAAAAGTGGAACCAAACAATGATGAGGACAATAGTTCATCTAGATTAGAGATGTCACCAAGGTTAAGTCAGCCGATGAACTGTGTCAAAACCACTTCCATAAAGAAAAAAAAGATGAGTTCTTGTCAGAAGAGACTCTCTTCTGAGGGGAACAGAAACTCCAATTTCTTAAGGAAAGTATGCTGCCTTCCTGGGGCCCAACTTAAAGACATGGTGAGGAAACTTCCTACCCTGGTACAGCCCTCAGATTATTATCCATTGATTTCAGATTTCAACCATCCGGACTGGGAAAGCAATACAGCTGGCTGTAAGCAATCCAGGAGAGTCCTGGAGTGTGTAGAGGACAACTTCCTGGTCCAGGTATTAGACAAACCAACCAGAGGTGAGGCACTACTGGACCTGGTGCTCACCACTGCAGATGAGACCAGTAAAGAGGTTAAGACTGGAGGCAGCCTGGGCTGTAGCGACCACGCCCTGGTTGAGTTTGTGATCTCAAGGAGTGTGAGCCTGGCGAGGAGCAAAGTCAAGACCCTGACCTTTGCAAGAGAGAACTTCCAGCTGTTTAAGGAGTTGGTGAATGAGATAACCTGGGTAACTGTCCTTAAGGACAGAGGGGCTGACCAGAGCTCGCAACTCTTTAAGGCCATTTTACTTAAGAGTGCAAGAGCTCCCTATCCCAATCTGTAGGAAATTGAGCAAGGCAGGCTGGATACTGGCATGGCTGAGCAAGGATCTGTTCCTCAAACTGAGGAGTTAGAAGGAAATGCACAGCCAGTGGGAGCATGGACAGGTGACCTGGGGAGAGTACAGGGACAGGGTTTGGATGAGTAGGAATGGAGTCAGGAAAGCTAAGGCAAAGATGGAATGGAACTTAGCAAGGGATGTGAAGGATAACAAGAAGGGATTCTAAAAGTACATAGGTTGGAAAACAAAGGCCAAGGAGAGTGTACACACCACCCCACCACCCCCAATAAATGAGAAGGGAGAACTGGTTGCAACTGATAGTTCTTCACCTCAGTCTTCACTGGCAGTCAGGTTTCTGTGGCCAGCTGTTTTGTTTCTTCCCCTGGCATTTTGGTTTTTCTGTTCTGCTGTGGGTGGGGGTGTGGGGGGGGAGGGTGTGTGTGGGGGGGTAAGGTTCTGACAATTCAATATCTAGCATTTATTCATTTTTTCCCGTGCTGTGCGGGCACTTTGTCAATAAACAGTTGTGGGTTTTTTCACTTTCATCCAATAGTATTCATTTTCTCATTGGCAGAAAGGGATTGCTGAAACCCTTTTCTTTAGAGGAAACACTCATTCCAGAGCATTTTCTCCTAAACTTGTCTCTAAACTGAGACAAAATTTGGTGCCCAACTTGAAGGGCAAGAGAAAGTGAAAAAAAAAAAAATTACATTCTGGTTTGAAACACTTTGTATTGGGGTACAGCAATCAGTGGTCACCATGCTACTTGCTTTAATAATGGCTCTCTGGCACCTAGGCATCTTTACCTATCCATATATAGGGGCAATTTTGTCCCTGGCATATGCCTTTTACAAATCAGGGACACGAATCAGGATTGCCATATTAATGTACCCAGTGCTAATAATTTATGGAAGTTTAGCAGAGGTACTAGGAGCTATTGAGGATGTGTATGCTCTGTTGTTTTTCCGTCCTGGTCTCGGTAGCCTTCTTTGGGGGTTTATTAGTAATTACACCCAGTCTGTTAGGGGAAAAGTAGGGGATGATGTTTCCCAGCCCTTCATCTCCTTCTTCCCCTTCAGATCTGGCATGTCACCTTTTGAGAATGTTCAGTTTCCCCTGGATGTTAAAGATACCACCTTTCTGTTGTGTTATCTAGTAGGTTTCCTCTATATGGTCTGCAGCTTGTCTAGAATCAGGGCTGAGGTTTCCAGAGAGTCTGTTCAGACACCTGCCCCGGTCATGGAAAATTCTGAGTGGTGTGGGATGTGGGAGGAAATAGGACAAACCCTGAAGGAATTCTCTGACCCGATAGCTTGGAACTTCCCCCCTGAACAAATTCAGAATCCAGCTGAGGTGGGGAAACATCTGAAAGAAAATTGCAATGACAACTCTAATGAGAAGAAGCTCATTGCAATGTGCTGGGCCCTGACTAATGCTTACTGCACACTGCTAGATACTGTAGGGCAGCAGATACAGCCAGAGGGGCAGGAAGATGAACCAGCAGACATCCCAGTCACTCAGGCTGCAGCTAAACCAGATGGGGAGCCTAAGCCAATAGCGATTGCCTCTGTCCAGAGAAGGAAACAAAGAACCAAATCCATTTGCCCAGTGGATAATGATAGGGAGCCAGGATCCTCACAGCCAGCAGAGGAATCCAAACCAGAAATCATTATTGAGTCTCTGTCCATAGAAAGCCTTCGCAGCCAAAGAAAAGATTACACCCGACGGCCTGATGAATCTATATTAAGTTGGTTGGTCCAAATCTGGGACGCCGCAGGCGATAGTACAATTCTGGATGGCACTGAAGCAAGGCATTTGGGATCTCTGTCACATGATGTGGGTATTGACCAAGGGATGACAAGGGGGCCCGAAGCTCTCAGCCTCTGAACATGGCTCTTAAGAAGCATGAAGGAAAGATACCTGTGCCAAGATGATCTCCAGCTGCAGCAAAGCTTTTGGAAGACCATGGAACAAGGGATTCAATGCTTGAGAGAACTGGCGGTGATAGAGATAATTTTCTTAGACGACCAAACAAATAGGAGTCCAGACATGGTAAAATGTATGCCAGTGATGTGGCTAAAACTTGCACAACTCGGGCAACAAAATATGCCCCTGCTTTAGCAATGATGAAGTGGAATGAGGGGGACGAGACAGTGAATACAATGGTGAGGAGGCTCTGGGTGTATGCAGACACTCTGCACGGCCCAACTCAAGCAAGAATCTCAACTGTGGAAACAAGTCTGTCAGAGCGCATACAAAAACTGGAAGACAGGATTGAGGAGACTCATCAGAAACTCAGGAAGGAGATTAAAGACGACCTTCTCCAAATCTCGTCAGTACAGACCAGAGGCCTTGTTATCATAAGCAGACATCTCCCAGCTAGGGAGAAAGGGTACACCCCACGAGCTGACTTGTGATTCTTCCTGTGTGACCATGGGGAAAATATGAGAAGGTGGGATGGAAAACCCACTTCTGCCCTGGCAGCACGGGTGCGTGAACTGAAGGAGACAATACTGAGAGAGGGAGTTCCACCAGAAGGAAAGTAGTTCCACTTTCCCATAGCCAAGCTGCCAAACATAACAGAAGGGAGGATGACATGTCCAATCCCCTTGAAGAAACCTCTAGAATGTATGCCCAGAGAGGGAATGATAACCAGGGCTAGAGGGGCCCTGCCTCTAGCAAGGTAGAGGCACGGGAGAATTGTGTCTTTTGGACAGTGTGGATCCAATGGCCTGGCACATCAGAATCACAAAAATACAAGGCCTTGGACGACACTGGTGTGCAGTGCGTGTTAATCCCATTGGGACGTGGGGGCAGAACCTGTTTCTGTTGCTGGGGTGACGGGAGGATCGCAGCAGTTGACCCTGCTGGAAGCTGAGCCTGACTGGAAAAGAGTGGCAGAAACACCCTATTATGACTGGTCCAGAGGCCCCGTGTATTCTGGGCATAGATTTCCTCCAGAGTGGGTATTTCAAAGACCCAAAAGGACTCAGGTGGGCTTTTGGGGTAGCTGCTGTGGAGACAGAGGGCATTAGGCAATTGAACACCTTGCCTGGACTGTCAGAAAATCCTTCTGCAGTAGGACTCCTGAGGGTGGAGGAACAACGAGTACCAATTGCCACCTTGACAGTGCACCGCCGGCAGTATCAGACAAATCGAGATGCCGTGATTCCCATCCACAAGATGATCCGTGAGCTGGAGAGCCAGGGGGTGGTCAGCAAAACCCACTCACCCTTCAACAGTCCCATTTGGCCTGTGCACAAATCTGAAGGAAAATGGAGATTGACTGTGGACTATTGTGACTTGAATGAAGTGACTCCACCATTGAGCGCTGCTGTGCTGGACATGTTGGAGCTCCAGTACGAGCTGGAGTCCGAGTCACTGAAGTGATACGCCACTATTGACATTGCCAATACGTTTTTCTCCATTCCTCTGGCAGCAGAGTGCAGGCCTCAGTTTGCCTTCACCTGGAGGGGCGTACAGTACACCTGGAACCGATTAGCCCTGGGGTGGAAGCACAGTCCCCACCATCTCCTATGGACTGATCCAGGCTGCATTGGAGAAGGGTGAGGCTCCGGAACATCTGCAGTACATCGATGACATCATTGTGTGGGGGTACAAGACAACAGAAGTATTTGAGAAAGGAGAAAAAATCATCCAGATTCTCCTGGAAACCGGCTTTGCCATCAAAAAGAGCAAAGTCAAGGGAGCTGCCTGAGAGATCCAGTTCCTAGGAATGAAGTGGCAAGACGGACAGTGTCAGATACCCACCGAGGTCATCAATAAGATCGCAGCGATGTCTCCACTGACCAGCAAGAAGGAAACGCAAGCTTTCCTAGGTGCCATAGGTTTCTGGAGAATGCACATCCCTGAGTACAGCCAGATTGTGAGCCCTCTCTACCTGGTTACCTGCAAGAACGATTTCCACTGGGGCCCTGAACAGCAACAAGCCTTCGCCCAAATCTAACAGGAGATTGCTCAAGCGATAGCCCTTGGGCCAGTCAGGACAGGACCAGAGGTGAAGAACGTGCTCTACTCTGGAGCCAGGAGCAATGGTCTTTCCTGGAGCCTTTGGCAGAAGGTGCCTGGTGAGACTCGGGGGCAACCACTCGGATTCTGGAGCCAAAGTTACAGAGGGTCTGAAGCCAACTACACCCCAACAGAAAAGGAAATCCTGGCAGCCTATGAAGGAGTCCAAGCCGCCTCAGAGGTAATAGGCACTGAAGCACAACTCCTCCTGGCACTCCGACTACCGGTGCTGGGGTGGATGTTCAAAGCAAAGGTTCCCTCTACCCACCACGCCACCGACGCCACATGGAGTAAATGGATTGCCCTCCTCACACAGCACACCCGTATTGGAAATCCGAATCACCCTGAGATCTTGGAAAGAATTACAAATTGGCCTGAAGGTG
>VZTF01002184.1:990-12108 GCA_013397755.1 Cnemophilus loriae
TCATTGAAAATTTAATAATCTTGCTAGTTGTGTTCCTAGTAATGTGGTTAATCTATAGCATCCTAAAAAGACAAATACAACAAAAAACATCCTAGAACCAGAGAATAATGAAAGCACTGACACGAGACAAGATCCCGCATCCATCATCTCTAAATCCCTCAGAACATAATAGCGTCCATAACAGCAGTCACGACAACCCTAAATTTAAAGATGAACATCAAGTGTAAACTCGACAATCAAGAAATTTTATCAAGTGAAAGCATTTACACAATTAAAGTGAAAATACTTTCAAAGGGGAGAATGATAGCATAGGGTTAAAATGTTTCGAATTATAGTAGCAAGAGTAGGCCCGAAAGCAATATGGACATTCTGTTCAAGCAAATCTGCACCTGTGTACTGAATGTTCATTTAGAGGGGGCAGTAAGAAATTAAAATAGATGAGTTAATTGTGTGACTGCACCTGGAAAAGGGAGTTTCAAGTTATGCTTGGGTTGCTTAGGTAAAAACAAGTTATGCTTAGGATGCTTGGGTAAAAACAATAATGAATAGATGATTGTTCAGGAGTAGCAGAACAGGACTGCAAAGAGCTATTTTGCAGGAAAAGATGTGTGTGGTGTGGTTCATAGCTCATCGTGCTTACAAGATTCCTCTAGGCTGTACTGCTTGTTCTCCTAAAAGTATTATGTATTTAGATACATAGAACAGGTATTTATCTGATCAAGCGCCAGAAAAAAAGGCTAGGTTTATCTATTCTCACAGGAATTCACATATTTCTATATGTACGTATTTCTTGGATGTCAATGATATTATAATGTAGAGAAGTATTTCTGAGAAAGGGTCCCTCTTTTAGCAGAAAACAATCCGATCTCTCCAGTTTCCAAATGAGCCAAACTCTCCATACACTCAAGCCTGTTAAATCAGTTGTGACTATGACCAGAACTTTCACTGTATTCTCAAAAACAAAGTTCTAATGATCTATGCTGCTATCTTGGAAATTAATTATAAATACCTTTTAAAACAGAGTAGTGACATTTTAGTTTTCCATAGCAACTTTTAAATTAAGTGTTGCGCCACATGTCAAGTCAGTGTGGCCAAAACCACCAAATATGGATTAAAGTGGATATTAAAGAGGAAGCAATATCTCAAAAAGGCCCTCTTTCAGAAAGGGAATTTCTTTTTCTGCTCCATTTCTTAATCTGAAGTATACCCTTCTCCCAAATTGAAAAAACATGTGCATGGAAAAAATGTAACAGGAAACTTGGAGGAAGGAGCCACAACAGGAGGTCATCACTAAAAAATTCTAAGTTTAGAACTGAAGAAGGCCAGGAAGTGTCCACTCACTCCTTATGCCCTGGTAACAAACCTAGACCTGGGCTGGAAAAATCTCCGTCATAAACAAATTTCAATACAAATCCAGAATGAAAGTTAAATAAAACCCAGGCTACATAGCTAAAACTATAAATCAAATCCTAAACAATGATGCCGCAAAAGAGTCAACAACCTTAGTCCAGATAAAAGCCAGCTTAATTTGCTTAGTCTGAGTGCTATTTTGTTGTCCTAAATTTCATCATAGCCCCTGAGACCAGTGTTTCCTTTTCGCTAAATGTTTTTGAAAGCCTGAAGATAGCCAAGAGGAAACACCAAGTACAAAGATTCATGTGCAATTTTGGCCATGATAATAAGTCCTAGATGATAAAGGGCTTTTCCCTTCCAAATTTTTTTCCTCTGAGCTAAAACTACCTTGCCCCAAGCCCCTTCCAAGAAGTTCAATTTCTCTACATGAAAAGGCATTACTAAGAAAGAAGAGGATGGACACTGTCATCCCTCAAGGTCTCAGGCTTTCCTTGCAAAACAAAGGAAACAAATCCTTGCAGAGTACAGCGTACAAACGCCAGCAATGTACAGTTCACTGGAGCAGGAGGCGCTGTGTATTCACAAGTTACAAGCTCATATTCCCTGAAGAACTGCATGATGAGGAGGACACGGACATGAGCCAGCTGAACTGTTTCTTTGCATGTAGGAACTTATCTTCTATGTAATTTCTTTCACTTCAAAATCTTTCTTTGAAAAAGGATGTGGA
Organism: Cnemophilus loriae; assembly: GCA_013397755.1. Taxonomy (NCBI): domain Eukaryota; kingdom Metazoa; phylum Chordata; class Aves; order Passeriformes; family Corvidae; genus Cnemophilus; species Cnemophilus loriae. The sequence continues at coordinate 3,071 of VZTF01002184.1, forward strand.
ACTAACACAGCAGCTACAGAGCACTGCTGCTTGCATACCTGGTTTGCTACACAGGCCACTCTAGAAAGCAACTGAGGACTGGATAGTCTGTCTCCTCTTCTACAATTGTCAGGATCCGCCCATGCAAATGGCTAATCATTAGGAGTGGGCCAGTATTAAGTGAAGCCCAAAACTGGGCAAGAAAATAAAACTCCATAGTCAGACAGCTACAGAGCAGGTATTTGTTTATTCAGCGCTGGGAGTAAGGGGGATCTTGCCGCCAAAAACTCACTCCATCTGATTTAGCCTTTAGTTACATTTTAAAAGTCCTGCCGCACAACATCACAATTACAATGTATGATTAGCATACTCATATTTGCATAAAACTGTGTCATGGTTTTACAACAGTTTGTTGCTTTTGTGCACGCATCAGTTCCTTCCGTGGTGGTCGTCAGTCTTCTGGTGGTCTTTTGATGAAGGCTTCTGTAGTCTTCCTCATGTTTGAACTTTTTACATCTATCTTCAGTGCGTGCCTGGTGCTTCTTGGTTTTTTCAGTCTAACTTGTTTTTAGCTAATTTTGCAGTTTGCAAGTTTTGTTAAAACTTGCTGTCTTGCTCTAGATGGCATTTATTATCCCATTTGCTCTGCTATCTTGCCTTCTTTGTTATCTTGCTTACTTTACCTGCACATCTTGTTACAATGTTACATGTGGTTAACCTTTTGTAACATACCATTTAGGATTCATAAGGATGGCTTTTGAAGATGACTCCATAAACTACAAAATCTCACTGCTGCAGCTAAACAAGCCATTTGTAAAATCCTGGACAAAGAACTTCTTTTGGATTTCTTTCAAAGTTTCTCAGCAATTGGACATACACAGAGCTGCTTGCACTGAAAACACATTATTTCCATCTATGCATTATATGACTTGGTTCTGTAATTCAGATGCTAGACAGTTTATTCTAATTTCTTATCTATTTTTACAGGATCAAACCTAACAACATAATCTTCAGCTTTATTGATGTGACCACATGTTCTGCTCTCTTCCTTCTCTCCTAATGACCTGGGGCTGTGAATAGGCTGTTGTTCTGACACTACAGGGTGTGACTGGCACGTTAGCATTCAAAGTTAGTGCAGGAACTGGTTGTTTGGCATCCCTGAATTTATGCCCATCTGTCAAAGTGGTTTTGTTCCCACTCAAACAGTTATATGTCGGTGGCAAGAGACAGGACAGGCACCAGGCGTAAGTTAAGAGTAGATGCAGCTAGAGTATTAAAAGGAAAAAAAAAAGAAGGAAAAAAAAACCAAAAAAAGTATTGCTTTGCAAGTAGCTGCTTCTGATAGCAAGTAATCAAAACGTATGGAGATTACAGACTCAGATTTCTTGACACTTTGAGGCATTATGCCACAAACAAATGTTTTTATCCTTAAAATGATTTGTTGCTGGGATTTTACGTTTGAAAAGTCTAATTAAGGAACAATATTGTCCCCCACAGAAAATAAGCAACCTCCACAAATTCAGTAGATATCCTTTGAAGTGTGCTGAAAAACTTATCCTTACATGAGAAGTAGTAGTGGAGGGCTGATGTTTCTTGTTCCTTCGAATAAGCTACAGGCACTCAAACAGGCATAAGCCTGGTAAAGTTGTCCCATGAAGAAAAGAAAAAGCAAGATTTGCATTTTGGGAACACCATTTTCTTTATTCTGATCACAGCAAAAAAACCCAAAAAACGTTTACTACTTCAACAGTAAGCAAATTGAGATTTGTCTGAAACTGTGAGCCACATTTAGAGCTTAAAGACATGAACATCTGTCAGATATTCAGTAGCTTGTGCAAGGATGTTTAGGAGATTTAGCCTAACAGAAAGCACCCAAATCTCTGACAGGAGACTACAATTTTTCTCCCTCTGTAGTTGAGTAAGAAAGTCTTCCTACCACATATGACTTTCAGGAGGACAGACCTCTAATGAGAGAAGGGTCACCCCTTAAACATGCTGAGAGAAGGTAGAAGAGAATCAGAAAGGCAATGTGACTTAGCTAAATGGGATGGGGGAACAAAAATTGGGAAATGTGAGAATAGCACCCTCTCGTCATACCTTGGGTACACTGAAAAGAAAAAGTGCTTTTTGGTGCCAAAAGGACACAGGAATTCAAAATGTTATCAGGTATTTCGGCTCCCATAGCTGGACCACTCATGATGGATAAAGTGGGATAAAGCGCTTAGAGTCATATCCCTCACATTTCTGCATGTAAAACTGATGTGCAGCCCAGACATCCCTCAAGAAGTCTGGGGGCACCCTTGGGGCTCACAACCCTGACAGAAGCTGGGTGTCATCACTGAGACATCCCTTAAGGAGAATCTGTCCCAGCTAGCATATGTTACTGGTACTTTGGAGGACATATATCAAGATCCTGCATCCTGCAATAAGCTGACCTAGCACTCTTCAACAGTAAATTTGCAGGAAAGAGAAAAGGAGTATTGGAGGATTGTCCTCTTTGATGGAAGGCTGGTGAGTGAGTGTGAAAGCATCACTTAGGTATCAGACTATACTCCCAGTTTGGCAGATCTAGATAGAAAATATCAGATTTGCAAGACAGCTTTGTGTATGAGTAGGTACCAGCCATAAAAAAAAAAAGCGGAGACTCAGTAAAACCTCATGCTAAAACTGTAGGGAAAAATATAGCAAGTAAACATCTTTCTCCCCACATCAAGGTAACTTGTAAGTTAACAAGCCAAAAACAGATGTTTGGTATCTTACTTTCAGCGTCAGCAGCTCCCTAAAATGATTCCTGAGTTTTGTCATTTTTGGTGTTCAGTTCAAAGCCAACCATTTAGAGACAGAAAGAGTTCTGACAGCTCTATGCTGGCTGGTGTTTCCAGCTATGCTTTCTCGCCTGCAATTAAAACATTATGCTTTATGCCTCTGTGATAAAAAATGGATAACATTTTTTTCTTAGCATCCAAATAGGTAATATATTCAGACTTTTATGACAGTTTAGGATATTACTATAGAAAACAGGAAATTAAAAGACATGTAAATAAAATAGAGGTGTTGGAATAATCCCATAATGCCCCCCTTTTATTCCTGTGATGCTCAGGTGCTGAGGGTTGCTAAACCCTTTCAGTTATGTTAACACAAATTAAAATCATATTAAGGTGCAATTCCCAACTGTAGCTCACACATTAAGTTAAGAAAAATGCGTGCAGACTACTCTGACGTTTATTGGAAATGGAAAGAGAAAGAAAGAGAGAGAGAGAGGGAGGGCAGAGAATGTAATTGCTTCACAGTAAGTGGAAGCATTTCTGGATGAAATAGTACTAGCAGTACTTATTAAATTTCATAACAGGATGGTCTCAGCTCAAATATCTTCTTTAGTCTTTGATTTTATAGCTGAGACTGACAGAGCAAAACCACTATGAGACCAGATATATATAAAAGTCTTACTTTTTTAAAATTGCTTTTTCCCCCCTAGCATTGCTGCCCCAGACTCTGGATTCCTGAGGTTCCAGTGGACTGCTACATATCTCACTTCATGCACCAGAGAAAACTAATTTTACCCTTCCAAACTCCTTCATTACCAGTTCTTAAACCAGCTCTGCAATTAGAGTGTAGTTATCTTCTGGGTCTCTGTCCACTCATCCCTGGTCCCAGTCCCTGTCCTCCAACAAAAACCCATTTCTATCCTCTGAATTTTCAGAGCAGATAAAATAGTCACCTCTGCCTACCTGGCAGATCGATTAACTCTAATAAGCTGTCATACAATTCTCAGCTTTGTCATAAAATCTTCACAGAGAGAGGTTAAGAGTTTGATGGACCCTTTGTCTTTTATTGATCCTATTCCCCTTCGACAATCCTCAGGTGTAAACACCAAGTTTTCCCACTTTCTCTCCAGGAGAGCATAATGAAGTTATGAAGGCCTGAAGCAACCCAGCGCTATCCCTTGCTTTGTATATGCCAATATTTCCTGTGCCTCCTCCAAACTGTCTCCTTGCCCAGACAGATTGTTAATGACTGTTCCTAGGACTGCCTAAGCCTTTAAAAGACTGGTAACTCGTTACGGGGTAACAATGTCCCTTTTGCAAAGGAATCCCTCCAACATGAAAGTTCTACCTTGCCATAAATTAATCCTTGTATTTCACATAGCATATATGTACATAACCTACATGACTAATACATGTGACTCACGACTGACTATTGATTAAGATCAGACAGGGAGGCAAACTTCAGGGTGAGAAGAGGTTTGGAATGACACCTGTCTACGTAGGAAACAGGATCAGATAATCGGCCCGCTATGATTTACAACAAACATTGCTGTGACCATCTGCACTGCACCATTAGAGTTTTTTTGGGGGGTTGCATTCCTTTTTCCTACATTGCCAATCTTGTACTTATTTTATTCTCATTTAGATTATTTCTTGTGCAGCCCTTCTCATGCTGATTGAATCTACCAAAATAAAATGAAAATTTAAAAAATGCAGACTAGAAAACACCTTGATATTTAGCCAGAAGGTTAGTAACACATTTTGACGTATGGCCACAAACAATATAAATACATATCCAAACAAGGATTCTTTTCAGTGTATCCCACATGTGCGTTATATACTTTTATATATATATATGTACACATGCAGAATCAAAACCTGTTGTGTAGTGAGATGAGATAAAGACTATCTTTTCCTATATCAACAAGTAAGCACAACCCGGGCATCCATTTCTTAGGCATTCAAACTAATGGCTATAATAGTCTGCCCCACTGTTCCTCTGTGACCCTACCTGCAGTGCTGCATCCAGCTCTGGGATCCTAAGCAGAAGAAAGATATGGACCTGTTGAAACAGGTCCAGAGGAGGGCCAGAACAAATTACCAGAGAACTGGAGCATCTCTCCTGTGGGAAAAGGCTGAGAAAGTAGGGAGTGTTAGACCTAGGGAAGAGAAGGCACCAGAGAGATGATATTGTTGACCTTTCAATACTTAAAAAGGGCTTAAAAGAAAAAGGGGTCTGTAGTGATTAGACAAGGGCTAATGGTTTTAAACTACAAGATGGTGGGTTCAAACTAGACATAAGGAAGACATTTTTTATGATGAAGGCAGTGAAACACTGTAACAGGTTGCCCAGAGAGGTAGTAGATGCCCTGTCCTTGAAAGTGTTCAAGGTCAGGTTGGACAGGGCTGAAAGCAATCTGATCTAATCAGAGGGGTTCCTGCTCATTGCAGGAGGGTTGGACTAGCTGACCTGTAAAGGTCCCTTCCAACCCAAACTATTCTGTGATTCTGATTCCAAGCCCTACTGGCTCTGAGAGTCTAGCTTCCAGCTCTCAGAGACATCTGGTTGGCAAGAGGCAGAGTGAAGGAGGAGCTTGAAGGAGCCTCAGTGCAGGCTCCCCTGCCTTCCCCTGCGGAGAAGCTTTCAAGCTAAAGGACTTGCCCTTCACCCCTGCCACTGTCAGGTCTCATACCTCCTTATCCTGACCCTTGCCCACTGACTTGACTTTCTGGATCACGCCTCAGGACCATGAACTTGCTGGGCAATTGCTGAACTGAGGCTAATCCAAGTCACTGTCTCTGAGTGCTATAATGGTGCTGATTCAATTACAGGTCCCTTGTTAATGTCGTAATGGTCAGAGGTCACACTCAGCACACAGCTCATCTGCCCTTCTGGAGCCACCAGCTGTCATTGATACTCCACATTATATCACAGGTTTCTGACAAAAAATTTGTTTCTTTTAAGTAGCAGCTGGTCCTCAGATATGTCCAAGATACTGACCACAGAGAGCTTTGCATTACCATTGCCAGCAGCAATGGCATTCTGGCCAATTCCACAATTAGCTGCCAAACAAGCATGTCTTTTTGAGAACCTCTCACTTGCTTTGTGTTCACTCCACTCATTGCTTGTCCTTGGGAAGAACTAAGATTATCATATGTTTTGGAGCATACCCATAACCTTAGTTTTATTTCTGGCTCTTTTCTATTAAAAGTTTAAAAGAGAAGTTAATACTATAGCTCTTGCATATGTTATCAGCAGAAGCTCTTTTGGTGTGAATATAGGGATCACAGGTGTTTGGCAGCAAGTGCTTGTTCTCTTGTGTCCACTCAAGAAGACATAAGAGCAACACATATCAAGCCTATGGATTGCAAATGCCAGCTCTGGGACTCCTATGGAAAAGCATCTCAGCTCCCAACAGGACAGAAGGAACATTATACAGCTGAAAGCCAACCGTGAGTCAAGTGATCCATAGACAAGGAAAAGGCGATTCTTTGTTATGTTTTTCCTCCCTTGAAACAAAATTATGTTTCATGGATGGAGAGATAAAGAAGAGCCTCTACAGAGCTCCTTGTGGATGCGTTCCACAGAATTCTAATGTATGCTAAGTTGAACTATTAATATTCATAGATCAGTGTTACAGCCAAAAGAAATAATTTTTACAATAAATTTAGCTTACTGGATTCTAAGCTGTCAAATCTCTACAGGATTTTGAAGCTCAGAAACTCCTTTTAAGCTCTAGCAGAATCCAGAAAACAAAACTATTTTTTAGCTTTAATGAACTTCCATTGTTCTCTTTCTTGCTCCTTTTCCAGAAAAACTAATCCTATGGATTCAGTTTATCAATTTCTCCAACTCACTATGAGTTTCAAGAGGTCAGCCACTACTGAAGCCATCAGAGAATATCCTTAGATGGTCCTTTAATATTTCAAAAGGATTTAAACAGATTTTTGTCAGACAGACAACATAATATCTTTTAGAATATACTCTTCCATTCACTACACTTCATTTTTCCTATTTTTTTTACTAGTAGAAATGTCTTGAATTAGGTGATCATTTCAGTAAAAAGATTTAAATCAGCTTTAGACTAAGCCAGCATATATATATTTTTATTTTTATCTATTGATTTAGACTAAGCCAGCATAAATATATTTTTATTTTTATCTATTGAATTGTCTTTTGAGGCTACTTTCTTCTGTCCAGATATCACTGGGATTTATCAGGCTGTTGTTCAAACCTTAGCAGAGGGCACCATAACATAACATATCATAAGTCACATGGTGGATTGCCTATACCCCAATCACCCAATTCTCTTCAATAATACAAGAGCAATCCACCTCTGAAGAAGCCATACTTCACTTTTCTCTAAGGAAAAAAATCCAGTCAGTAAAACTGTATGTTGTTTGTCATACTGAAGGAAGAGGAAAAACAAAAAGGTAGCAGAGTTACCTAGTACAGCTGATGTCTCAAATCAAGCTGGATAAATTCTTCTTCCTTTCACTGGACATTTATACCTTAAAAATTAAAATTTTCCTTAGATGGAAACATAGTTTCAGAGCTATGGCAAATTGCACTTCATGAAAGTCTGTGAAAATGTTCCTAAATTCAATTCTTGCATGTGGATTTCTCTAGAATTACATAATGGGAGAGTTCTTTTCCAAAAATCTGAATATATTTAAAAGAAAATTCTAGGTGCTAGTTCTTACACAAAAACAACCTCAAAATAACCTGATGTCCAAACACTTTGATGGCTGAAACAGAATTTGAAGACGAACAACCTTTGAGCACACCACCTCCTGGAAACTAGAGATCCTTTATTTGTGTTCATGATCCGTATCAGATTTGCTGGAGTGGGAGGATAAGAATGTGGCCTTGAGTCAAAGCAGCCTCACTGACATAGCACATTCCCGTAATTGATCTGGCTGTGAAACTAAACTGGAATGCCACTGATCTATTTTCTTTGTAGGCTTACAAACCAGAGGATCGGATTCCATGCAAGTTCATTGCCTAATTTGATTTTCAACCATATTGCAGTTTGTAACAAAGGATTGTGGAGAACATCACAGGCATGTTTGTGGCAGATTCATACTGCTGCAAACTCATGTGTTGCTTGTCATATAAAACAAACATAAGACAAGTATTGGTAGGTCATGCTAGGAATACTTTAAAAACAAATTGTGAATAGTCATCACACAGCTTTGAATGTGCATTTGTTCACTTCTTTATATCATAATTTCTAACAGCGGAGCAGCTCTTAGAAAGCTGATATGACTCCTTGTCACTAATACAGCTGTTTTTCCTAGTCAATTCATACTACTTCTGTGTGCTACGAATAAGTTTCAACATTGTGCTGAGACTTACAGAGGGAAAGGTGCATGGGCTAAAGGTGCACTGCAGATTTTTGTGCTTTGACTGCTTCTGTCTAGTTCTCTTTTACAAATCAACCACTATGTCTCTAGAGTACAACATAGCAGCATGTGGCAATTCCCACAGTATTCCTCAGCAACCGTGTGCTGCACAGTATGGTGCAGTACATTGCAGAGTATTAAACTGCGCCACAGAAAAAAACTGTATTAGGATAGCATTGCATACAGGATCAGCCAGTCCTGCATCACCAGTGGAGTCACAATCTCAAGCAGCCCTGTGCAGACCTGGATGTATTATCCCAGGTGCTGGAGCCATGGCAGGGCTGGAGTGCGCGTCTCGTTCCGGGTATAACTGATAGGACGTCTCCCGGTTCCATGTCACACTGCCTTGCCAACAGCATCCTTTCGAAGTGGGATATGTACAGCACACTGGTTAATTTATTATGCTATTCTATCCTATTCTTTCAATTAAAAAGGTTGGGAAGCACCACATCTAGCAAAACCCTCAAGGGTGAGTGTCTCAGTTTAGATGCAAGTTTAGGAGAAAACACTCTGGAATGACTGTTTCCTCTAAAAGGGTTCCAACAATCCCTTTTTGCCAATAGGAAATGAATACTAGTGGATAAAAGTGAAAGAAACCCCAGCCGTTTGTTGACAAAGAGAATGTCCACATAGCACGGGAAAAAAGGAAATAAATGCTAGATATTGAACTGTCAGACCTTACTGGGGTATATATATGTATGTATGTATGTATGTATGTATGTATGTATGTATGTATGTATGTAACAACAAAAACAAACAGCAACAATGGCCGCAACAACAAAGTCAGAAGCCTTTCCCCTTCGGTGTAGTTACGGTCACAGCCAGCAGGGGTGCTGGTGGCTCCCGGCCAGGCAGGGCAGTTGCAATGATTCCCCCGCGGCTGCAGGG
>VZTF01002184.1:12133-65048 GCA_013397755.1 Cnemophilus loriae
CTGAAGCAGCAGCAGAAAACAGAGGCGGGCTGGGCAGGGGATTGCTCCTTTGCGCAGCTTACCCGCCACAGCTGGTCCCCAGGTCGGGCTGCAGCACAGAGGGAACGGCCCAGCCGGGAGTGCTCCCAGCTCCCAGCTCGCAGGTCTCAGCACAGCGCGCACCGGCTCTGGGCTGCCAAGCGGCAGAGGAGCAGAGAAGCAAGGTGGCAGGCCCTGGTCACAGTGCCTAAAAAAGAAAAAAAAAATCAAAAGAAAAAAACCCAAAAAACAAAAAGCCACAGGGCACCAGAACCCCACGTCAGACCCACCGCACCACGCGGCAGCTGTGTCAATCACCCCACTGGAAGGAAGAGCAGCCCCCGGCCTCTAACCCCCATCGGATCCCGGGCCGCCCTTCACCCATCGTGATATTCCCGAGCTGGAAGGGAGGGCAGTGGCACTTCTAGACACAAAACAAAAACAAAATGGTTATGGGATACCATATGGAACCATCTCCAAGACAGTGAGGAAAAAGAGGGGGGAAAAGAGAAGTAAATAAGGCAAAAATGTCTTCAGCAAATGGAATTGCAATGTGATATGTGGGCTACAGTACAAGTGCCAGTAGTAGAGTGGCTCCATTTCATGCTGTATATATATCGAATTATCTATTTTGTTGCAATGAACTCTTGCAACCAAATATGATAGAATCATTGAAAGTCTTGGGTTGGAAGGGATCTTGAAGATCATCCAGTTCCAACACCCTGCAATGGACAAGGAACCCTCCACTAGAGCAGGTTGTTCAGAGTCTCATCCCATCCATATGTGCATCTGTATGCTCCCCAGAAATTAAATATTCTGTACTCAAATGGTGCTGCCTATAAAAGCCAAGACTTGTATAAACATAGAAGTTTAGCATTAAAAATAATTTACCATATGACCTGCACTCTCTTTCTAATTACGCTGTTAATTTTAATGCAAATGCCTATTTGTATTCTGAAAAAGATATTTCAATATTTGTGTTGTTTATAGCTGGAGTAGGGAAACACTTTATGGAAAGCAATTTGTTCAGTTTAGTTCAGTTGCCCATGAATGTGTCATACCCATCATTAAATGTATTTCATATTAAAAATTATTGCTGAAAAAATGTTAGTATATAATTCTTGGTTTATAATACATTTCTAAGCACTTCATTGCACAGAACTAAGATTCTACAGTCTAAAATTATGTACAGATCACATGCCATAAATTCTGTCTCTATTTTACATAAGCAATTCAGCAAATATCCAAGCATTTTTCTGGGCAAATATATCAGAACACATACATAAAGTGAATGTAAGAGTACTCACATACTGTCTTCCTTACTAACAGTAGAAAGACTCCACCTATATCTTTAGATAAAAGAATGTGATTCCACAAATTGAGTGGTCCAGAATCATTCTTTGGGATAAAACAGAGAGGCAAGAGTTTTTACAGGATTTACTTGGTGCCTAATCTTTCCTTCTGCCCTCAAGTAGTAACGATTTCAAAAAAACACGAGGGTCCTTAACAAGGACCAAATTCTTACAAACACACAAGCTATGTAAAAGTATAGCTGAAAATTATGTCCATAGGAAACTTTTAGACTAAAAGTGCATGAAAGTCATAGAATGTTTTTCCCAATTAATAAGGCCCACGTGGGAGGATTTGCCAGAACGAAAATAGACATCTACATTGCGAAAGTCTAGGTCTGAGATGCTTTCACTAGGATCCCATCATACTCCATGGAGATGAGTGGCATTGATACCTAAACATTTTTTTAGTTTTATATATATTTTTCATATATTGGTAGCTTTGTAGATTTTTAATATATAGTTGTATGGTTTCTAGGACTTTTCCTGCCCTTTCTCACAATAAGCTAACCCTTACTAATATATTCTTGAAATTCTGTTTAGTCTTATTCTTAAGAAGAGACTTGCTGACAAGGACATCTTGTTTTTCACCAGAACTTAAGAGACATAAAAAGAAATGGGGCAAAGAAGCCCCTGGACCAACTCCAAGGGGCTAAACCAAGGGGGGGCTACTGGGGCAACTGATCTCCAATTGGATGTACCTGCTAGATATAGTAATTAAAGAACCTTATAAAAAGTGTAGAAATCCTTTATCACATGTGCACAGAGCCATATTTGTGCATCAAAAAGCTTTCATTAAAGAGCTGCTTTTTATTTTACCACTTTAACACTGTTGCAAGTTTTGTCTTTTGATTTTAGGCAACAGCATTACCACGGACTACACATCTCACCCTAAAGTGAGATGCACATAAAGCAAGTCAGATGATTTATGTCCATTAGATATAAGCACATAAATTGCAGACATTGTAGATAAGATGAATCCTATCCCATATTAATAACGAAACTTGTGACTGTGAAAGCCCCACTACTAAGTACCCTTCAGCAAGTAGAAACACATTTCTTGGATCATTTTATGGGTTCTGCTTGCCCACAGATAGAAACCTGCATGCCAGAGAAAAATACATTTTTGTAACATGTTCAGATGGACTAAACAGGAAGAAGGCTTCAGATTTTTCCTAGAGCTGAATAAACTTAATTAGATTCAGAGGAAGACTTTTTAACTTCTTTCTTATTAAGTTATAGAAACTTCTCCATTTATGGAAAAAGAGAACATCTTCTAATGTAAAAAAATGTGGAAACAAGATGGTTTGGCATGCATTTCTTAAGTCTGTTTCATCAAGCTTCCATTCTTTGTGTAAGTACTCAAGTTGCTATATGAGCAAATCTTACATAAATAATGACTGTCATTAAACAGCTCATTTAAACAGTTGATTCAAGTGGAATATCATGGTTCTCTAGTCTGCCAGATAAGAATTTGGGAAGTGTTGCTCTACTATTTGTTTCCATTCTTTTAAATTCTAAAGAATCCCATGAGTTGCATAATAAGCAGCTTTACTTTTTAAACTCTGTGAGCAGAGAGACTGAAGCAAAGGAGAAATCTATCATTAAAAGAATAAACATCTCTGTTGACGCTTCATTGTTAAAAGGCTTTCTTGAATAAAACCAAAACATTTTCTTGCTTTGAGACACAAGTGGATTTCCAAATCTCACAGTGGTCAGAACAAAACCTGAGTTCAAGTCCAAGAAGCATGGAGTACCTCTGTAAAAGGAAACCCTGTCAACAAAGGATATTCTGTTTTAAAGCATTATTGCAATGGAAATTAAAGACTCTGGCATTTTTACCCACATGAATTCACATCTCAGTCCACGAGTACCTTCATTGCATACTTAAATAAAAGGATACAAGGAGTTTATGAGTTTATGAGTAGATTATGCTGTTGATTAAATAAGGTGCTACATTTTGTGATTGACGAGAGGTTGCTTTCAGCACTTGCTTCAACAACAGAATCACAGAGTGGCTTGGGTTGGAAGAGACCTTAAAGCTCATCTTGTTCCAACTCCCCTGCCATGGGCAGGGACACCTTCCACTGGACCAGGTTGCTCAGAGCTCCATCCAGCCTGGTCTTGGATGCTTCCAGGGATGAGGCATCCACAGCTTCTCTGAGCAACCTGATTCAGTGTCTCTTCCTACTATCCAATCTAAACCTGCCCTCTTCAGTTTGAAGCTATTCCCCCTTGTCCTATCATTACATGACCTTGTAAAAAGTCCCTCTCCAGATGTCTTGAAGCCCCTTTAGGTACTGGAAGGTGTTATCAGGTCTCCCCAGACCCTGTTTTCATGGGAGAGGTGTTCCAGTCCTCTGATCATCAAAAGAAAACAATAGAAAAATTGAGAGTAGGCCTAAAGAGCATTTGCACAGCAACTCTACAGAGTGAGAAAATGCTCCAAATGAGTAAACTTTAACAACAATCTCACATTTCAGTTACTTTCCTTTACTTGCATACTGCAGGGTCACTGTAACTATAATTGTTTGCATACATTTATATGACTGAGCAAGAGCTAGAGAGAAAGATTCCAATTTCAGCCATTTCTTAGCAAGGAATGATCTTACAGTCATTTATGATTATACTGTCATTGATTTACACCTGTAAGTCAAGACATGAACTGCCCCCAAAACCCAACAAACCAACACACACAAACACACCCAAGAAAACAAACCTGCTGTGGTAACAATAGTTCACAAACAAATCTCGAAGACAGATGCTTCTTTTGTAGCTGAAGGGAGCATTTATGACTCACTATGAAGAAAAAAGGGTTTCTCAGTTCTCCACAGTCTCCATTGCATCACTTACTGAACATTTGCTGTGAAAAGAATTCCTCCCTTTCTCAAATTTGGTGCAGTCTTTGTTTGCAAAATATCAACTTTTTTAGAGAAATCTAGTAAGTCAGAAAATGTTATGCTTGAAAAACATTAGTTCTAAACTAAAAAGCTGCCTGGCTGCCTCTTTTTCCCAGTTCTTTACAGCCTTCGCTTTCTACCTATATAACTGCACCAAAGGCAGTGACATAAAGGTAACAATCTCAGGGTCTTTATTTAGGCTTTAACTGCATTTTAAAGTAAAGAGTAGCAGTACAAGGGCTGGTGAGGAAATATTGCCCCTGGTGAAGATTCCAAAGGCTTTGACTTGTTATTAAAATCTAAAATTAAAATCTTCACCTTGTAAGCAGCTTTGCCCAGGAGGAAAACAATATTTACTTTTAGATGTGTTTATAAGCTAGTTATGCATGAATGGGGTATGGAGGACTTTTCTATTTGCAATGACTTCTCCATAGGTATTGTCAATGTGCATGTAATAAACTCATTAAAGCTGTACTGAAGTGTGAGTGCAGGACTAAATATCTGTATTTTGTACCTGAAGAAAAAAGGTTATTGAATATCTTGGAGATCACTGAAACATTGTTCAGCTTGGAAAACTGGAGGAACAGTAGGAAGGACTTTATATATCCTTTATACATATCTTTCATATGCAAAGTAGGACATATGAGAGTATTCCAAGGAGCACCATGTGCTTAGCATTTGGATACAGAAGTAATGCAAGGTAACCATCATTCACCATCCAAGTAAATCACTTGGAGAACTAGCTTTAACCCAGTACTGGTATCATATAAGCATCAAAGAAAATATTTATTATTCTTTCTTTGGGTTTCGCTCACATAAATTTTAGAAGTCTTTTGCTATGTGTAACCAACTCTAGTAATTCATCTCCTGCATAGGTAAGCAAACCCCTTCTCCAAAGCAGGAAAACGTCCCAAGTTTCTCTGAATTTGAAAGGCATTGCTTTTAAAGATTTACTTAAACACAATCACCACAATTCCTTCTTCCCCAGCAGGTAATTTCTGAGAAGAATTTGGCTGACTTAATTGGTCTCACCCTTGATTCTAGAGAAGCTCAGCTCCAGAGTGTCTATACAGCAGTTATGACACAGAGACCATTATCCAGTCTCTGCATGATAGTTAGCCCAACTTCTAAGAGGCCTCAACTGCTTTCCTTCTTAAAGAAGAAGCCAAATATTGTGGTATAACTTTAGAAAAATATCTTAATTAAATCTTGGAAAGTACAGAATACCCAGAAGACCACAAATGCATGATCAATGCACCAGGAATGCACAAATGCTCAATCAGTATCGAGCTTACACAAAAGAGGAATTGCTAAAATCACTGAAAATTGCATTTCAAAAGATGAAATAGTTGTAAAAGAGAAAGAATGTGAGTTCATGCTTTCCTTCTGTGGAAACATTTGTTTTTATGAATCTTCTCACACCGTACTGTATAAGTTCAAACATTTCGACAAAGTTAAAAAATCATTTTTAGCATTGTGCATACACAAGACCAAAAAAACTCACTTCACATATCCTTCAGTGCTATGTTCAACTGTGTAAATTACGCAGGTTTAGGGAATACAGCTAGTGGAAGCTCTTCTTTTCCTAATAGATGGAAGTTTCAGAAAATTTAGGAAAAATGGATAAATAAGGTGCACATTTCTCTTTACTAGCAAAACCTAATCTATTGTGAAACTGCAACATTTTAAAAATAAGTAAGAAATCTCTTATAATCACTAAATAAATGCAGAGGTTTAATATTGAGTATTAATGTCTATTCCTTTTCTTTGTGTATGACCTAAAGACAGTACAATTCAAGGCACAACTTAATTACAGCTAAACAGTAAAATAAATCTTGTTAATGAGAATTTCCTTGAATCCTATTCTGAGTCATATATTGAGATATAAGTGCTTCCCTGAAAGATTACCTTGCAGTAAGTATTCATCCTCCTGAAACATAAATTCTGCAAATTATTTTCAGATGGGCTAAAATGTAGCTTGATCAGCAAAGAATGAGCAGTTCAAAAAATGGAGAGATGATGAAAAAAAAAGTAGGCCTTGCAAATTTGCAAATAATATAATCACAGGGAATCTGCCTGGTACTGCCTATTCATAGTCTTTATTGTCTTAGCAAGATTATATCCTTGGAACGAAACTTGCGAGCTTGAAGAGAAAAGGCAGCATCTCCACAGCAGCTACTAAGACAGAACTTTTACATACAACAAGAGAATAAGGAGCTTTTACTAGATAAGTACATCCTTGTCTACGGTAGAAAGGAACAGCAATCACAATCTAAGAGTCAGCTTGGAATGTGATAGACAAAGAAGGAAGCTGCAACACCACTGGAGTTTTTATGAGTTGCCCCAACTGCACTTTACTCCAAAGAAAACATCATCTGCAAATGGTGAGCAAGGCACTGGTTTAAGCACACAGTCAAATTGGGTAGGCAGTTCCCTAGGGTGAATCATCTTTACTGGTTTTTGCTGGAATAGGGCCAAATTTCTTCATAGTAGCTCTTACAGTGCTCTGTGTTGGATTTGTGACCAAAACAGCACTGATAACACAGGGGTTTTTTAGCTATTGCTGAGCAGTACTTGCAGACTGTCAAGAGTGCCTTTTCTGCTTCTTTCATCCCTTTTGCCCTTCCCATCTTCTCCAACATCCTGCTGTTGGGGAAAGAGAGTGAGTGCTTATGTAGGGCTTAGCTCCCTACCAGATTTAAACTACAGAATTGTCTTAGACTGAAGTTGATCAGATAACTGATAATAATTTTAAACAAAAGGCTAATATAAATATAATACTTTCAGTGCATCACCTCTAGAGTGATTCAAAAAAAGTTAACCTCTTCTGACAAATATTATCAACTTGTATGGTTATTGTATCCAATCCAGAGCAGTATGAACAGCAAGACACACCTGAGAACAGTGTAAAACACAAGACAAAGGCAGCTGATTGCAAAAGTAAAAGAGGATGGAAAAATAACTTTAAAAATTCACTGTGATGGTAGTATGATATATGACCCCAGAAGTGGCTTGAATTGTACCAGGGTCTGTACAAACTTTGCAGAGAAATTTTCCTATCCTATTTAAAATTATCTAATAATGAAGGGAACAAACAGGCAGAGGAAGAAGCAAGTAAATATTGCAATTACACAGAGGCACAGGAAATTTTTGTTAGGCTAGTCATGAAAGCCAGATATGCAGATGTATGATAATGTTAATGACTATTCAGTGGTTGTAAAGCAACAGTGTTTCAGTACTACACTATTACTTACCATATCATATCTAAAATTTTTTACTAAAAATGAGTTACAGATGTACATTCCCAATTCCCAGACACAGTTCTCACTGGGTCTCATCTGCACCACGTGCAGATGCAAAGGATCCACAAACAAGAAAAAAATTCCTTTTCAGATGGAAAACACTGTCCTTAACACTTAAGGGACAGATAAACATACCAAGAAAATAACATTAGAATGTGAATCCAAGCAACTTCTTTGGAAAGCCTTTAGTTTCCAACAAACCTCCTATGGACTTCCAGATTTCTGTAGCCTTTGAGACCAGAGGATAAACCACACCAAATAAATGGTTGTGCTACCCACACCTACTGACTTTTCTAACCATCCAACCTCTATTTAGTATTTCGACCAATTTTGAATGACCCTCCAGATGTTCTCTTATCTGCTTTGTCAGGTCCCATTCCTCTAACAAGAATTTTAGCTTCCAGAACTAAGGGATTGCTCCCAAGAGTACCTCCAAGAAAAGGTCCTTACCACAAGCTAACCATTAAACCAAACCAGGAGTGTAGTAGCTGTCCTGATCCAAAACAATGACAAAGACCTTCTGAAAACCAGAGACAGTTGAGGGTTTGTACCTAAATACGTTCCTGGACATGTTCGCTTCACTGGCACTAAATACAGTGTGTTTCAGCACTGTCTGACTTGTCTAAGGAAGATACAGGACACGGTTTAACAAATAAGCAGGAAATTCTGTAAGACGAAAGTAAGCGAATTACAATCATCACGGTTCATAGGGATATGGGGAAATTCTTTCTTTTGAAGGAGGAAACAGATACAAAAAATTCTTGCAGCACATTCAGTTAAGCTTACTGAGGTGAGCCTATGTTTTCCATACTCTTTTCTCAAAGCACATGGAGATCCTGCCAGCAAAGTTCTGAACTGACATTTTGTTTAACTACTACTTTACCATAAACTTACCTCATCAAAGGTTTTTATATTCACAGGAATAAAGCCAGGTCTTATTTACTGATGTAAATCCAGAAAAAGCATCACCAAAACCTATAGATACTGTTTGTGCATACAAATCACAAACATTCTTAATACTCACTTGTTTACCTAACTAAGGAATTTAAGTCCATACAAAGAAGGGGCAATTAAAAGCTCAAAAGTAAAAAAGGTATCACATATGTAAAATAAATTATATAAGAGCTATTAATTTGCAGAGTTAAGCTAGAATTAGGATTTAAATGATCATTGAAATATATATACAAGATATTTTTTCTGTCCTTTGCGTACTATAAAAGATTTGAGAACAGTATGACATTTGGGATTGCAGTTTTGTTCTTAGAGCTATTCAGATATTTAAGCAAAATTACTTGTGTAGCTATTAAGGACATTCTTGGGGGAAGTTATTTGAATTTCCAAGTAGTCTGGTGTTACGATCCAGTTTAAACCCGGAAGAACAAAGAAAGCTAAATCTTTATGTATAAAACGGAAAGAACTTTGAAGGTTCAAAATATTCCCAAAAACGAGATTAAAACCAAAGAAGTTTAAATGTTGATGCCAAAAAAATTATATATTTTTATTTAATAGTAAGAGAAGCAAAGAGAATAAAAGAGAAAAGTAGAGAAAAGTTTAGAAAAAGCCAACGTTACTTTAAAAAGCACAGGATAGGTCACCACCACACTGTACTACAACCTTTCGTGCTGCTGAGACGGAGTGGGGGGAGCGAAGCAGGTTTTGCCCTTTTTTCCCCTGCTGTTTGAAACGTCTTATCTGCCTCCTCCGATCTCTGGAGCAGTTTGGCTGGAATGCGGCGGCCCGTCCTCCGAGATGCAGGTGCGGTGCCCGGTCGCTGCAGCCGAACCTCGGTCCACTTGCGGTGCTCTCATCACAGGACGCAGGAGCAGGGTAGGGGTTCCACAACTCACTCGTGACTTCGGTCCAGGGGTGCAGCATCGGGGGATTCTCCTCAGGCAGGCGGCGTTGGCTCCCAGAGGCCGCAGGGTGTCTCACAGCAGGCGATGGTAGTGGTGGTGGTGGCGGGGGAGGGGGGGTGGTGGGAAAGGCAAAGGTCAGGAATTCTGCCTCTCGCTTACCCCTCCACATTTTGCACCAGTTTCGCCTTCCTTTTTATGGGCCTCAAGGCGGGCTACTCACAGTCCATCCCGCACGTAGTTTTCAGGTGTTCAAGAGTGATTATGATAAGCAGTCATAATGACGAAGCACTTTTTGAAGCCTTTCTCTTATTACGCTCTTGCATCTAGCAACACATTTGCAATAATTTTGTTTTATTTAGAACTCATGTTCCATGAAATAGAAATACAATTAAAAAGCTGTTTCATATTTAAATTTGACCATTTGTAGTTTTTGTTTAAAAGCTGGATATTGAAGTTGAAATAATAGAAAATAGGATTATTTCAATGTATTGAGGATGGTATTATGATTACATCTGATTTTTTTTTTTTCTGTAGCAGTTTTTATTCCAGAATTGCAACATGTTAATTACAGCTTCTGTTCAAAAAAGCCTTTGTCTCCAGGAAGGCTGTTTAGCACATGTTTAGTGAGATTTATGCATGAGCTTAAATTTTAGTTCATTTTAATGTGATTTCCTGAACAGTGGCAGTAAGTAAGAGAGGTTTTTTGCTTTACAATTAACTAAACTTCACAGTGTCCCTGAGGTCTTCTTGACTCATATCTCTTTAATGAATTTTGCTCTGCTGTAATTCAGAGAAATGAAACACAGACATATCAAGATACATTGATCCTTAATTGGTACATTTTTCCCTAACTGGGGGCAGATTTCAGACCTTGGATTTTTTCAGACCTAGGATTTCTCTGAAAAAGATGACTTAACTGTGCAAAAGTGGGAACACAAACCCGAATCTGAGGTTACATGGATTTCCTGGTTCTTTCAGATTTGGCTCTAAAATTGCAGAAAATTAACTTGCTGTAGAAACATTAGCTCTCTGGTCACAATGCCAATAAGAGTCATTACAGCTTCACAAAGTCAACAAACACATAGCAAGAATGCAAAACATTTGAAGAACATAAAGAGACGTAAAACTACGCTCTATTCTATCATTTTTACACGTGCTTCAGGAGCTTCCCTTTAGGTTATATTTACGAGTTCTGTGGAGAGTGATTTAACCAAGCAACATGTCTAAACCAGACAATTCCATTCCAGTACCAGGAACCTAGTAGACACAAACCTGATCTCCTCTAGAGGTGGACAAACATGTTAATCAAAGAATCATAGAATAGTTTGTATCAAAAGTACTTTTAAAGGCTATCTAGTCCAACCTCCCAAATATGAGCAGGAACATCTAGACCAGGTTGTTTAGAGCCCCCAACAATGAATCTGAGACAACCTCCTAAATGTCATCAAATGGCACTTCTTTTCCTTTTTCAAGATGTAATTTGAAGATTATTGCAGTGGATTGTAAGAAGGGTTGGATAGTGAGCAGAGGGAATGAAAAATCCACTCTCCAGCACTTGGTCTGGTTGGTGATTGCCCAGCCCTCTAATTTATTAAGGTCTCTCTGCAGGGCCTCTCTGCCCTTGAGGAAGTTGACAGCTCCTCGCAATTTAGTGTTACCAGCAAATTAAACTTCAAGTCCTGCATCCAGGTTGTTAGAAGTTGCTGAAGAGCACAGGCAGAGGATAGAGCCCTGTAACCCCACTAGTGACCAGACACCAACCTGATGTCACCCCATTCCCTCTATGCATACGGAAGGTTTCTCAAAGGAAAATCAACTCTATTGGAAAAATCCTGCTGATGATAAGCAGGAAATAAGTAATGTGATACTAATCGACCCATTGTCATGAATGAGGGCACAGACTCTTGCTTCTTCTGAAAAGAATCAAGTTTATTGCCATCAAGCAAGGCCTTATATACTGTACAACTAGGTAAGGCTTTTATACTGTACTAAAAATACTCTGGCTAAAATTATATTTGTTAACATTCTTGTGAACTAAAACAAGCACACATTGGCAGCATGCCATCTCCTGTGTTGCTGTCCATGTGTCCTCTTGACCAGTCAGCACTCTGATCATGCAGTGTCCATGCGCAGGTTAAATGACTTGTTTTTAGTCTTCATGTCAGCTGTCCATTCCCCAAAGTGGTTTTTGTGAACAGAAATGAACAGAAGTGAACAAAGGCCCTTTATTCTACAAGATTTTTCTTGTCTCCTACAACCCATGGCACTTCAGCACTTTGAATCAAGTATATTTGTACATCCACTTTTCAAACACACTGGAAAAGTGGTGATAATTCCTATTTTCTTGAGGATTAACAAACACCATGCGGTAGGAACCAGACAGAAGGGAGGAGAGGGATTTCTGACAAACTCTAGCTTCTAGTAGTTCCTTACTGTTCTGAATACAGTCTCGTTATCCAGTGCTAAGCATCAATACACACCAACGTATTTCTACTTCTTACTCTAGTTTGCACAAAGGAGGGAGGCAGTTGGTAACCCACAAAACTTTACACTAACTCATCAAAACTTTACACTACTTATATATCTCAGCAAACAGAGGCATGAGCATTCGTTGCTTACAGATTATGTAACTTTTTCATTAGTTAATAGTCAAATCCCTATTTGCTTATTATATCTCTTGCTTCTAATGTTAATTAGTCCTCATATGCAGTTCTTTCCTCCGCTTGAGTCAGGGGCCCATTTTTAGTAGGTGGTTACCTAGTTTTAGTCAGTTTAGTTTAGTTTTAGTCAGTTGGTCACCACAATCTCACACCGACGTAATTATCTTTTCCCCAGTTACTGCTCAGTTCTGCTCAGTACATTCCTGGCAGCTCTCATCCAGACAGCTCATTCATCTTGGGATTCACTTCCCTATTTCATAAAACAAAGAATTAGCCAAGCAATTGCTTAATCAGCTCTGCCTAGTATAACTACTAAAACAAATAATAATCTGTAAACAAGTAATACTACTGAATAACAACTAAAACAAAATAAATTGCAAATTTTGATTCAAGTCTTGAGGGCTCAAACCTTGAGGGGCTTGATATCACAACCACTGGGAGTACCACAGAGCACTCATTCAGTGCAACACCTAATGCATAAAATTATTGAAAAGCACTAGAAGTTTTGTCATTTCAAACCACAACTCTTGGCTGTCCCAGGAGCACAAAGAGCTGGTGGGAAGCAGGGAGCAAGCAGCACAGCGCAATATTTATCAAGCCAACATCTGGGTTCCATCCCGACTTCAATTTCTAATTTCAGAACTTAGCCTCAAGCAATATGTCATTACTTTTCTCATACTGGAGTAAGAACAACATAGATAATCACAATAACACCATTTCTGCAGAAAATCTCACTTCCCAAAGTAGAACACGTGTCACCTTGCCCAGCCCCCGCTAACTCTCAGTTTGAAACTCCATCTGCTCTAGATATAATAAAACTTTGAAAACATGGACTTTCTGTGAAGGTGGCAGCCACATTTCTCCACTTAGAAAGGTAATATGATCTTGAACAGACAGTTATTTTTCTAAATATGGTATTCAAAGAGCGTACTTGAGAGGTACTTTGCATTCAGGATATAGTTCTGGTGCATCTGGCAGTGAAAGGTGAACTAGAGATTGGCATTAACTCTGGTTTGGCACTGGCATCTCTGAATGTGACAGACTTAATGCTTTCCCATGACCTGAGCACACAAGTCTACAGGTTCTCAGAGATGGCAGCATGCCTTCTGAAAGTCTCAAACAGCTTTAGATCTGAAGGGAAAAGATGATACAGACCATTCTCGCCTCTTTCAATACTTTTTCAATACTTTGAAAAAGAGACAAATTGAAGACCAAAATGCCAGCTGGAGAGACCTGTACATTGATGAAGTTACTGAATCTGGAGTTTGTCGATTTTTGGTTATTTTCTAGGTGTCTAGTGCCCTGGTTGAGTTACTGAAGAGCAGTCCAAATGCTCCGACACCCCAAACTTAGATGCTGCCATGAAAATCCTATTGTACTGCAGATACTTTAACTGACAACAGAAAGTCAGAAGCTGCTCTGATTTGTAACATTATTTTGGAATAAATTTAATAAAGGCCTAATAAAACCATTATTAATATATTAATTATAATTAAATCACCAGTTTATTAGTATTGAAAACTGGCATTGTATGTTATTTCTTATGCTATTATCAATAATAATAATAAATATTTAGCTTTATAAAACTGCACACTGGCAGAAGATGCTTTCTTAAATATTTTTTTTACTCGACATCAAAAGCAGGAAGTCTAAATTTTTTCCCACCAAGAACATCCTGGAAACCCTCTCTGGGAATTGCAGCCCCCTCAGAAATATCACACTCCATCACAGAACACTTATTTAAAACACTTGGAAGAACATGAGGCTGACACCATATATGAGAACATTCTTGCAGTCTGCCCAGCTTGCTCTTTTGTAAGTCATTTGCCATCTTGCCAAGACATGCATTCCACCTTTCACACCATTATTCATAATAAGAAGATTTATTATTTTTGTTTGAACACTGTGATCAGCATGATTTTGCAGAGTACACATTGATCCTTTTAGATTTGTGTTCACAGAGATGTCTTGAACTAATGTGAGCTGGCAGATGATGCCCTCAGTGACCAGGAGGTTGTCTCAAACACTGCAATCAAATAGTAAGTCTGATGGCAATGTGGCACATATATTTATTTCTGCATTGAATTAAGTCCAGGTTGGCCAGAGCTCTGAGCAACCTGGTCCAGTGAAAGGTGTCCCTGCCCAGGGCAGGGGGGTTGGAACAAGAAGATCTTGAAGGTCACTTCCAATTCAAACCATTCTATGATTCTATGAAAATAATGTCATTTTACCAAGCCAGTCCCAAAGACAGGAAGGTCCCTCAGTAGCAAGAAACCTCTCCATGGAATTCTAGTAGACTGAAAAAAATGTGTTCAATTAAATCCATCCATTAAATGAAAAGAAAGAACAAAATAATGAAACAATAGTTCTTGCTTGCCATGAACTGTAAAAAGATAAGAGGAAACAACATTGCGGCCACATACTTGCATTGTCCTAGAAGCTAATGCCATCCTGCAATCCTAAAAGGTGGTGGAGCCTGTTACAGAGATACCACTTCTGAAGTATGGCATGTGAGATGCATATTCATGAAGGATTGAGGAACACTGGGGGGAAATGTTGCTGCAAGTTCAACTTGGCTATACCGTTCCTCTGCCTCCATCAATGGCACTGCAGGAGATGTAACACTAAGCTTTGGTTTGCTCTGGTATGTTCATTCTTGTATTCAAGCTTACACACTTTCAGGATTTTTTAGCAGGAATTTCATTTTCCTGAAGTGCTTTTCTCTTTCTTTTTTTGAATAGTGAGGCTCATCAGACTACTGTCAGCTAACATTTTTCTGTCTTTCAATGATCCATCAGCTGATATTCTTCCCTGAAAGCATTTCAAAGTATCTGAAAGATCTGCCTAGGCTTTATAGGCATTTCATCTTTCAAATCTGGCTTCTATATTACCTATAGTTTTTGAAAAGCTACTTTCTACTATTATTTCTTCTGTTATTTTTAATAGAGGCTACTTCTGTACAGCAAGTTTTTGAACTCACCCTTATTAGATGGTTACCTTCTGGGATATCTGCACAGATGTTTGAGGAAAGACCTCCCTGGAAGCTGTAAGCCATATTCACTCTCCATGGGTATTTCATCTGTTTCAGTACATAACAGGTAGCTCTGGGATGGAAACCAGGTGAAGATGCTTCTGAAAAGCTGCATCTCCTTCCCCAGGCAGCAGGTTCTCTAAATCCCTGCAAGACCTCAAACTGCAGTAGCTAAACCCACCCAAGCCTAACTCTTAGATCCTCAAAAAGGTCATGTATTTAAAGGAATATGAAACAAAATTGTTGTTGCTGCCTAATTTTCAAGGCCACAGGCAAAAGGTTTCTCAGGGGCCTTGAAGAAAATGTCAAGATACAGAGAATTTTTTTCCTAAAAACCTTTTTGCCCAGATGAAAGTTTACTGTTCTTAGCCTACAGTGAAAACAAAAATAATGTACATCCTATAACAACCCCAAGGTACAGCAAGAAAAAAATAGAAAGAAATAATTCACAGCAAGGTGAAACATAACACAAAAATTACAGTAATGTAACATAACAGGTGTAAGAAAGAAAAACTGATGGATTAGATAGGACTGAATCAATATGTGGCACCAGCGTGGCCTGACCCTTAGAGCAGAGGTGTACAAACGGCAAATTACTGACAAAAGCAGCTTGTGATTGACTGCCAAGAACAGTTAATTTGCCTGAGTGAAAGAGGAGGGGTGAGGTGAGATTCATGTGTGGGTGGAGACAATGCATGCCTATTTTTGGGAGGTACAGTGCTAGCCAAACAGAGCTGGCAGGCAACTTCAGGGTGCATTCCTCGACATGATTCAGAGACGTTTCAATGGACAGATGATGTCTGAGGCATGTAGGAGAAGGAAAATAAACGCAAAAGTTTCTGCACAGAGGTACGACGACAACAGCCTGCACTTGGAGTAGGCCAAGGGTAATGACTGTGAGATGATACACACTACATGAGGTAACTGGTTTTTGCATGCAGTGTGTGTGGACAAATACCCATGGGAACAAGACAATGCTGAGTGTGTCCCACCGTTACTGTTTGCTATATTCAGTATCAGGTGAGAGACTAAAGAGCCTGATACTATATCTGAGAACAGATGAACCTATGACATTTTGGGTCAGACAGGGAATGCACTGTAAAAGTACTTGTCCCATAAACAGAAACAGCAGATGATCCAAGGTCAGTGGATTGCAAAGAATCACGTCAGACATGTCTGAGAGAAAGTTATTTGGAAAGAAAGCCATTATCAGCAGGTCACAGTAAATGTTTGTGCTGTATCCCAAAGTGAAGAGAGCAAAGAGGATCCCTAAAGACATTTGAAATACCATTCATGGTTGAATATTATTCATTAGTCTGATGTCATAGATTTATGAGTTCCGTAAGTGGATATCACACCGCAGCTCGTCTTTGGAGTTGCTCACAAGGTAACACAGTGAGAGCACTGCTCAGCACTTACATCACTGCCTGCAAGACAGATAGGAACCACAGAAAAGAATGATATATTTGCATGTAAGGAGGATCCTTACTTAGTCAAAACAAAATTTTAAATGTTAGAAGACAGCCAATAGAAGTATAGCTTTCCCTCTATGTTTAACTGTTTTAATTAAACAAGTTGTGTTTCTCAATGGTGAAGCTGATATAGTCGCACACACTGGAATGACACTGCTTAGAGGAATAGAAATTCACTTCCCCTAAGAGCAAGTCCTCCTGTGAGTCAAGTTAGTCTACAATAAATTTAGAATTTATCAGATGCCCTAAGAGTTTGCAGTTTTGTTAGCAAGTAAGAAATCTCCTTGATATTATGATGTTGGGAACCTAATTGTAACCAAATGTAATTAGAAAACTATATACTATAGGGTGTTGTTAGATATTCACCAGTTAAATATCAACAACATTTCCATTACAATATTATTTCATTCTTGTTGGAGGTTAGGATTTTTCCTTTTTTTCTTTCTCCCACAGAATTTTTCTCCCATTTGTTGCTTAAGAGATGGGACAACAATACTTAAGAGGGACAAAAGATGTGGCCAGGATGGGGAGGACTGGGGAAGGGGTGCAGCTGCCTGCAGTCTGTTAGCTGGGGAGTGAGCTTGGTGACTGGGGGGTTTTCTCTTGGGAAGTGCCAAGATACCGTGACACTTGGCTGGGGGTCAGGGGCTGGGCTTAGCTTGCTCTGTCTCTCTCCGGGATCAGAGGGCAAATGATTGTGGTCTTGGTGCTGGATTGCGGGGACAATTCATTGCTGCTGTGGAGTTTTGTCCTTCACTGCTTCTCCTACCATGGATGAGCCTTTGCTCACAAGAGCGGCCATTGAACTGGGACCTTTTCAGTACCCAGACTCACTGGGAGGGCTCTCACCATCTGCTCTCTGGAGGGAGTACCTCCTGGCTCCTTGCTGGACCCCGGCTGCTGCTGCCATCCCCAAGACATCGGGAGACATGAGAGCCAGGGGAAAACATAAAACAACCCCCTCCCTCCACCTTCTCTCTCCTCCCAGGGCTGCCCAGCCTCCACTGTTTTCTGTCACTGCTTCAGGGGGTTTTGCTGCTCTTTAACTCAACACCCTGCATCTGCCTGGATCTCTGCTGCTCCTGCGATGGCTTTGGGGTTTTTGCTACACTTTGTTTGCCACCCTGGCTCTGCTCGCCTCTGCTGTGCCAGCCCACTGCTTTGAGGCTACTGCTACAGTCCAGCTCTCCACCCAGAGTGGCACTGAGACCGGCTGCTCCCCGCGAGTTTTGGAAAGGGAGCCACCTCCTCTCTTTCCCTGTCGCCATTTGCCATGTCCATTGCCACTGGAGAGGCGGCTGAGCTCGCGCCACAGCGCCCCCTGCAGCCGCGGGGGAATCATCGCACCCACCTTGCCTGGCCGGGAGCCACCAGCGCCCCTGCTGGCTGTGACCGTAACTACACCGAAGGGGAAAGTGACTGAAGCCGAGAGAGGGCTGCTACTGCATTTCTGGTTCTGTTTGCTGTTGCTGCCATTGCTGTTGTTTGTTTGTCTTGATATATAGATATAGATATAGATAATATAGATATAGATATAGATAGATAGATAGATGGATAGATATAGATGATATAGATGTAGATGATGTAGATGTAGATGTAGATGTAGAGATATAGATATAGATATAGATAGATATAGATATAGATATATATGCTAGTAAAGAACTGTTATTCCTTTTCCCATATCTTTGCCTGAAAGCCCCATAATTTGGAGGGAAGAGGGTCATATTTTCCATTTCAGGAAGGTTCCTGCCTTCTTTGGCAGGCACCTGTCTTTTAAACTGTGACAATTCTACATTCTTCGGCTTTAAAACTCATTTTGGTTATAGCAACCCTATAATTTTTCTGCTATGTGAGACTTTACACTGTGACATCCTATAAATACATCTGAGAAAGATAAACTTCCAATATTTTTTTTTTTACATGATGAAGGAGGCATCAAACAGATACAGAAAAGGAGAACTTTCATGAGATAATCTACTTGACTTCCAAGTATGAAAAAAAAAATAAAGACTAACCCATTACCTTTGACACTCAGGCTACCTTGTTATAGAGAGGGAATAAAAGTCTTCTGAATCTGATTTCGGCGCTTTGCAAAAACCCACTACTCAGATAGGAACTCACAGTTCCTATCTGGAAAGAATCACAGGAACAGAAATGCCCAGTTTGGTATCATGTTTTCTAGTAATTTTTCCAATAGCTGTTCATAGGATTAGAATACATTCTCATTGGAAGGTGTTTGAACACAGTATTTTCAAAGGATGGCACTTTCTGTCTTTTCATACTGAATTTTCCTCTTCAATTTTTTCACAGAACTTGAAAATGATCCTACAATGAGTTACTGACAAATGATACCTGTTATCTAAAGTGGCTAGCAGAAGCATGTCCTCCTCGCAGCATGAAAGCACATTATACTGATATGCTAGAGAGAGCCAGAAGCCAAACTAAAATTTTCTCGCATGGCCTATGGAACCTGACAATGATACTATTTTAATTACAAAACTGAAATTCAGGCTATGTTGGCTGAAAAGCTTCCCAGAGCTCACCAGTCATTCTGAGTTCATTTCTTTTTTTGAAGGAGAAGCCACAGAAGTCAGAAGAAACTTCTGAGGCTGCTCAGTTTTGACCCATGCCAAGTTCACCTTGAGGGCACAAGCACTGATTGGCTGGGGGGGGTAGGGGAGGGGCATGCTAATACTGGACTGGTGAAATTTCCCAATATGAAGCAAAATTGAGAGAAAATGGGAAGCCTTCCACCACTGTTGTATCCTGTTTCAGCAATTCACTGGGACCAACTCCTCTTAAAATCTGTGTTATAAACCTCAAAGCAACTAATTGATGGAAATTTATCTCTGCATCTTCATCTACTATGGCCACCCAAGATGCTGTGAAATTACTAAAGATGTAACAGAGAAGAAAGCATGAAGATACAGGCTTTTCTGTGAATGTTCCTTGTAAATGTTAATTTACAGACAAGAGACTGAGACATTATTTCAAAGTGTGGAGAAATTGGACAAAAAGTACAGTAGAGTATCATGCATGGCTTCAGGGAAGCTGTGTGTGTGAAAAGGAACTGCTCTGAGCATGAGGCAGGGGTGAAGAGGGGCATCCTCTCTGTGAATGAAATTCATGTCTGGAAAACCACTCTCCTATGACATTGTGGGGCCCAAACACATCCTCCCTTGTGGAGGGAGGCTGGCTCCCAGGATCAGCAAATTCCATCACCTGAAGTTCTTCTAGACCTATTTCCCCTTCCTACAAAACTAAAGATATTCTTTCCCAGGAAAATATTAACAGATATTTCACATCAACTTCCTTTCAGTTTCTCATAGTCTAAGTGAGAAAATTCTGAGACATGACCTAAATGAGCAATTAAGCTTCCTGCTCTCTGGCTTTGTAGACGGCTCATATGGCAAAAGCAGGCTACACATAACAGAAACTAATGTAATTTACACTTTTATTCAGATCTTAATAACCAGATGGGGGACTTTGTCCCTTCAGAGGGTCTGCTGCACACCTAGATAGTTATTCCACTAAGCCAAAAAAGTGGAAGAAATCTCTTCAGAACTGCAGTCAGAGGCAGACTAATAAATACCCTTAATGTGTGCGAAGAGTGGAGGAGAGCAGACATTGAGTCTCACTGGTATGCTGGACTGGCCTGCTCCTGTTATACTCATCAAAAATTTGGAAGAGATTTTTCCTTTTAATTTAAATTGTGCTTAATGTATGAGAATAGGACTGAGGACTAGTCACATATTCCTCTTTGGGACAATCTAGACTCCTGACATAAAGGCTTAATCCAGCAACCTGTGCCTATAAGAAAGTACATTCAATGGCCAAAGACTACTGCCATTTCTAGCTCAAGCTGACCCCTCTGCTTTAGGAGAGTCTAAGGTACCTTCGCCTTATTCAGATTAAGAAACCTTCTGCCTTCTCACTCCTTCCAGTCTAAAACTCTTACCTGAGCATACTGTAACTGAGAACTAAGGCCAAGTGGTTATAAATTTTCATGATAAATTATAATAAATGTTGAGGATTGTTGCAGCTGGGTTTGCGGACATACATGTGCAATTAATGAGTACAACCAGTGAAAATTTCACTGTTCCTCCTGATTCCAGTTTTATCATCTAATGCCATGAGAGAACATTGATTATTTTTTCCATTGAGGAGATTTGTAATGTTGCATTTTATTCTATTAGCGACTGAGGGACTATTCTTTCCAGGAAAAAGCGAAAGAGATTTCAGACATTAAAAGAATAGAAGGATGAGAAAAGGACATGGTGACTTTTTAAGATGATGCAAATGTCTTTTCTAACTGCTTTTGAGTTGAACTTCACACATGTCAGTTTCATTCTCCTTTCTAAGCCAACTTCTAGCATTGTGATGACACATGCATATAGATAGGAATCTCTCCTGAGCTCCCTGAATGCTTTAAAAGCCCAGAAGACTGCATTTAAAGTAATTAACCAGAGCACTTGCCTTCAATGTATATACCACCTTGCAAATTACCAGTACTACAGAATACTCATGTCAACTCATACGGGACCAAAATTATACTAAACCTGACAAGCAGCCACACTGACATCACATACGTTCCAAAATAACCCTTCGTCAAAGCCTCAGAACTATGAGTGCATAAATTTTCTTGTAATGAGTCCATCATTTATTTTGTTTGTTGCCCAGAACTAAGACTGGCAAACCAAGCCTAAGTTTTCCTCTGATGCAATTACTTGCTGATATTGTGCCAAGTTCAGACTAATGGTTTTCATGCATCAGTAAATGTACTTGAAGTGGGGATCCGACAGCAGATTTCATACTAACTTGAATAGATTTTTATTACTAAGTTTTTCATAAATGGCCCACTTCTCAGCTTGTAGCTCTGTCCTCATAAATATTTGAAATATATAGTTTATCCTTCAGCTTCCCAGGAAGTGCTATATTAGCTGTTGAGGTTTTTTCAAGATGAAATTGATAAAACAAGGGCTTAGTAATGGCCCTCCAAATGAGATAAAGGTCTCGTTTTCTGTCTGACATTAGTTTCAGCTGACTTATTTCTCCACAGTGGCTACTTGTGTTTATGTGTACGTATGTGTGTGTATATAGATATAGATATAGATATCGTTATAAGTTCATGTGGCTTTATCACATGAAGGAAAATAACAGACCACAACAATTTTGTATGAGCTGTCACTAAGGAGTCTAAATGGTGCTCCAGCCTTGCCCAGCTTTTCCTCATCTCATCATTTGCTCCCGTAAAAAATGAAGCAACTCTATAATAACTGGTGTGGGGTGGTGGCGGGGGAGGGGAGGGCAGTGCACAAGATCCCCATTTTAGGCATTGAGCTAAATAGGAGGGGGCTTAGTGGAGACATGACAGTATACTCCAAGAGAGAAAGAAACCTAAATGTGAATACAAGTCTATGACGTGTCTTTCTTGTGCTGACAAAAAAAAGCCCTGTATTCTGAATGTCTTTCTTGAAACTGTAAATCCAGATTCCCTACCCACAGCAGTCTATAAGCAGTTTAAACCTAGAGTGGGCTAGAGAGTTGAAAGAAAGCGAGGCTTCTGCTCCAGTGCAGGCTCCAGCCTTCCTTCTGTTCAAGGGTTTAGAGGAAGAACCTGGGATTGAGGGCATGGGCTATCTAATCTTTCACTTACAAAGTCTATTTACAAATATATTTTTGATCTTCATTTCCCAGCTTTCTTCTACGCATCTAGGAGACGAGAGACTTAGCATTTATGCACACATCACAGCATTTTTTTTATTTGTTAATGAATATTACTGTTCAATTTTATTTTCTAGCTCAATGGAAGCTATCATGTCTGGGGACAGGGGGAGGAGTATTTTTTAGTTCTTCTAAGATATAAACCAGGAAGTTTTTGTATCAATATAGCTGAATCCACACATAGAAGTATTAAAGAAAGTAAACTTCTATTTTTTTTAACCTATGCCAGGAGAACCAAAAAGTTCTGAACCACATGCGAAGAAACCATGAAGGCAGAGATCAATTGTAATAAGCTGGTTTCCATGGTTGTACTCTGCCTGGAACAAGTTCCCTCCTAATCTGAAATAGCCCAAGCCTATTGACTGCCAGGGGACACTGCAAAGAGCCTGTATTTGTGCAGAGTGTGGTAGAAGATAGGTATTACCTCTGTGTGTGGGAGCAGCACTTCCATTTCTGGAAAAGGGTTGATTTCTGCTTGCTGCTGGGGTAAGCTGCTATTTAATTTCATGGTGAATTTTGTCACAGTTCTGTTTTTCTTTGCACTCTGAATCCTAGTAAATTGCCAAACACAATATATGTTTGCTTTAAACAACCTGTTCTTATTGTTCATTGATGGACAAAATTCTAACTTACTAAAATGAGTATAATGCACTAAAATCATTTTACCCTGTGCAGGCAGCAGTGCATCAACAGCTTATGTAAAGTATCAGCCTCTCTCTTTCATGCTTAAATGACCTGAGATCCACATGAACTGACTATCTCTATTTTTAATACACATATCCCCACAGAGCCCTGTCTGGTAGAGAATGGATATAGTGACACCCATTTTAAAGATTAAAAATTCTGACACGAACAAGCTATGGGCCAAATAAACTGTGCCTAATAAGATTTTCAAGCATTGTGATGACACATGCATATAGGTAGGACATGCCTCTTCAGAGGCTTCAAACAGTGACAATCTGGCTTCTCTCCACTAAGTCACTCTTCTTGTGTTTTCCTGCATGCGTTTCCCTACCACGGGTGGAGAAATCTGAAGCAAAGCCTAAAACAGTTTCCAGAATGCAGGGGTATTTTGTATTTTAGAAAGAAGATAAGAAACTTACTGGGTAAGAAACATCATCCTACCAAGAATGAGGTATAGCAAGACTCTAAGTCATATATAATATATTGGCAGTTGTTCAAGGTTTTTAACACACACCAAGTTATTCACTCAAGGAGAGACAGTAGCTGGCCGAAGTGCAGTTATACAGATTACAAGAAGCTCAGATGCACAGAAGTGTCAAAGCTGTAAGAAAACTCCATTCTCACTCATTCTACCTCAGTGGTTGTTGAATCTGCTGAGGCTGAGAAGAGACTGATTATTTTATCATAGTTTCTTCTTACTATGACTTACAAAAGCTGATTTTCACAACAGCATTTTTTCCTATCAGCTCTGAAATTTCTTATAGAATCTCTATTGATCACTTTCTGCTTTGCTTCTTGTCTGAATTTTTCTGATTTCTGACTGACACCTAAGTTATTCCACTGACTGGCATATGAACATTTACTTACATGCTTAAACATTTATGTAAGTGCTTAAAATGTGCCACATGGTCATCAGTCTGGACTGGTGTTTCTCATACTCTATCTCTTGTGCATGCCTTTTCTTAGTCAAATTTTAGAAGTAATTTTAAAATAGGGTAATTAGAACTACAGGCATACCACGTCTTTAAACAGTCACATCATAATGCTCTGCTTTGCTCTCACTTCCATGTGATTCTTGAGACTGAGCTTGATCTTTTGATCATCAAGCAGCAATATTCTTAACCTCACTTTTATCCTGTGAAATGCTCAACGAAGCATACAAAACATTTTACATAGAGGGCTTCCTGGCATTAGGATTTTTTTCAGATGGATCAGGGCATTGAGCCCTCTCTTTAGTAGCCAGGCAAGCACAGAAAATTGAGGTTTGGAGGTGCAAATATATCCCCACAAATGTAATGGATGCTTTGAGACCACATTCAGTTCACATTAACATGTTTGAGCCCTCAACTGACATTACTTTTCATGACACAAAATTATCCAATGTAAGGACTTAATTCAGTGGGGTTCTGATTGAATGGAAAACATGCGACCTGTTAAAAAGCGATAATTTCTGTCTAAAAGAAAATATCTCTTCATCCTCTCCATTAGATTACACAATGCTCACAGCCATAGGTACATCTTACATAAATTACTGATGGTCCAGACAACATATGGCTTTGTTTGAATATTTAATGAAGTTCTGTCATGGGATTTAACTTTTAGTGAGTCTTAATCCCACCTGAAAGGCCTCCAAGACTACTTCCCTAAAAACAAACCAAAGTCAAAGAAAGGCTTGGGTGGAATCCAGGCAACCCATTATAACTCAGAATTCAAAAGGCAATATCAGAAGGAATGGTCTAAAGTCACAGGAAAGGACAGAAATAACACAAGAAAGTTTTTTCTCACACTCTCTCTAGCACTATTTAATTTGTGTGAGAAATTATAAGGGAAACAGTAGACCACAGATATTTTCTGTAGATTAAAACAACATATGCTGTTCAAGAAGGCTTTGTATTTAAGAAAATGAAACACAATCTATCATTACTATTCTCAGCAGAAGATATAAAAATGGACTTACCTGTTGTCAAGTATTCCATTAAGGTAGTCTGGGACTAATAGAAATAGGATATGAAAGGTCATCTACCCATTAAGCTCTTATCCAGGTTGTGGTAGCAAAGTAGCTTTTGAAAATACCATATAAATGAGCATCAAATATGAAAGATTTCATTTACATTTCAGCTCCTGAGGAGAGCTTTCCTGCATATATATATATAAATTCTCTGAAAGCCTATCCATGTTTCCCTCTGAAATTATTAACAGGAACATTAATATTGTAGATTTTATATTTTCATTGTAAAAGTGTCATTCTGAAGATGCACATGAAAGAATCCCATACTGTTGAGCTACCTGACTATCACCTAGGTTGACTGATCTTTCTATGTGTCTTTATTTATCTAACCTTGCTTTGTCTTTCTGAATGAAAATCTGGCACTGGACAAAGCATCCTAAATCCCAAAGTTGCAATTAAGTTTCTTCAAGATCTGTCTTGTAAATATGTTATTAAGGTCTTTTTAATGTAGATTTTTGTTGTTGCCACTTGTTAGTGGCCAATATTTGTCTATTTTCTTACCCACATTGCCAAGCAGGGGAAAAAACATATAGGTGCCCAATATTTAACTCAAAATGAGATTCAAATCATCTAGGCTTCCTTTTTAGCTCTGTGAACAGAGGGCCTCAGAGCATTCCAGTTTTGTCATTTATCTTGTATTTGTAAATCCTACTCTGAGTGTAAGGGGATTATGAGAACTACTGGGGACAAGAGAATAATAATCCTTACCAATATTTCCTTTGAAAAGCAGACCTTGATATCTCTAAAGGTAAATCTTTCCAGTGGATTAGTCACAGAGACTCACTGAGAAAACATCATATCTCTGCTGACGTTAAAAGTCTCGTCTAAACATATTTAAAACCATTTATTTCATTTATGAAACAGCAATTTTGCAATGGGTGTTGTTCTGCTTATTGATTACTGAAAAAAATAATTCGGTTTTCATTTGCAGACATTCGAGGTTATAAAAGATTTTCTTTCATTCATTAAGTATCTGCAGGAAAATGGCCTTTTCTACACACTAGCCAAAATATGGAAGTGTTTCACTGCTTAAATTGCATTAAAGGAGAACTCAAGAAAGGCCTGGTTAGGGGGCTTTTGCCCAAATCATAAAAATATATGAGACAAAGAAAGTAGAAGAGAATTTTTCAGAAGACAATATGCATCAGATAACTTTATCAAACACTCGATTTAGGTACAGTATTAATACGCCAAAGAAAAATGTCACAAGCAGTGTTTTAATGAGAGGCAGAAAGTATATTCACCACTCAGTATTCTAAAGCCTGTCCTTACAGGCAGTCTTGTTTTTAAGACCAAACCATCAGTAGTTCCTTTTAGCCACTAGTGTTTCATTTAACTATCACCATCATAAATTAGTTCTATTTACTCCTTTAATTATAGATATTTTCTTTGCTGAGTGGTTTAGGTTCAGCACTAATGTGAAGTTAAATGTTCATCTGTGAAAAAGAAAGTGTTTCCATTTTTAATAGGATTTTTTTCCTTTTTTTTTTGCACTGAATCACATGAAAGAAGTTTACAAGAAATCCACTACAACTAAAAGGCAACTTCAGACTAATAGACACCATCTAGCTTTTGCACACCAGCTATTTAAATCAAGGCTCTCCAAACTTAAAACAGGACTTTAAACAGGACTGAAAACAAATTTTAAAACGGACTGAGAGTCCCATTGTTGGAAATGATACAAAGTTTAAAATTTTTTATGTAACTTTAGTCAGTTTTGTTCGCCTTTGCCCAGGGGGAAGGGAATTGAAGTTTCTTTTCGGGGGACTGTTCCACCAGGCGAGGTCTGATGAGATTAATATCTCAAAAGGCTGGGAGTAGCATAGAAGATACACAAAAGATAATGACAATTAACGACCATTAACAAACATCAACTCCAAACATCACCCCTGGCATGGTCAGAGACACCTGGTCTGGGAAAAGAGAGATAAGAATGAGAACCTAATCAGCATCAGAAGGGAAGAAATCCGTACCAAATAGGAAATGAAATACTAGGAACTGCACAACTTGGGACCAATGAACATTGAACCAATGAATTTGTATGGGTTTTGACTGTATAAAACGTGAAAAATCTAGTAAAATTCACGTGTGATGGAATAATTTTCTCTGCACAACCCGAGCAATGTGTGGATGAAATTATTTCTGTTGCACATCCTGGTCAGAACAACATCCTGGCTAGAATAAAGTAATGCCTTGATTCTCTAACACTAAAAATGTTGTTGGAGGGTTTTTTTGGTTTTCCCACAGTTTCCGTGACACCATGGCAACTACTTAGGATGGCATGAAAAAGAGGAGCTACACGATCACTTGTCAAATCAAGTATGGCTAGAAAAGTGAAGGGATTTCTTCCCAAATACAGAAAAATAAAATACATCAATTGCAGCATTACAAGACAAAAGAAAGGGTTAATCCAAATAACACTCACGTTATTTTCATCAGCCTTTTTAGCAAACTACAAGGCATAAAATTCATTGTTAAGCAGCCACATGTTATCAAACCAACCTGACACCAAATTCTAAAAGCACTTTAATAAGACTATTTCACCATGGAGACAGACCAGGGAACATGTGTCGGAGACTGAAATGTTTTAATTTATGACTTAAACATCTTCATGAAAGATTTTTGCCTATTATAGCAAAACTGTATAAAAACTGCAGAGAAGACTACCACACCCTGTCTAAGGCCCTAGACTGCAGGTTGATGGAGATAAGATAAAGTGACTCAGCTCGGGGTTGGGGGAAATAGAATACATTCACACAGGGATCAACCTTAGCACCTTCGAGGTGGAAACCACAGCCGCAGGGCTATCAGCTGCCAGGTTTCCACAGACCCTCACACCAAAGGGTGGGGGGAGGAGAGGTTTTGGGTGTGTGGTATAAAAGCCTCTGCTCAGAGGCAGTTAATGCCCATGCTCTGTTGTGCAGACCAGCTCAGCTGTGGGGTTCCTTCACCCTGGGAAAAGCTGCATCCACGTAAAAGACAGTAGAGGAGGTGTCATGGCCCGTCAAAGGGGTCCCCAGACCCTGCAACAGAGCACTGCAGCATGATGCAACAGATCCACAGTGTTGCAAGGGCCAGTGTCAAACTTGTCCTCCCCAGGGGAGGCACGTGGGCGTTCCCAGCTGGCCCAAATGTATATTAATGCATGGGATTCTATACTTTTCATCGCGGGGCTGCGGGGGACCCTCACCCACACACCCCTCCCTTCCTCACTCCCTCCCTCCTTTCCTTCCTATTATTATTACTATTATTATTATTATTATTATTATTATTAAACTGTACTGTTATTGCTCCTAGCTATTTTCTCTGTTGTGTGTTCATTGTTTTGATTTTATAAAAGCATCACCATGCTCTTCCTTAATCTCACCTTTGTTTATACACACTACCAGTGTGCATCTCATTACTTAGAATTCTAATTTCTGTGAGATCCGTCTCTTTCTTTCTTGCCCTGTCTCATTATTTTCAAATGAAAAGCATTAACACTGCTCTTAATAAAAATATTATTCCCTGATGCAGTCCTAACAAGTCCTACTCCAATACCTTCATGACATTTATGTTTGAGCAAAGACATCATGGTGGCAGTTTAAGACTCAGAACACCAACTGTGCTCGAATTCCTTCCAATCCAAGTACAGTTGGCTGAGAATTGATTTTCCATTGCAATATGGTGTTGACATGTACATTGCATAGAGTGGGCTGCCTGCCAGCCTTACCACTGCCATGCAGGAGTAATAACATAATATTACATAGACTTACAAGTTTATTTCTTTGCAAGCTACCACAAAAAGAACTCAAAATTTTTCTTAAATAGGAGCAATATTGTTATTTGATTGACATTCCTTCCAAGGGAAGCTAAATCATTACAAATTCCAGACTCTGAAAATAGAACTGTAATTGACTCCATATTGCAAAATCTCTGCTAGAGACACTCTTTTGCAGTCTGGTCTAGGTTCTCCACAATGATTTCTAGGGCAGAGATGATGCATTTACTACCTGGTCATAAATCCCAGTCTGACACATCTTGATTTTTATTTTAAGACAAAGCCTGAAATCCTGTGCTTAATACTAATGACCATGTTTCCCCAACATCATCTTCTCATGGTTTATCCACTGGGTAGTTGCTGATCCAAGGAAACAGTTTCAGAAGTACTTTAAGCAGGAAAAAGCAGGAATTTCACTTAAAGGCAAAGATTTATATCTTTGTTACCAGGGGCTCACCTACAACTAAAATTCTGCCTTTGTGCTATTAAAAGTGTTGGATGTACAGTGAATAGGATCAGAAAATCCTCTGGGGCTAAAAGCACACCGATGAGCTTCCCGCATTCATTTCAGCTCCAAACTGCTTCCCAAGACGACTGTACTGACACAAGAAAGGGAGTGGGAAGGAACAGAGAGAAAAAGATGGATTAGTTCTTTTGATGGTGTGCCAGCATAAAGCATTCATAAAGCTGCTACCTAAGGGTCGTTTTGAAGTTTGTGCTACCCAGAGACGTTGTGGCTCCACAGAAGTTTTTCATTTCATAATAATTCTCATTTCACCATCACCTCTAATAATCCCCTTGGTACAGATAAAAGTATTGGGGCATGTACATGAAGGAGCACTTTTAGGGGTAAGGAAGTGAATACGTAACATACTTCATGACTTCTGGAGTGCAGTTGAACTTGAGAGGCATAATTCAGATCCCAGTCTGTACAGAAATTTGTTGGATTTTTCTGATTCTTTTATTTCTTGATTCTAAGCTTTCCTTTCAATGCAATAATGAAGAGCAGATCTAGAAAATTAAAAATCAAAAGAGAGAGGGCAAGAGCATGAGAGAGCAGAAAACTATAGATTTTGAGTATCAAAGTCCAAACCTGTAATTCTGAGAATTCCCATTGAGTCCCCATCTAATCTTGGGCATGGTGTGGAGGAGTTCTGTATCTCTTCTGAACTTTTGAATTCATAGAATGGTTTGGATTGTGAGGACCTTAAAGAGCATCTAGTTCCATGAGCAGGAACGCATCCCACTAGACTGAGGTGCTTAAAACTCCATCCAGTCTCGCCTTGAACACTGCCAGGAGTCGGTCATCCACAGCTTCTCTGGGCAACATGTGCCAGGGCCTTACCATCCTCACAGAGAATTTCTTCCCAAAATCTAAGCTAAATCTAGTCTTTCAGTTTGAACCCATTACTCCTTATCCTATCACTACTGTTCCTGATGAAGAATCCCTCTCCAGCTTCCCTGCAGCCCCTTCACGTACTGGAAGGTTGCTATGAGGTCTCCATGCAACCTTCTCTTCTCTAGGCTGAACAGCCCCAATTTTCTCAGCCTGTCCTTACAGGGGAAGAGCTGCAATCCTCTTCTCAAATTCCTGACCTCCTCTGGACTTGCTCCAACAGTTCCATGTCCCTGTGCTGGGGGGCCCAGAGCTGGATGCAGCACTGCAGGTGGAGTCTCACCAGAGCAGAGCAGAGCAGAGCAGAGCAGAGCAGAGCAGAGCAGAGCAGAGCAGAGCAGAGGGGCAGAATCCCCTCCCTCTCCTGCTGCCCACACTGCTTTGGATGCAGCCCAGGATACATGTGGATTTCTGGGATGCAAGGGCACATCGATTCCCAGAGTTACAGAACTATCTCAGGAGGAAGAAACTGAATTCATGTCCTAACCTCCTATGTAAGTGCTCTAAAAAAAAATTAACAACTGCATAATGAGAGAGGTCCTTGAGGATTGGTTTTAAAAGAAGAAATTAAGTCTTTCACAGATCTTAAAAGAAAGGAACTGATCTTCACCACCTCAAAATAAATAAAAACAATTTAAGACATCTATATGATCAGAAATATTTAAGTACATCCATTGGCGGTACCATGTACCTTCAGTGTAATTTGAACCATTTTAAGTGATACCTTGCACAGGGCTCGTGCTATCCTGGATTTCATTTTGATGAGACAAACTTTCCCCATATCCACTTGCAGTTGCCAGGGTAAAGAAATTTAGAGTTCACTAAATTCTTAACTAAATTGTTAACTATGGATGTTGAGGGGTGATACTCATGCTGCCTAACATAGCACCTAAACTGGACTTTCTGTGCCCATAATGACTTGTGAATTGTAGGTGGCAAGCAAATCTGAGCTATCAGAAGTTCACTCTTTGTTGCAGTTTCCTGCATACACTTTCCAAGCCACCAAAGGCACAAATTTCAAGCTGCAGACAGTAGCACTCTCTCTTAGCTTCGGGATGTATTGGCTAAGCTGAATAAAGCTTAAAGACTTAGAAATACACACAAATGTACATAATATTTTTTGTGGGCATCTAAAAATGAACACGGAACTAAGTACTAAGTTTAAAATGAGCTATCTGTAGA
Organism: Cnemophilus loriae; assembly: GCA_013397755.1. NCBI lineage: Eukaryota > Metazoa > Chordata > Aves > Passeriformes > Corvidae > Cnemophilus > Cnemophilus loriae. The sequence continues at coordinate 43,476 of VZTF01002184.1, forward strand.
AGTCATAACCCCTCAGTATGGGTTTACAAAATTAATCACAGTTTTCCTAATTTCAATAATTTTAGTTTACACAACCACAGAATCATTTAGGTTGGAAAAGACCTCTGAGAGCATTGAGTCCAATCTTTGACTGATCACCACCATGTTAACTAGACCATGACATCAAGTGCCACATCCAGTTTTTTCTTGAACATGTCCACAGATGGTGACTCCACCTCTTCCCTGGGCAGCCCATTCCAATGCTTAGCAACCCTTTCTGTGAAGAACTTCTACCTCATGTCCAACATGAACCTGCTGTGATGCAGCTCAAGGCCCTGTCCTCTTGTCCTGTTGCCAGCTGCCCAGGAGAAGTGGTCAACTCCCACCTTACTACACCCTCTTTTCTGGGACTTGTAGAGAGTGATAAGGTCAGCCCTGAACCTCCTTTTCTCCAGGCTAAACACTCCCAGCTTAAACTAGTTTAAGTTGTTTATTTTCAAAGATACTTCAATACTCCCCATCAAAAAAACTACTGAAAATAAGATCAAGGTAAAAAGAACTTCTATTTTTTTAGTGGTTTGGACACGAATAATATGTTGTATCCTCTTTTGACTTCAACAGCACACTGCTGCATAACATCCTCAGAGCTGTGCTAGCATCATTTGAAGATACTGCTGCAGGAAGATATTAAAGTACTATTTAAATGGAAGTTGTTAATAAAAACAGTCTTGCCTGGATTCTGTTACATTTAAGAGACAGGAAGACAAATCAATGTTGCTGAATGGAAAAGGATGAGATCAATAGGGGTACAAAGTACATTTTCAAGGCACTAAAAATCTGAAAATTTAAAAGTTTTAAAACTGAAAGATTACCTGTTTGCATCCTTTTAAATCAAAGCTCATGGAATTTATAGAATGCTAGATGTCAGATAATACCATGCATCTGAGAGCTTAGCATTGCAGTTTTCTGATAAAGTACCTCTGAAGGCCTAGACTTCGAAAAGAACTTTGTAATCATCAGCCATGATTTATGGAAGCAGTAATTCCACTTCTCCCTATATTTCATGTCATTAAAAAGAAAGATTGATCTGTCAGTTGAAATTCTCTGTCTTCAGGTAGAGCTAAAAAGAGCAGTAAAAACTATAGATGAACCACACTTCAGCCAAGTGATTTTCCAAAGATTCGCTACGTAGGAACTGAATAAAAGCCTGAGTTATCTTGAGTGTTATTCAGAGCTCCTTTTTTTAGTTTTATGTGCAAGCTTCCAAAAGGTATATCCAACCATGCCACTGGAGCTGGGAGGAGGAAAGCATACCAAACCTCTAGAAAGGCTTAAAAACCGGAGTTTAGTTATTGGCATATATCTCTAGTTTCTATCTTGGTATAGATGTAGACCCCAAATAAAATGAGTCATAGAATACCAGGTTGAAAGGAACAGCAAAGATCATCTAGTCTAACCTTTCTCAGCAAAAGAATGGAACTGGTTGGCTGCAGAAATAGCTTTTCTTCTTTGTAAAGAGAGAAATAAATCACAGTTTCAGGATGTTTTCAAGTCTGTTTTGGGTGCATACACATATAATTTTGTTTCCTCTCAGTAAGGGTAGTCACGGCACTAAAAGCAATTACAAAGCTTAGGAGAGCTTGAGAAAAAATAGATGTGGTAACATTTACAGCAGAATTTCACTCCTTGGTTTGCTAACACCAGACAGCCCTTTTCCAAGCATCTCCATAAGTGTGTGAAAGTACCTTTCTATAACTGATAAAATTTAGGATGCCACTAAAGTCCTGCTCTCCCATCATGCCCCTCTCCTGGCTACTCCAAAAATTAACCCTGTCCTGGCCACAACCAGGACAATCTCCTATACAAGTGATGCCATTTTACTGACCAATTTATATCATTATACACTGGCTCTTGAGGATTTTTCTACTTTCTAATGCACAGCTATGCTTAATTTCTCTCCCAAGACTGCCCTCTGAGTTCAGGTCAGCAAACTATAGCTATCATTCTCACTCAAACATCTTGGTTATCTAAATGATCATTAGGTTGGTGAGACAGATGTTTCACTGGTGCTATTAACCTTAGCCATTAATTTTTCATTTATTTTTGAGCCTTTATTAATTCTATGTCTTTATTGCTATTTTTCTTAGTCATAAAAAAGGTGAAATGTTTAACAACTGCCAACTAATTTCCAAATCAGAACAGGTTTCTTGCTAAAGCACGTTGTACATTTGTGAATGGAGGTAGGTATATTTTTGAACCTGCGGACAAGAACTACGCCAAGAGTGTGTTAAAATAAACCCAAAATCATCCATTTGTTCGTATACTGCTGTGTCTGCAAAGTGATTTAAATTTTGCAGGACATTTATTCAACACTTTCCAATATAAAGGGAAGAAAGAAAAAAGGCAGACTGTCTGGAATCCACTGAGAGGCTGTTCTTATTAGGTTTTGACAGTACAGAGCTGCCGCTTTAGAAATGTGGAAGAGAGACACCTGATATTGCAGACATCATTGAGCAATATACAATTCACTGACTCAGCAAAGGTTCTTGAAGTTCCGCGCTAGCTGCAATCTGAAGGAGCACTTCATTCTTCCTTTTTAACTACTTAATCTCTATGTCACCCAGAGCATTTTTCTACATAGAAAACTATTTCTAGTTTCCATGAAAGTCTTTTGACTGAGCCAGCAGAGAAGGGCGACCTAGTTACAGTTTAGTAAGTCCCATTGCAAACCTTGCCACCAAGAGCTATGTGGACATTACCTGCTTGGAAACACCTGCTGAAGAGCTCACACAACTATGAGTGACCAGATAGAGAGGTACAACACTTTCTTAAATGGCAGAGCTGTGCATTCACATTCACAGTCATTTCGATCTGATGGCAAAAGTAGGATTACCACCAGAAGATAATCAGAGAACTTCTGCCAAATAAGACTTTAGCAGTTCACAGAACAATTAAAAACCTGACACAGTATTTTGGAGCATGTAAAAGAGGATAGTTTTTCTTTTAAAGGGTTTTAAATTGTGTTAATGTAGTTTTATACATTATTTAGTGACTGCTTAAAGAGTAATACAGTCTCAAACCTCCAGCCCCACCAATTTTTGGGTTTTTTCATTAATTGGTAATAGAAAGCATCCTAAATACCTTTTAAACCATATGGTTAAAAATATAGTTTCAAAATCTAGTGAACAAATCTTGGCTTTCGTTCATTCATTCACCTGTCCAGTGCACAACTCACCTTTCTACCAAGTCTGGACTAGCTACCACAAGAGTCAGTGGTAAAACAAGAAGGAGACAACTCAGCTTGACTTTCAGAAATCTCAGAGCCAGCCAGCAGACAAGTTCTTAAATATTTCCCTGTACAAATGATGTGGAAGAAACTCGCTCTTTGCCTTTCTCATTGAAGCTTCCCAACCCTGTACACCCGTTCCCCGACACATTTGTTCTCTGTCATTGCCTATCATATGAAAGGAATACTATACAGTGCACTTTCTGCAATAACGTGGGAGCTTTCAACATGCAGCCGGCCACTAGTTAATGTGTTAGAAACCCTCCAGAAGGATTTAATAGCACACAGGGTGCAAAGACCTGACAGAAACAAAGTCTTGCATACTTTCTTCTGTAAGGGAAAGCATTCAGCACTGACTTCAGAGACAGCAGTGCCTAACTTCTAAGTACCACTGTTTCCCACTGAGCAGGGGCCAGTTTCTCCCTCTCGTAAACTTTGCATAGATCAAGAACTTTGCAAGATCCAGCTTTTCACAGGTCTTGGATCATGCTTAACTCAGAGAACATCACTCTTCCTTCCTTGCAGTTAGAGTAGTACGTACCAGGAAAAATAGAGCCAGCAGTAGTTTGCCTGCTGATGATAATGAAGGGCATGTTATAGGGATGGAGGAAAGGTACAATAAAAGCCATCCCAAAATGGATGTTCTAGATGGGTGGTCAAAGTTTGTGCACCAAATACTGTCCTTCACATCTCTGAGATGAAAACCCACTCATTTCAGTTAAAAGCACAGATTCTGTTTTCTGAGACATTGACAAATAATTTTGATGGAGAATATTTTACAGCTTCCGTAGAAGTCTGTCGTTTTTATATCTTTCCATCTTAGGAGTCTTACAGTACATCATGTTATTTTGAAAATGTTAAATATACATTAATAAATGTGTGTTTTCTTGCTCAGAGACAAGTCTGACTCCTATAGAAATAGAGTTTTCAATCTTCAGATTATAAATAGCAGCCAGGACTGACTGGCCCAAATTTCTACACTAAAAGAAATGCAACTATAGTTTAAAACAATAACTACAAGGGAGGTATTCCATGAAATGAGAGGCAAGATATGCATCCTACTAATTCTATTTACTGTTGGCTCCAAAAGCTAAGAGATTTTATTGACCTTTCTAACATTTGATGCAGTGCAGTAACCAGAGAGAGATAATAAAACCCACAGATTGGAAAGGGCTTAAGGAAACAGAAAACAGAAATGAATGTCCTTTATTCAATCTGTCAACTTCAACCTGTATATTTAAGTTCATTTTACAGCTAATTCTCTTTACACTGAGTAGAGATAGTCCCTTTACTATGCATAATTAATAAAATTAATGAAAATCCGTACTGAAAGACGGGCACACATGATATTTCTTGTGATTCTGTTGCCTTAATACAGTGTGCCTCAAGAATATGGACAGAGAAAGTTTTATTGATTAATCTTAACCAAAATTGGCTAGGCTATTCCAAAACAGAGGAGTTAAACTTTTCAGAAAAGATCTATGGCCAAAAAACCTTCAGAACATCATCAGCTCAAAATTTGTGAGAACTACTATTTACTTAGCTATGGAAAGCCAAGACAGACTAAAATCAAAGTAGCACTTCTAAGATCCTTTTGAAATATTTCTACTGAAGACTGTTATAAATATTTTATTGGAAGAATAGAAAATCCGACTGTCCCTTGAAAAGCTGTTGTGCTGAATTTAGAGATTCAGTTCAACCATTAAAATATCAAATGGAGATTTTAGTCCTGCGTTTATTGGAAATCAAAATGCAAGTTTATACTGTGGAGCCCCTACTGATGCCTCTATTATAGCAGCATTTTGGAACTACACTCAAATGGTTTATTCCACTCATCAAACTGACACAAAAAATAAGAGATTTAGTCTTGAAATAAAATAGCAATTTTTCCAGACAAGAAGATTGCTGTGAAGATTCAGTTTTATTAAAGATATAGAAGAGGGCAGCTGTTGTCTTTGATTATATTTACAACGTATGAATCAGTTTTAATTTACTAAGATAGCAAACCAGAATAAATTAATGATCACAATGTGGGGACATATGCAGATGATAAGGATGATCACAGCCCCTCAATTATAATTTCAGCATGTTGCTGCTGCAACTATCTGTTAGGCTTAAGGAAACAACTGCAGGCTATCATTAAAAAGTTTACCAAGAACGGGAGAAAAGAATCCAAGATGAAAATAAGGGGTTTTGTAAAGAATTAAATTGAAAGAGGAATCCATACCTGAATCCACTCTATTTGCCAAGTGACAGTCTGACAGTGAAATTGCCATGTAGTTAAGCTTTGAATATGTGCAAAACAAAGAAATTTTTATCCCTTATAGTGACAAATAAATATGTTGGTACTTGAGTCACAGCACCCCAAGCCACATGCATTAGTCAAGCGACCATTTTGCAGATGCAGAAATAAGGACATTAAACTGAGCAATACATTTGGTTTAAGACCATAGAGAATAAATGTCTCTAAATTTACTGCAAGTATGGAAAAAACTACTTCTCTCCAGCATTAAGAGATACATACAGATTGTTACAATATTCTAAGGATTTCTTACTAAATTGTGTTTATGCGGTGACTACAAATGGTGCGATAATTTCTAGCATTTGCTATCCCATAATAAAATGTACAAATAAGAAAACAATGCTATTCACAAATCATCCGTGACTTTGGAGCAAGGATTAATGTGAACAAGAGGAAATTAGGGAGTGGTTTATATTGCAAAGTGAACAGTTCAAATTTTCAGGAATAAGAAAAGACAGGTAAACACAAAATAAGTCTGACTTTCTGAACTAATTCTGCAGGATATGGACTTACATAATACGAGAAAATTATATCTGCCTACTTTTCATTGTCTAGTTGACTATTGATGTTCTAAAGACCATCACAAGAAACTCTATAAAAGTCTATGAATTTCATTACAAATTTGCAATACTGTGGTGAAGCCACATACTGTGAAGAAGAAAGCAGCAATCTCTGAACAGAACTGTAACATGCTACATGAAAATCATTTATCTGTAGAGTAGTAAATTGATCTATCTGGCTGCAAACTGATTTGCAAGGAACATAAGTATCTAGTCCTGCCTGTCCATAAGAAGGAACAATTTTTTTGGTAAAAATATCTGGAATGAAAAGGCTGACTTTGTGAGTATGTCTAAGTAACTCTATTCTCCTTTGCAGTAAATTGTATAGCGAGACTGTATGTGTATCACATGCATGCAGCATGCATTTCCACTATGTGTGTAGTGCTTTCATTCGCCTGATATAATCAGTTACCACTAAGTATTATATTAGTATAAGTATGTTGTCATCACACTCAGAATTACTTTTGCAGTGATAGAATTACGAGAGATGTCACACAGATCATGGAAGTTTTATGTCTGGCTATGTTATTACTGACCAATTTCTTTAAAATGCATATCTAGCAATATCAGTAAATTGCTTGCTCTCTCTGGTCTCCAATCTAATCCAAAGAAGCCAGATTAAAGTCAAAATAATTAGCTATGACACCATAACCTGTTGTAACACTACAACAGGCTCAGCCAGTTGGACAGTCCTTTGTCTCCCTCCCTGGATGCAAGACATATGCTCAGAAATCCTGTCAGACTCACATATCATGCAGAACACCCAATGGTTCACCAGGTTTGAGTTATTTTGGATCAATTTATTATCCTTGTCAGACCCTGAAACTCATCATCACTGGTCTTGACATCTTCTCTGGGGAGCACAGCCAGAGGCTGCCATTCAGAAACAGCAATTTCCTCCTTCCTCTCTACATGGATTTATTTTGGCAGCTATCTGTAAGCTCTTCATACTGGGGAATATAACCTAATCATTCCAGAAAAATATTTCATTCCACCAACGATTTCTGTTTCAATCTACTCACGTGTCATTTGTATACACATTTTCTGTTCAGGGCATACCAATATTTCAAGTTTAGATTTCTGCTACAGTCTCTCTCTTTGGAAAATGATAAAAGGTGCTCCTACCAATATTGTATTAAGATTATGCAGACATAACTTAATTGTTTCTGAGGTATCTAATTTCTTTTTGCTACTGCACAGGTCAGTTGAGGAGAGACAGTCTCACAGAAAACTAATTTTATCACAAATTTATATTAAAGCAAAGTCTGTATGGCTTTCGTATGTGGTTAAAATTAGACTAATTAACAACATTCCACAGTAGCTCATTAACTAGAAGCAAATGTAAGCTCAGTACCATCATTAAGTGCCAAAGGCCAGCTAAGGTGATATTCATGTGAAAAATCAGGTACATCAAGGGGTGTAGCTCTAGTACTGTTGATGGCAAGAAAGGATCTTGGAGCATCTGGTTCGGAGTCACCACTGTGTAGCTGCAGGATTTGTCAGACATTCTTGAGTGTGAAGTTGTTCATAGGCCAATTAAACTACAGCCCTAGGGGATAAATATGAGAAATCAGTGAATTTTTTTTTTTTTCTGATGCACTTCTCATAACAAGGAAAGGTATGACATAGCACTGTACAGAGATGGAACATTTTTACCAGCATAGCAATATACTAGGTAAACCAATTATGAGATTTAGAAAATAAGGAGAGTGTCAAACCATATCTGCTTTTTGTTTTCAGAAGAATATCTAAGAAAATCTTCTATTTATATATTTGAATATTCTTATTTTAAGTCAGGAGGCTATAAAATGACATATTTTATCTTCTATTTATTTAGCTTTCTGAAGCAAGGTATTTTGTATCCTATATTGATAGGCTAAGGATTACTTAGGTGCACAGTTCAAAGCACTTAAATTATTCTATCCGTAATCAAAATATATCCTTTTGTATTAAATAATTTCCACTCTCTCATTCTTTTACGTTTTATATAACTGTATTCACCATTAATAGCCATAATTTGTTTTCTGATGCAGCCAAGACATTAGGAAATATATGTATAGATTCATTCCTTAAATGAAATTAGGATATTACTCTTACCCATTTCAGTAATCGAAAAGATGATTTTAGCCTCTCCCTTTAATGAAGAAAAGTATATTGCATAAACATGACCAGTGGTGCACAGCCAGGGAAAATACAGACAAACAACAGTAGCTTTTAGAAACATTACACGAATTTCATTCCAGCAACACCACAGCCTATCAAGTTAGCGAGAAATATCTATTGAATCCAATTTTTTTTTTTTCCAATTCAAGACTATGTAATCAAAACAACTGCCAAAATGGAATGGGCTTAAAAGTGCAACTGCCTTGTAAAGTAGAAGATTCTCATCAACTTCAGGGAAGAGTTGTAATCAAGATTTTAAACATTCTAATTTATATAATGCACTGACTTGTTATGTATAATAGTTCACGCACAGCATACAACAAGTGAAATAGCAGAGCAAAAGGCAAGTTCTCAGATAGTTATGTTGCAGTCAAATCGTATATTGGCTGTTTCAGTTATCCTGTCCTAAACATGCCCTGTATCTACCTTGTACAATTCAGCATGGCAGAGTTTCACAGGACATTCTTCATATGTTTACCAGGTACGGAGATTTTATACACACAAACAAAACAAACAACAACAACCAAAAAAAAGAAAAAAAAAAGAAAAAAAAAAGAAAAAAACAAGCCACACACCCACACCACACCAAAATCACCCAAATCCAACACTTTTTAATTTGGCAGTAATCCCTAGAAAACTATAACACAAGGATTTCAATTCTCCTCCTACTAAATAACAAATAAATTCCATGGAAAGTAGGACAGATGCAGAAGAATGAGAAAGAAAGTATAACCCATGGCGGCTAAGCTGCTTTGCTGGGTCATAAGAAACCTACTCTACCATTAGCAAACTTGCAGATGACACCAAGCTGGGAGTGAGTATCGATCTGCTGGAGGCTAGGAGGGCTCTGCAGAGTGATCTGGACAGGCTGGATCATTGGGCCAAATCCGATGATATGAGGTTTAACAAGTCCAAGTGCTGGGTCCTGTGTTTTGGCCACCACAACCCCCTGCAGCACTACAGCCTGGGGACAGAGTGGCTGGATAGTGCCCAGGTAGAAAGGGACCTGGGGGTACTGGTCGACAACCAACTGAACATGAGCCAGCAGTGTGCCCAGGTGACCAAGAAGGCCAATGGCATCCTGGTCTGTATCAGGAATAGTGTGGCCAGCACGACCAGGGAACTCATTCTTCCCCTGTACTCGGCACTGGTGAGGCCACACCTCTAGTGCTGTGTCCAGTTCCGGGCCTCTAAGTTTAGGAAGGATATTGAGATGCTGGAGCATGTCCAGAGAAGGGCAATAAGGCTGGTGAAGAGTCTGGAACATGAGTCCAGTAAGGAACAGCTGAGGGAGCTGGAATTGTTTAGCCTGGAAAAAAGGAAGTCTCAGGGGAGACCTTATCATTCTCTACAACCACCTGAAAGGAGGGTGTAGCCAGGTGGGGTCAGTCTCTTCTCCCGGGCAACCACTGACAGGACGAGAGGACACAGACAAACTGCACCAGGGGAGTTTCAGACTGCACGTTAGGAAGAAGTTTTTCACAGAAAGGGTTATTGGGCATTGGAATGGACTGCCTAGGGAGGTGGTGGAGTCACTGTCCCTGGAGGTGTTTAAGGAGAGACTGGATGTGGCATTTAGTGCCATGGTCTAGTTGGCAAAGCGGTGTTAGATCATAGTTTGGATGATCTCAGAGGTCTTTTCCAGTCTAGTTGATTCCGTATTCCTTTACTTTAAACTCAGAAGGAAAAACAATGCTTTGTTTTACCATTTTGTATGCTTGCAAGGAAGAATATTTTTTTTTAGAAATGGAATCTAAATCTCCGTATTTATCACACTCAAAATTCTGTCCTGTTTCTTTGGCTTTTGGGGGTTTATTTTATTTTATTTTCAGTAAGTATGAAGGGTTCCACATCAAAATATCTCTCTCCTACTAAAGATTATTTTCTAGAGTTTACTCAGATTTGAAACTGGTATCTATTCAGCCAAAACAATGTATTTCAACAAGAACTACCTGCTTTTGCTGTCAGAAAAAAACCCCAAGCTAATGATCTTTCACTAACTTGGAAGCAATTAGGCATTACGATGGTTGGATTCCTGGGACTCTTACAAACTACCAGCATCAGCAAGAACAATTTTTGATCTAGACATTAATTTATCAGGGGAGAAATGTGAAAGAATTCAAGAATAATAAACTTGAAATGTAATAACTGTTAAGATCAAAGAAAAATGTAATGTACGCTAATCATCATACTCAGCCATATTATCTTTCCCCCTAAAAACTCAGAGGATCATGGACATTAATGTTCCTCACACTACCTGAAATTCAAGCTACTCTTGCATATTGTTATTTGCAATGCTCTTATAGTACCACAAAATTTCTCACACTGTCTTCCATGTTCTCTGCTATGGAAGTGTCTGGGAAAGTTTGTGATTTTGAATGTCTATCTTATCAAGTATGGTTACCTCCCTGTGCAAGCATTATAAATTTAACATTTCTGTGGTGTCCTTGGCTTTCACTCTAGATGTATTTCTTAGCATTGACTTTTATCCTAAGAGCAGTCTAAGAAATAATGTACTCCCAAGCCTGTGACAAAGGCTTTCTAAACATGATTCTGTGTCCTCCTGTGTTAGTTGTGATTTGAAATGGCATCTCCCTTTTGTTCCATCATAGCAAATCTTCACTCTTGCATTAGTCTTGGCTTGGTTCATTTGCAGATCATAAATACTCCAGCTTTTACACTTACTCTAAAGCATTTAAACGGAAGATAATCAGTACTTAAAATATTAGTGTATCTAGTCAGAAATGCAATAATGTCTCAATATTTAACAGCAACACCTACAAAGATTTTAGGGAATTTCCTCGCCTTTCTTCTGTATTCTTTGTCGTATTGTACACTATTTCATTCTTCTTCATTTTACTGGTAATTATCACATAGAGTTGCAAACATTTAGACTTGAGAATTTTGATTTTTACATAATTCTTGAAAATAATAATATTATAAAATGTTTTTATGCTATTTGATTGGGACAGTAGGGGAAAACTTCAAAGAGCTCTAACTCTCTTAGGATTTACATACTTTAAAATAATAGTATATCTGTATTGCCAAAAGCGGGGTGGGGGGAAACATTGGCAACAGATTTTTACAGACTATTTTCAGGGCTGTGTGCTGACTCCCTGGCTTAATGAACGGTTTGATTTAAAGCTTAAAATTATTAAGTGTTCCTACCAGTGTCATAAATAATGCTGTTTAAAATATTGCTATTGAGCATATAAAACTACATTTGTCTTCCATTAACAACACACTTTTTAAGTAGCCTGACCTCTTCAGATATATAAGAACATGCAATTAGTGCAATTTGTCACAGGTCCTTTAGATTTTAATAAGATGTAATTAGTTGTCTGTTTAGTCTAATTAACTTTGAAACCCTGACGGTTCTTGCTCTCTGGTATAAAGCGCAGCTCCTTATTTGAATTGCTAATACTGGACAGAGTGCCTCCATACAACAAGAAATTTAAATCTGTGTACTTTTGCAGACTAGGACGCACTGAAATAACCTGCCAATATTTGCATTAACTTTTCCAAAGCCTTTTTTTCAATCTGTGACAATATGTGGAAGTCAATAATATGGCGGAGTCAATAATATGGCGGAGTCAATAATATGGTGGAGTCAATGTGGGAGCATTTGGGAAACAGACAGAATTATTGTACAGTACTATTAGACTTCTCCTAATGACCATACAACTGCATAATTCTGGTTTAGTCATACTTCTCATTTTTTAGACATGATTTAACAAATGAGTTACAGACTCAGCCCAATGGAGATGGGCACAATCCTTTGTGTGCTTTGAAGTTAACCTGCACCTCATGAAGAATGAAGTCAGGTATCAAACAGATGACCTTGAAAGCATGACATTTTAGTGATCACAGAAAGGTATTGGCTGCATGGACGTAACACTGAACATTGAGGTACAATCTCCAGAATAGTTAAAAGATGTTAAAAGCTCTGATATTCAGATTTCAAGATTTTTTTTTCAGCTATATGATATGACAGTATATATTGATTTGAATGCAAATTATTACTTTAAAATATGACAGATTTATTTTATATTCTCCTCAGGATGATTTTAATTACTTAGAGGATTGAATTTGCAGATAAATGACACAATTCAACTGAATAGTAAATAAAGTGCAGATTTTTCATTCTGTCCTCCCCTGAAAAAATTCTCTGCAAATATACTGCGAAACTTAATGATCTTCAGAACTGTAGAAAGAGGAGAATGTAAGAATCTGTACAGAAAAAAAAGAGTATGCAGAGAACAGAAACCATTCAATGAAGTGTTGATTTATGTTCAAATAGAGCATATATAATACATTCAATGAAAGGTTTTATGAGTTGAAATAATATATATTTTTTTAATCCTGGAAAGAGGAATAATTTCACAGTCTCAGATTCTGAGCATGGCTGTCCCAAAATGCCAAGTAAGGGGGTTTAAGTCTCACCTACTATAACATATAGACACTGACAGGGACAGAATGAGCACCAAAGCAAATATGAAGTATAAATTTTCTTTTATTACTTCAGGTATTTCTAGCTGTCAGATAAAAATGAGAGCATTACTAAAAATTTTACAGAATGACAACTATGCCTTATGGATAACTTCTACAGTTTGATATATGAGGCAGAAAATGTGAAAAATATTGTGAAGCACCACCTTGACACAATGATGGAATGCCGCAGGAAGCATGCTAACTCCAGAAGAATGTAGTAGACTACTGTTAAATAAAGGAAGGAGACTTCAGGTCCAGCCAAAATAAAACAAAAAAGAAACAACTAAACACTCTGTCTTTAGAAAAACAAAAGTTGCAAAACTTTTTTAGACAGATGTCCAAGTTCTGATGGTCTAGTTTGAACAGAATTGCCCCTTAGAGTTTCAATAGGTACAGAGGGTTTTGCAAATATCTGCATTATACCCTTTACAAAACATCAGAGGGCACAGCAATTCCAGCATCACAGATTTTGTTACAACTGACTATGCATTTTTTAAAAGCACTCAGATAAAGCATATGAAGGCTCAATAGGCAGTAGTTATGTGACTAAAGCAATTTAAAATAACTGTTATAGTTTTATTTGTCAAAGTCTGCGCCAAGCCTGACTATAAACAGTGAAAAGCTGAAAATGAGTAAGTACTAAATTCACTGAACATTCATTTAAATGTATAGCTAACATCATAGACACATACCATAAACTAGATGCTTCTGCATGTTTCATACTTCAGTATTGTCCTGTGTTCCCACTTAAAGCCAGGGCCCCATGAGAACCCCAGTTTGTGCTTAAAAGAAGTTTAGAGAATGTCAAATGGAATAAGGCCTACAAAATCCAGCCCAAGCAGAAAGAAATCATCTTACTAAGTTCGGAAAAAAATGTAAGGCCAAATCACACAACAACAGATTTAGAAATATGTCAAATTTCTTATTAACTGATAATAAGTAATACATCTCTACTGAGGAGTAACGGGATTAAATATTGCATATCTGGGAGGTGAGAAGCAATCTTTCATTTAGACATGAGGAAAACTTATTTTTTAACCACAACATTGCGGACACTTTTAGAATCATAGAATCATCTAGGCTGGAAAAGACCTCTAAGACCTAAGACCTCTAAGACCTGGGAGAGGTGCTTTCGATATATTTGTTGCAGAGCACATAAGCACATAAGTTCATCTTTAGAAGACTCTTCTAGCTCTAGAACCTTTCAAAGTGTTCTAATCATGGAAAGAAACATCATTCCTAATAAGCAGCAACATTTGAATGGAGGCAAATTTGGATCAATAGCAACTTAGGAGATATTATTTCATTTCATAGCATATATTTTAAGTGAAAGAATTTTTGTGTGCCTATGAAGAACAATCACAGCAAGAGTTCTTACATTAATATATTCTAAATTAACTTGTGCCAGATGAGAAGGTCCAGTGAAGAATTTTGTTGAAGAAATTGTTGACAGTAGCTGACATGCAGGTATGATTGATGTCTGCCTTTCCTCCAAGGATAAATGGAAGGCTGGCAAATGCCACATATACATAATGCCTTGAATTTTAAGCCAAATTGGTTTTCAGCCATCCTATTTGACATTTCCCCCTCATACTTCAAACTATTTCTTTGTGCATGTTGCATGTTTATAGAATATGTTTTGCTGTATAGTCTAGTTTTATCACATCTCCTTTAGGCTTTCTCCAGGCAATTGCAGTTATAAATAGGCCAAAAAGCACTGCTTGTAGCAGAGATGAAATAAAGATTACCCCGTCAAAAAAAATGTTAAAAAAAAAGCCAAGAAAAAGAGAGGCCTTTGTACTGAGTCATTAGCAGTACACTGAATTTTTATACCATTCACTCTAAACTGCCGCCCAGGCTACTGCTGCTAAGAGGTAGTAAAATAATAAAGGAGAACTTTGGTCTTTCTGATATGTGCTAGGAAGCTAAAATAACAAAAGCATGGAAAGCATTTCAAAGGCCTCATTAGCATACGGATGGTCCTGCTGGAGCATTCTAATAAGGTTCAGGGAAGATATGAGTTGTGTGACCTCAGGAACTCAGGACATAAGAGATGCCAGTGGAGGTTTTACCCAGTGTCTCCTGTGATTCTGCCACGCTGCTGTCTCTGGATTGTCATGTTCCATGCCTGTTACTGAACAAAATAACCTGATCTATGCTTCAGGGCTTCCTTCTATTCCTGCTTCTGTTTTATCAAATAGGAAAAAAAAATAGCAGATTTTATAAGCTTATGGGTTATATATTTACTCCTGGGAGACATACACAAAGCCTAGGGCAACGAATGTGTGTGTGGTATTTTCTGTTACAGTCAAAAGTCTAACTGCTATTTCTGTGTCTGTGTTACAAGAACTTGGTGAGCCAAGGTCTAGCTATGAGTGGAAAATGAGGAACTGCAGCAGTACCTGGCAATCAGCAAACAGACGTTTGTTTAAGCACTATTAATCACAGCGCATTGATTTGCACTCTGTCACCTTCACATGTAAGTAAAACTCATAAAATCCTGAGCAAAGAAGGTGGAACTCCAGATATTAATCCTCAGACTCACACTGACAAGTTCAGGTTAAAACGTAAATATAACCAGCCAGAGTTTCACCTCAAGTTAGATCCCTAGGCATACTGACAAAAGTTTCACCTGAAAAGTGAAAATTTGCCTACTGGCAAAACAGTTTGTTGGAACTGTAGCACTCCAATTAGAGATAGGGATGTAAACAGCTCAGCAGGCATTGACCCTGTCTTTCTACTTCTCCATCATTAAAAAAAAAAGGAAAAAAATAAACCCAACAAGTAAACAAAACCCACCAAAACCCCTAGCTATCTAGTATCCTACAGACATCCTTCTTTTCAAAACATTTAAATATTAGGCTAACATTTGCATTTTCTTCATGCCTGAAGAGTAAAACCCCAAATCAGTATTGAAATGGATATGGGTTCTTCTTTCAACATTTGGAGACTGAAGAACCAGTGCTTCACAAGTTTTCCATTTGAAAATCAAACTAACTTGCATCAACTTGTTTTATAGCATTCAACTTTAATATTACAGGTGAATGTTCACCTAAAATTCTGATTCCATGGTCTACTCTGAAATATTTAATTGAACCTTTCCTCCCTTAACATTTTTGAAATCATATTCAATGCATTGGTCACGATGCAAACTGTCCAACTCGGTCCTGGAGTTATGCCTTTGAAATACACATTATAACTCTGTATTAATAATACAAAAGAGAGATATGATGAATGAAGGTGTTCCTTCCCAGCTCTGGCAAGTATTGGAATATACAAAAATTGATTGATGCATTGAACACCCATTTATTTTATATCACTTTTGCTGATGAAGTCCTCGTAGGATTCCTCCCTATGCTAGATTCTCCATGCTAACTATTAAATCCAGAAGAAAAAGCACCAAGGGGCACTTGGGGGGATTGAAATTGCATCGCTACAGATAATGTGATACAACCCTGCTGAAAACAAGCTGAAACAAAACTGCTTTAAGCTGTTTTAGTCTATCATTAGAGCCAGATCTAAGTTGACACTGAATGCCACTTACTTTCATATCTATTTTATCCAAGAAACACCTTGATGTGAAGATGACAAATAGTTTTAGCTATTATTACCATTACCACCTTATTTCTCAAAACTAGATGAAAGCCTTAAATGTTGAACCTCTCATTAGATACTTTCCATGTCTCATTACCATACTTAGCTTTCCAAAAATACCAAAACAGAACCTTGTTTAACATCAGAACTCAACAGGTAATTAACACAAACTAGAAATCACAGAATAGCCTATCTGTAGATAGTATAATAAAAGCAAAAACTATCTACATTCCATTGCACATCCATTGCATGCAACCACATAAATCTTAATTCTGAGTGACTGTATTGGCACAACTACAAGGAGGTCTTTGCAAACCTCTGTCGATCACTAGCTTATAATTAATCTCTCTCATTTAGTCTAGAACTCCTGCTGTCTTGCTAACTAAAAGTACTAATCAAACAATCTATCAGAGGTCCTGGAAGCATTAGAGAAAAGCACAATATACAGGGAACTTTAACTCTCTTACTTTCTCTGCCGCCACACTCCTGGCACATTCACTTTGGGACTCTGCAAAAGGGAAAGAAAATACACATTCTTTCAAAACATTCAAATTCAAACCACCAATAACACGAGAAGTGGCAAGAGGAGAACTGCTGCTAACTGGAATCATAGGATATAAAGCAATTATTTCTGTGTTATAAAATTAAACGGGGTCTGGCCAACATTGTCCCAAATTCACTTCACAACCCAGTTCAAAACTGCTTCTTGACCTTGACAGATGGCTCAGTGTCTGAGAGCAATACTAATGCATGCTTCAGTTTATACCTCCTAAAAAGTAGTAATTTAGACAATACACTCACAGGTGAGACTTTGCTTTTCATTTTAACCCCTTCTAAGAAAAAACAAAATAATATTTTTCTTTGATAGGAGCTAGAGGTTAGTTATCTGATAATATATTAGTTCATATATGAATGAGTGCTTGATCACCTTTTTCTCCCCCTAAAAGCATAACCATTATAGAAATAAAAAGTATTATTAAAAATATTTACCCGTATTTCTCATGAGAGTTGCGGTGGATCAGAGATGGATATCTTTGAACTTATTTTGAATTCTACACATTGAATTTTTTATATATGGAAATCTTAATATTTGCTCTCTCTAGAAAAGTTTGGCTGATTAGCAATCTAACAGTCATTTCTTTGCCCTGAAACAAAACTTAAGGTATCTAATTAGTTGTTGTTTGTTCTTTAGTTAGGCAGACTTACTGACTGCAGTGGTAGTTTAGTAGAGCAGGAACTGGAAAAAAAACTGGATCTGTTAACATCTGTTCACCTGGAAATAATATTTGTTTTTTCTTGGCTTATTTTATATAGCTGCTGCTGAACAAAACAGCAGCTAGTTATTAACAGAATATTGCAAAATGAATAGTTTATAAAATCCTCTAAAAAGATTAAGGAGAGGGGAGATACCTGATTTTTTTCTGAACTGTACATTGAAGTTCTGTCATCAGACGGTAAGAGTCTAACAGGATTACGGCTGTGTCAAAGGCGACTACACAAATGCTTTTGACATACTCAAAAACCTCTCGGATATACTGCACAGAGAAATTCAGGTAAGTAGAAACTATAAAATGAACTTCATTATACATTGCTGAGTTTCCTACTCAAACCACATCCCAGCAATAACTCATAAGCACTCCCTGTTTTGTGTGGACTGAGTACACAGCTTCTGCTTTCATTCTTCCTTTCTTCCTGTAATGCTAAAAATTAGGGGCTTTGGCTCTTTGTTTCATCTACCACAGATTTCACGTTTGGCTTGGGTTCTCAGGAGAACACTTTGGACTTGTATTTTGCAGGGACATACAGTACAGATATACCATGGGTCCTTCTAGACTAAAAGTCTATATATATATCAGTTATTTGTCATGCTAAATAAGAAGACTTAAGGACTTCTTGTCCTTATTAATCTGTGTTTCTTAGTAAAAAAGCTTTAGCTTCAAATGGCACTCACGGCTGGTTTCTACTCTGCACATTCCAGTTTCTTTCTTCTCATTGTAACAGGTTGTTTCAGGAAAAGAGCAATAAAAGCAAAACATAAAATATATCACAGATGTCCTTTATAATATATTTCTCCAAAAACAATCAAAACAAAGCTTCTTTAATTCAAACCATTTTTTTCCTCCTTCATGCTAAACCAGAAGATATCTCAACACCAGTTCCCTGAGATCTACAAGATTTGCTTGTACTCTTGACTGACAGAAGCACCGACTCTGCCTATGCAAACCAAGTATGCACAACAAACTTGCAGGTTTCCAAATCTAAGTGTGCTACCTGTCAGATTTTGAAATAGAATTTCAGCACAAACCAGGGATATAGTACCTTGGATATTACTACCTTGTAGATAGTAAAAGACCATAGGAAGGTCTGAGTTATTTCTATATCTGCCTATGTTTCTTTAATTGACCAGCTATTTTCAATATATTAAAAGCACCAGGCACCTGTGCAAGAGAGCAATGACCTCCTTTGCACCACAAAACTTCTGTGTTTCTTTTCTCCCCACTCACATACTGCTCTCTTGTTCATTAATGTGTCTTCTGCCATACGCAGACATCATAATGGAAAGCTTACTGGCTAATTTCAGCCAGTTTCTTTGTAAAGTATTTATATTTTATATTATGCTCCTTCTGCTGATTCTGTCCAGCAAGCCACAGATGGCCAATTACTCATTTTCTCAACCATTCAGTCTAGATCAGGCCTTAAATCTCTTTGAGAAATCATCAAGTCCTTGAAATTTCAGTTTGGCAGTCTGAGCTTCCCATGTCAAAAGGTTATGAGCACTCTTTTGTGTCTTCACAGATTTTACAGCACCCCTGCTGTGCGTTCTTAATGTGAAATCACTTTTTGTCTGAATCTGGAATGCAAACCTACCTTCCAAACAGATGCAGAACTTAATAGTCTAACTGTAACCTAAGTTATAATTAAATGTCATCAAACTTATGTTATGTTTGTATGTCTCTGGAAAATAGCTGATAGATAAGGAAAGAATAGTTCACTGGGTCTATTTGGTTTGGCCAGAAAATTGGCCAATAAACGGGGATAAAAACTGCAGCAATTAAAAGATGGACTCTGCTACTGCGGAAGCAAAGCAAAGCCAGCTTTATTACACTAACCACCAGTATTTATAGTTCTCTAACTTCAGTACAAAGTCAGTAAGTTCTCCGCTCAGGTCCCCCTGCCCCCGTTCCCTTAGCAACATAATGTTTTAGTTATCAAGTCTTCAGTGCCATTCTCTTGTGCTAGTGGTATCCTTGCTAGCACCTCTTCACATCAGGGCAGTCAGACATGGTGTCTCCATTTCTTGTTCTTGCCTTGAGTTTATCTCTCCCACAGCTTCTGAGGCACCAGGGCCAGGAGGTCTGTGGAGCCATCCACCTCAGCTTCTGTAGCTGTCTGGTCTTCTACAGAAAACCAACAGAGCATCCAAACGTCTCATTGCTTAGGCTCCTAAGAGGCTCCAGTCTTGTATGATAATCACTCAATACACTTATAGGACTATGAGTGGTCCAAACAACAAGATGGATCAAGGAGAATATTTATGCATTTCAGAGTTGTACGGATGGACTATAATTGACATTAGATTCTAGTGAATTTGAATTAAGCTAAAAGGGAGGGCATTTGTGGATGTAGGGAGAGAAGTACGGTACAAATGTGAAAATGTTTGACGAGCAGAAATTCCTGCAAATGTGCTTAGCTATTTCTTCAAACATCAAATTAATTATTTGTCAGTGTGAACAAATATTTTGGCTGTGTTTGCAGGAAGATTCAGGACTTAGTCAGAAGGTGAAGCAGTGCCTGGAAGAGACAGCACTGAAGTGATGTCTTACAGTTGTTCTTTACTATGCAAGTCTGCTGTAGTTCATGATCTTTCTTTTACCAACATCAAGACTTTTTAAAAGAGATGTCCTGGGGTGACTGTATGGTCTAATATCCCCATCATCTGTTCTTTTACCCACGAATGGGCCCTGTGCCTTTAAACTACATCCGGGAGCAAGGGAAGGAGAAGCGGAGAAAAGCGGCGGCGCGCAGTTTGTTTTGAAGAAAAGCCTCACTTCCGCCCCCGGAATTCCTCTCTCGCTGGACTGTGCAGCCGCACGGATCAGGGAGTTTTTGTTTCTTCTTGCTTTTAAGTTTTTTTCCCCTCGTTAGCTTAGAAAAAGGGTTTCTTGGACTGTGCTGTTCAGCTCTGCCTGGCTCTGGACTGAAAGACCCGAGTAAATACTGGGGAGCCCACGCTGTGTGGCCCACCGGGGCCCGAGCTGCCCTGCGGCCTGGACGCCAGACCCCGAGCTCTGGAGAGAGTGAGAGCTGGGACACACCCACGAAAGGACTCTGTTCTCTGATTTTACCATCTCTTCAGAGCAAGAGAGGTTTATTGTTTCCTATTATTCATTTTTCATGCTTGTGAATACTTTGCTTGTTAAATAAACAGTTTTTTCCACTTTTCTCCGAGGAGATTTTCTCCCGAACCTAGAGTGGAGGAGGGGCTGCTAGAACCTGGCCCTTTAGAAGAGACCTCCTCTGAAAGTTTATTTCCAAATTTGTCCCAAACCAGGACAACTCCTATCACCCACTTCAACAGACAGAGCTGAGTTGTTCCTGATCATATATAGACACTCCACACAAATAAAGAGCAGCTGCTACACACAGTTTTTGGAAAAATGTCTGAAAGGGAACACAAAGGCCCTGTTACCCATCTCTGTCTCTTAGTGGAATGAATTAATCCTGATATAAGTTCTCATTTATTTAAGTCCATTTAAAAAAAACCAAACAAAAAAATAAAACCAAAACAAACAAACAAACAAACAAAAAAATGTTTTATGTGGAGCTTTTTGGTGGGTTTTTGGGTTTATTTTTTTGAGTTTTGTTTGGTTGGTGGCTGTTGTTACTTAACGAGATCTTTTCAGCTAATTACATCCCTAAGTAGTACTCAGGGCTAGCAGATTTTAAGGTTTTAGGAATTCACGTAATTCATAATTTACGTTCCTTTCCCCAGTCCAAGTGAAACCCTACCACTTCAACACTACAGCAGGGTATTCTTACTCCCTTCCTATAAACATTAAGAACATAATCTATCCAAGCTAGGCAATATATTCATCAAAACTCAAAGCTGACACCTGTGCTACAGTGCTGAATTGATACTTGAGTACTCTGCAAGTGACAATCTCCTGTTCACTAGGTAGACACTGGGGCAGATGTAA
>VZTF01002187.1:0-20372 GCA_013397755.1 Cnemophilus loriae
GGAAGGGGCTCCCCCTCCCCCCGCCATCTGTCCCCCCTCATCACTCTGTCAGCACCGGCTGGAATGTGGATTAATTTCGGGAGGAATGTCACCCCCCGCATGGCGAAGCCTCACCCGAGCCATCTCTGTCTCCTCCTCAACATCCTCCACCCCTCTCCTGGCTCGGGGACCCCCAGCTTTGGGGACCCTTCGGGAGGCACTGGGGGCTCGGGGGGTGCTGCTGGAGCTGCTGCTGGGCTGATGTTGCCCAGGCACCCCGAGGTGTGTTGGGCCGGAGGCTGATTGAACGCAGACTCGGTGCCTGATTAAACTCATCAGAGTGGGATTTTTTTATTACGGTGTTTGGATCTGTTGGAGTTTCACCTTAAAAGGAAACTGTCGCCTTCGGGCAGGGGAGGGGGCCGGGGGCTTCGCAGGGAGGAAGGCAGCTAAATGTTGGGTTCTTATCGGTCCCTGGCTCTGAGCATCCCTGGCGCTGGCGCGGCAATGACCGAGCTAAATCGGGCGCCTGGACAAGCGCCGGGGCCAGCCAGGCGGGCAGCCCGGCCGGGGCACTCGAGCAGCGGTGCTGAACACACCCGTGGGTGCGAGGCTGGCAGGCCCCAGGGATGCCATGGCCACCCGAGTCACCGTGTCCCCTCGCCCGGGGTGACTCAGCCCTTTGCCCGGCATAAAGGAGCCCATTCTTCGGCTGGAGGCTGATTTATGCAGCTCTTCCCGCGCCGTCCCCACGCCCGGCTGCACAACGGGGCGACTGAGCCCCGCCGGGTCCTCACAGCCCCTCTGAGCCCATGGCCCTTTGGGCGAGGGGGTCCCCACCGCGGTGCCGGGGTTCCGGCAGCTCCCGGGCCCGAGACCTGCGGGTTGTTCCGAGGGCATCCTGCCCAGACAGGGCAGGAACAGCGGCTGGTGCTGTTGGCTCCTGGCTCCAGGCGCTGGCACGGGCGTTGGGTGGGCTGGGCTGGCATCCCGTCCCGCTCCTGCCGCCAGCCCAGGCGGAAGCTTGGGAAGCTCCTGGCCAGCGGCGAGCCCTGAGTGGCATCTGCGGGGCGCCGGGGATGGGGGAGCATCACCTCAGGGGGTGGCATCGGTCTAGGGGTGGGGGAGCATCGCATCAGGAATGGGGGTCCATAACCCCAGGGGGCTGCATCACCCTGGGAATGGGGGAGCATCCTCCTGGGTGCACTGCCCTGGGGGCTGCATCGCCCTGGGGAGCTGCATCACCGCAGGGGTGGGGCAGCATCACGCCGGGGACTGGGGCCACGTTGCTCCGGGGATGTGCATTGTCTTAGCGATGGGGGAGCACCATTGCTCAGACCCTGTCCCCAGCCCATGCTGGTGGATGGCCACAAGGGCACTTTCCCACCAAAAGCAGCCTGGAAGTGCAACCCCCCAAACAATGCCCTCCCCTGCCCCCCCAGCCCGCCCCNTAAATTAATGTCGAGGCAGTGGATACATCCAGCATTGGCTCAGCCCCCAGTGTTGGCAGGTTGGGGCTGGGGACTGTGGGGTGATGTAGCCCCAAAACGCTGAGTCTCGGGGCGCAGTTTGGGGGCCCCTTAGCCTCCAGCTGGGCTTCCTGGGGCAAATACTGGGGGAGTTGGAGGGGGAAGATTGAAGGGAATGGGGAAACACAGAGTTTAAATTAAATACAGCCATGGTAACCCACCCAGGGGAAGCTCAAAATGAAGCAGGAGTCCTAGGGCAAGCATGCGAATTTGGGTGGGCTGTGGGGTGGAACGGAACTTGGTGGTTCTTCACTCTGAAAAGGGGTGCAAAAAATCCACACAAACATGTTAAAAATCATAAGGAGATGGGGAAGCATTAGGACGGGGGTGAGATAAGTGGGGGTACTGGGTTTTGGCAGGAAGGGGGCTACCAGAGGGTTCCCCCCAACTGCTGTCACTCGTCCCCTGAGGACCAGGGCTCCTGCTCGGCTCTCAGCCGACACGCTGGTGGCTGGTCGGGCGCGAGGCACAGGACGTCCTCCCCCAGAGCAGGGGGCACAGGGCTGGAGTCAGCTCCTCCATGCTTCCCCCTCAGGGTGGCATCCCCCAGCTTGGTGGCAGTGCCCTCTCCAGGAGTGGGGGGCTGCGGTGGCATCACCACCGAGGGATCTGTGGGCTCTGTGGGGAGTTCCTGTGCTGGTGCTGTGCTGGCAATGCCATTCAGCACCTCCTCGGTGAATTCAGCCAGGTCTTCCAGACTGGCCTCCCGGTGCAGCCCGTTCTCGGCCCGGACCAGACCCTCCATGTCAGGGACCACATCTGCTGGTGCCTCCTGCACCGTCGGCTCTTCCTCGCTGGATGAGGCAGGTGAGGAGTCTTCCCCTGCATCTGGGGGGAGCTCGGTCCTTCCAGGACCCTGCTGCCCACCCTCTGCCACCCTCACCCCCATCAGCTCATGGTTGAATTCCAGGGCCTGCTCAACTATTTCCAAAATATCCGAGTCTTTCATGATATCAACTGGCACCTCTGCAGAGAGAACAGCTGTGTCAGGGATATCCGAAATCACCTCTGGAAAACCTCCCTGCTCCAGTGCAGAGCCCAGCTGAGGTGGGTTGGCCTCTAGGGGCTGCTCGTTCCTGGGTGAAGGAGGGCTGTCACTGTCGAGTGCTTCTTCCTCCATGGGTGGCTGCTCTTCCAATGGCTGCTCCACTTCGTCAGGCACTGCCTGGGCCTGGAGCCCTGCTGGAGGGGTGGCCTTGGCCGTGTCATGGAGAGCCATGCTGGGCTCATCCTTACCTGCCCCCTCCTCCTCCTGCTCTGCCAACCCCAGGCTGCATCCTGGGAGGGTTGTTGCTCCACTGGCATCCCTCTCCAGCTCAATAGTGTTGTGGAGCTCCTCATCTGATTCAGCAGCCAAACCTTCCGAATGCTCCGGTCCCTCCCATGCTCCGGTGCCTGTGGCACCCTGGGCTGGCTCATCAGTACCTCCTGCTAATGGTCCCACGGCCCCGAGACAGCTGAGATCTGCTTCAGGCACGGCTGGGCCTTCCTCCAGCTCAGCAGTGTTGTCCTCATCCTTCAGCATCTCAGGTTCTTCAGTGGGCATCTCTGTATCTTCATCTGCTTCCTTAACAAGCACCTCGGGGTGCGCTTTGCCCTCTGGCACTGGAGATGCTTCTCCAGGAGCCCCCAGATCATCTTGGCTGCCTTCAGTTGCTTCAACTTTAATTTCTTCAAAGTCCTCGGAGATCTCGGCTTCCTCCGAGCTGGACATCTCTTGGTTGGGAGCAGAGACCATGAAATAACCTTCCTCCTCCTCAGTACCCTCTGCCACAGCAGCCACCTCTGCCCCTGCCTCCTCTTCAGGGCTCTCTGGCATGGTGGGAGTTGGTGGCTTGTCCCTCCCTTCCAGCCACCCTTCACCCTCCTGAGCCGTGTCAGACACAAGCGCTGTCTCCATGGTCTCCTCAGTCTCCGGAGGGTTTGGGCTGGGTGCACCCACAGCCAGCATCTCCCCTTCGTAGAGGTGCAAGGGTGTGCTGTCCGGCAGCGTGTCCTCCAGCTCCACCCTCCTGCCAGTGCCCGGTGTGGGCTCTGGGTCTCTGGGGACCTCCTCCAGTGCCCACTCGTCACTCTCCGCTCTGTCACCTGGCACTTTCTTCAGTGCCACGAGCTCTGAGCTCTCCGGCTTCCCCAGATCTGAGCTGAGCCTGTCATCAGTCTGCACCTCAGTCTGCACCTCCCACGGCTCCTCTGGAGCCTCGGTCAGCTCCTGTCTGTCCCCTTGCTCAGGGGCACCTAGAGGGGCTGGGTCAGGCTCTGCCATGGTGCCCTCCTGCTCCTGCCTTGCCGGCTCTGGTGCCGGCTCAGCCTCTGGCAGTAGCTGCTGCTGGCTCATCTCCTGGCTCTTGGCATCTTCTTCATCATCTTCCTGGGCTTCCTCCAGCTCTGCTGGCGATGTGCCATCTCTCTCCTCACTTTTCAGCCTTCCTGCACTGCTCAGGGTGTCATCTGCCCAGGCTGGCTCTTCTGTCCCCAAAGCTCCCTCTGTGTCCTCTGCTGTCACCTCCCAGTCCTCTGGACAGGGCTCTTGGCCATTGCCATCATCCCCCTGACCCCAGGGCTCCTCTCCTGGCTCCAGGTCCTCCTGTTCCCCCACCTCTTCCACAGAGCCGCTTTCCTGCAGGTCCTCAGGCTCCTCTGGGGCTCTGCTCTCCCACTCCTGGGTGTCACCTCCCACAGCCTCTCCTGCCCCAGGATCCTCTCCTGCCCCAGGATCCTCTCCTGCCTCGGAGCCCTCTCCTGCCTCGGAGCCTTCTCCTGCCCCATGGTCTTCTCCTGACTTGGAGTCCTCTCCTGCCCTGGGGTCCTCTCCTGCCTCAAGGTCCTCTCCTGCCCCACGGTCCTCTCCTCCCAGCACCTCCGTGCTGGCCTCTCCCTTTTCTCCCTCAGCATCTTTCACTCTGCCTGTGTCCTCCCCTCCCACAGCATCTTCTTCAGCTCCTAACAAAGCCTCCTCTGCTGGGATGGCCTCATGGACACTCGAGGGCTCCTGCTCTGGGCACAGCTCCTGTCCCCTTTCCTTCTCTGCAGCCAAATCCATCTCACACATGGGCATTTTCTGCTGGTCAGACCTTTCCTGTTCTGCATTAACAAAGTCCTCTTCCAGGTGACCTTTTGTGGGCAAAGCCAGGTGGCTTTCCACAAGGACAGCATGAGCAGCTTCCACTTCTCTGTGCAGACACTCCTCTTCTTGCACATCTGTTCCTTCTTCCTGCAAATCTCCATTCTCCTCGCAGGGGCTGTGGATTCCCCTCTCCTCCTCATCCTCTGAGGGATGTGATGGCTCTGTGCCTGGGGTCACTGCCCTGTCCTCCTCTTCCTCTGGCTTTTCCCAGCTGGTCACTGTCTGTCCAGGGAGACCCCTGTCCCCCTCCTGGGCCTCCACTTCTGGATCCCTTGGGCTCGGCACAGCAGGTACCTCCTCCTCCTCCCACGCTCCCAAATCTTCCTGGCTCCCTGAGGCACTCAAGGAAGCGGCCATGCCCGGTGGGGACATGGCTCTGTCCTGCGGGATGCTGCTCTCCACACCCAGTCCCTGGAGCACGACTTCCCCAACCCTCTCCTCTGCTTCAGGGCTGCCACCATCCTCAGAGCTCTCAGAGGGGTCCTGCTCTTCCCCAGGCCCCTCTGACACAGCCCCTCCACAAGCCTCTGTGGGGAAAATGGGGCTGGGGACACGGGCATCCTGGGGGGCCCACATGGTGCTGAGCGTGGGTTCTTCTTTGGGCTGAGCATCATCTTCCATCGCCTTGAGCGCATCCTCCAGCGCCTCGCTGACCAGCTGGGCTGGGTACTGCAGCCTGAGGGCAGGCGCCGCTCCCAGGGGCTGCACGCTGGCATTGGGAGTGTCTCCCATGGCTCTGGACAGAGGACACTCAGTCCCTTGGCTCGTCACTCCCTCATCTCCCCCTGGCCAGGCGGGACCCTCTCCCCCAGAGCTCCCCAGCTCTGGCGGCGAGGGGCTGGAGGGCTCCGGGGAGAGAGGAGGGGCAGCTTTGCCTGCCTGTGAGGGGCTGGGTGTGGGGCAGAGAGGGGCTCTTGGTCCCCCAGCCCTGCCAGCGGCTGGCGGTGCCGTGGCATGGAGGACTGAGTTGATTTTCTGGAGCTCCCTGGCACTGGGGCTCTGGCTTTTGGGTGTCAGGGTGTCACTTTGGGGTTTTGCTAGCTGCCGCCTCCCCTCTGCCCTGGAGAAGATGGAGGGGCTGGCGCAGTGGTCTCGGGGCAGCAGCTGCCTGGTCTCAGGGCTCGCTGGTACCAGTTTGCTGCTGCTGCTGCTCACCTCCAGTTTGAGATCTGCAAAGAGTGAGGTGGAGCCGTGAGCGGGCAAGAAGCCGCTCCATGGCTCTCCCAGCCCTCCCCTGCCGCCTGGCTGCCTCTCGCTGCCCCCTCTCCTATTTTTAAACAGCTCCTTCTTGGAAAGTGGGAAATTCCTCCCTCTTGAGTGCAGCGGATGCTGGCGGTCCCAGGGGATTCAGCACCAGGCCAGGACAATGCTCTGCCCAGCTGCAGCCACAGTCAGGTCCTGCTGCTGGGGAAAGTGTGCAGGTGACAAGCTTTCCTTGTTTTTTTTGTTTTGAGGAAAAAGGAAATGCTCAGCTTATTACCACAGCCTGCCGTCCTGCTGGTCAGATCTGTTCCTGTCCTCCCCATGCAAGGCAGGGAATTAAAAAACGAGGCGAAGGAGCAGATAAGCCTTATCTGGGCTGTGAGCCCCGTGCCAAGAGCCCCCGGTTGCTGTTCGCACCTTCCTATCGCAGCTGGGCAACCGCTGCCAGGAAAATGCAGGAAAATGTGTCTAAATCCAGCCTCATTCCCCGAGCCCTCCCAGGGTGACGCGGTGGCGGTGGCGGGCTGGCGCCAGGGGTCTCTTACCTCGCACACCATTGGCCAACCTGAATTCCCCAGCTGGCATCTGCAGGCGGGTGCTCTCTGCTTCCAGCAGCGTCCTGGAGGAGGAGAGGAGCATGGTGGGTGCTGCAAGGTGGGTGCTACAGGGTGCTTGGTGCTCCCTGTGCACCTCGGCTCACCCCGCTGGGCTGCGGCAGCGTCAGGGCAGGTAAGCTGAGGCATGGAGTGGCTACAGATGGTTGTGCTGCCCTGTCACGGCTCGGTGAGTGAACGGGGGGACCGAAGAGGCCCCACTTGCTCCTGTCTCCCCTCCCATCCCCCCGTGCTCGGGCTTAGTGTCCGCGAAGAGTGACATCATGCTCTGCCGGGGAGGCCCCTCGCCTGGGCTGGGACAGCCCCTATTCTCATGCTAATTGTCCCCCCAGTCCCTGGCAGGCGGCCTTTGTGCGGGGCCATCTGGAAGGGCCGAGGAAGGGGCACAGGGCTACCCCTACCGAGACCCCCCTTGTGCCCGAGCCCCCTCTCGTGCCAAGACCCACCCGTGCCTGCCGCGGTGCCAGGTTCGGCCCCAGCTCCCTGCACACCGTGTGCCGGGGAAGCGGCCACTCCCCAGCTCCGTTCTCATCGGGAACCTCACCTGTAGGTCGCCACTTCCAGGCTGAGGGACATCTTGAGGTGCATGAGCTGCTGCCGGTCCTCCAGCACCCGGGCGATCTGCACCCGCAGGCTCTGCTGCTCCTGCTCCAGGGCCTCCATCGCCAGCTGCGGGTAGCACAGGGGGGTCAGGGGCACCCCAGCCCTGCCTGAGACCTGCCGGTCCCTGCGGACCTGGGCTCGGCTCATCCCCTCAGGATGCTGCAGGAACAGGAGTCCTGGGCACTCATTTTAGCACGGGGGGCTGAGGATGGGGCGAGGAGATGAGCAGGGCTTTGATGAGGAAACGGCTGCTGGAGGAGGGAGGAGAGGCTGGGGTGATTCAGGGCTGCGGGACGACGGCGTGGGAAAGAAACAACTTTCAGGCGAGCAGCCGAGGCCGCGGCACTCTCTGCCCTAGGACACCCATGGCTGGTCCCAAGACCTGGAACAAAGAGAGACCCTTCCCGGGCAGTGTTCACGCCGCTCCCGGTATTTCCAGCCCACCCCGCCTCCACCTCCCTCTGCTGAATCACTTTTGCAGCTGTTGAATCGCAGCTGCAGCAAAGTCGGCTGGAGTCTATCCTGCCCACACCCCCGCCGGTGCCTGCCCCCCGCACCGGGGGTAGCGGCAGGGGCTGTCATTATCTCGGGATCCTGACCCTGGAGCCCAGCAGGACATGGAGCAACGGTCCCGGGCAGGGTGCTGGAGGAGGACCCGGTGTCTGGGTGCTGCTCCCCTGCAGTGGGGGTGGCCCCGGGTCTCTGTTGTGCTGGGGACAGGGATGTCCCTAAGCCGCTTTGCTCCCCAGCTTCACCTGCAGCTCCTTCAGGGCCACCCCTTCCCTGGGGTTTGTTCCCTCTGTGTTGCCTCCTCGCATCCATCTCTCCCACCACTTTGCTCAGGGACGTGCCATGAGTACCCATCCAGGCACCCACAGCCCCTTGCTCTCCCCCTCCCCAGGGACCCAGCGCCTTTCCACTGCCTTCACTCGCCTGGAACTTTTCTGCCTCCCCGCGCTGCTCCTGCCACTGCTGGGCCAGGCTCTCCTCCAGCATCTCCTTCCGTGCTTTGAGCCCCGCCAGGTCCTTCTCCAGGTGCTGCAGCTGCAGCTGGCTCTGCTGGTTGTCCTCCACCGCCTTCCACAGATTCTCCTTGGCTTGGCAGAGGGAACCCTCCAGCTGCGACACCTCTGTCTTGTAGGTCTCCACCGCCCCTTTCCAGATCTCCGAGAGCCTCTTGGAGTAGTCCTCCACCTCCACTGGCTGGAAAGCCACCGGTGCACAGCGGAAGCTCTCCAGGCTGTGGGAGAAGCTCGCGATCTCCTGGTCCAGCCCCGCTTTCTCTTCCTCGTGCACCTCCAGCAAGGCTTCCACCTCCTTCTCCAGCTGCACAGCTCTCTCCTTCAGCCAGATCTGTGCTCTCCTCTCCTCCTCCAGCTCCTTCCTGCTCAAGGACAGCTGCTTCTTAGCTTCTTCTCGGGCTGCCTGCTCCTTCTGGCACCTGCTTTTCACCTGCTGGACCTCCTCGTAGAGACTGTCCCTGGCCAGCTCGGCCGTGCACTTCTCCCTGAAGGCGTGATCCAGTGCATCCCGCAGGGCTCGCAGCTCCTCCTCGTACTTCACCCGCCACGAGTCCCCGGCCGGGCTGCTCTTGGTGCTGTGGATTTCAGCTCGCAGCACCTCGTTCTCCTCCTCCAGGAACTTCACGCGGGCCAGGTACGCCTCCAGCCGCTTGTTGAGGTCCCACATCTGCAGCGATTCCTCTCCCAGGGCTCTCGCCCCTGCGAAACTTTCCGTGCTCAGCATTGGCGCTGCCGGAGGATGCCGGAGCTCTGGAGCCGGCACTGCCAGAGGAAGACGCCGAGGGAGGAGGATGCCGGGGAGAACGCCGAGGCAGAGTGGGAAGGCGGGGAGGGAAGCGAGTGGCTGGGAGCAGAGGGGAGCGCAGCTATTCATACTCTGCGATGGCGAGTGGGAGGCCCCCGAGACCCGGGCGAGCAGCCGAGTTTAACCCTTGCACAACCGGGCCGGCTCCAGCCCACGTGGGCTCGACGCTGAGCTCTGATTTCCCAGCCCTGGGGAAGAGCAAGGTGCTCCTTCCCACTTTGGAAGGGTGACTTGAGGGCTTGGATCCTCTCCCGGCGTGGATCGGCTGGGAATGCCCTCCCTAAAGCCTGAGGGCCATGCCAGGGAGCTGGAGGGCTGCCGTGGGGCTCGGCGTGGAGCTTGGGAGATGTCCAAGGGCAGTTGGCAGATGCCCATGCTGAGGGCTTGCCTGCAGCATCCCTCGGCCGTGGTTTGTCAGCCCCGCGCTGCTCCAAAACCTCGGGGCAAGGGAGCCCCGAAAGAGCCCACCGAGGGTCTCACAGTCCTGGGGAGATGATGGCTGCACCGAAGACATCGGTGCCTCTTGGTGCCGGGGGCTGTTTTGGGCTCAGCACAAGCCACGGCAGGTCCGGTGCCCTGGATCCATCCAAATTTAAGTCTCTTTGCAGAGGGAGAACTGCCGCGGGGAGCACAGTGCGTCGTCCCAGCCAATGCCTCCTTGGGGCGCTGCATCCAGCTGTGTCCAGCTGCAATCTTCCCTCTTTCCAGATGTGCGTGGCGGGATGTGCTGAGCAGAGCCGGGAGCCCAACGGGAGCTGCTCCTCCGGCAGCCTCCGAAACTTGGCAGGCGTTGGCTCCGACTTCGGTTTCCGTCAGAGCTTTCACGCGCGCGGTCAAGCAGTCACGGTCGAGACAGGAATCGCTTAACGGGGAGCATTTGGGGATTAGGATTTTTTATTTTCTCTTTTTATTTACCCCAGATGACTTATCTGGAGGAAGGGGAGCGTGCTGGCAAGGGGCAGAGATTCAAAAATTCAAACTCGGGAGGTTTCTGTGAACAAAAGGGGAAGGAAAATGTCACTTGGGGAGAGACTTGTTGCCAGCGTTTTCTCCCGGTCCTTCCCCTCCCAGGAAACGGTGTTTTTTCCCACGGAAGGGTCCCTGCTATGTCCTCACCAGGGCAAGGAGGACAGGAATGTCTCCTCCCGAGCTGTCCCACGGGACAGGCTCTAGGCGAGCGCCTCTGGAAAGACAAGCAACAGTCCCCTCTGCTGGCAAAGGCCACCCAGAGCCGTCCCCGAGCTCCTTCCAGCCTCGCACCGTTCGGGACCTGGTGGGGGTCTCACGCCCCCCATATGGGGGAGCAGCAGCAGCGGGGGTCCCAGCACCCCCTCAGAGGGACGGGGTTTTCTCCTGGTGCCTGGATGATGAGGCGGCGGGAGGGATGACCCGGCTCGGGGGTCCCCAAAGGCATCATCTTTCCGGCTCGTCTCCGGCCAGACATCCTGTCTGGCTCCTTGGCCCGGCTCTGGTTTGCCTCTCACAGCCAAGACTGAAATGCCATTAAGGAGCACAGGGAGTGCTGAGGTTGAATAATTGATCTGGGGTCCCCAGAGCCCTGGACAGTGGGGTGATGAAGCCTTGCTGCATGTCTTTATCCTCCTCCTCCTCCTCATTTCCATAGTCTGTCTGCTCTAAAGCTGGCCTTCCCTGCTGCCTGGCTGCTCCCACTTTCCTCCTTTCCACCTCCTCTTGGGTGCCCCTGGGATGTCCAGGTGCCCCCAATACTGGTGGCTGCTGCAAAAAGACCCCCAGTGCTCATGGCTACACTGTGAGGTGCCCTGGGAGATTTCCTTCCTCCCTGGCCTTGTCCCGCTCTTCCTTCTCCTGCCTTTGTTTTGGGGCTCCCCATTGTGCCTGGTCCCCTCTCTCTCAGCCAACAGCAGGCCTCAGTGAGTTGGTCCAAATCCTGCAGCCCAGGGAGGACTCAGGGTCCCTAGGGGTGTTGAGGGGTCCCAGTGCTTCCCTTTCTGGGGGAGCCTGGGGGCAGAGCTGGGGGGCACCCTGGAGTGTACAAGTCTGTGTATCCCTTCCTTCTGTGGTGTGCTCGGGGTTGTGAGTGACTTAGGATGGAGACATCTGCGTTCCCGGGGGATGGCTGGGGTCAGGGGACTCTCAGAAGGGGAATGTCCATTGCCCTGAGGGTTGTTCATGGTCAGGAGTCTCTCAGGAGCGGGATGTTTGTGTCACTGGGGGATGCTGGGGGTCAGGACGCCCTAGGATGATGTCTGTGTCACTGGGGGATGCTGGGGGTCAGGACGCCCTAGGATGGAGATGTCTGTGTCACTGGGGGATGCTGGGGGTCAGGACGCCCTAGGATGGAGATGTCTGTGTCACTGGGTGATGCGCAGGGTCAGGAGCCTCACAGGAGGGAGATGCCTGGACCTCTGGGGAATGCTTGGGGTCAGAACCCCTGGGAATGGGATGTATGTGCCCCTGGGGAGTGCCTGGGGCCAGAACCCTCTGGGAATGGGTTGTGTGTGCCCCTGAGAGGTACTTGGGGTCTGGACTCCGTGGGATGGCACCCCTGAGGGGTTCTCAGGGTCAGAACCCCCTGGGAATGGGATGTCTGTGCCCCCTGTCCCCGTGGGGCACTCGGGGTGGCCATTCTGCAGTGGCAGAGGTTTGTGGGGGTGGCAGTTTGAGGGTGTCCCAGCCCCGCTGCCCCAGGGTGGGAGCTGGCACGTGCTTGGCACGGGGTGCATGGCAGGCGCTGGTACGTGACTTTGAGCAGGGCTGGAGGAGGAGGGGGAGGAGGAGGAGGCACATCTGGGCACTGGGGCCCTTCCAGCCTGACCACAGCTGGGGCTGGGGGGCTGTGGTGGTTGGGAGTCCCTGTGGGACCAGACCCCTTTCTATGCCCTTGGCTGCTGGGCCTGGGCTAATAGGAAGGGCTGAGCCCCAGCGTCTCTGGAGCTGCAGGCAAGGATAGGAATGCTCTGGTGTTTAACAAGGGTTGTGCCCTACTCTTACCTTGTTTCTCTCCCTTCTCTTCTCCCCCTTCCAGGAGCTGGATGTCCCAAGGACTTTGCCCCATTGATGCCAACAGCCAGGAAGGACCAGGAGCTGCCCTGGGAAGGAGCTGGCAGAACAGCAGCCCTGGAAAGTTCCCTCTGATCCAGCAAGGAAACCCCAGGCTTGCTGGAACATTTGTTCCCAATTAGGATGGGGGACGCTCCTTGCTGAGCAGGCACTTCGCGGTTCCCCCAGCCTCGAGCCCTTTCCCACAAAGTGCATTTTTTTGCACGGATTTCCCATCCGGGTGCAGGATGTGACCTCATGGGTTGGGTTTAGGGGGGCAGAGGCTGGGGCAGCCCTGGGGTTTCAACCCTGTGTGCCCCAGTGTCCGTCCTGGCCCCGTGCCCAGCAGGCAGAGCACTGTGGTGCGAGTGTCCCACCGGCTGAGCATCACCCACTGGGCACTCATCCCCCTCCAAACTGCTCCGCTACCGAGACCGACTCTGCCGCCTGCAATTATTTCCCAGGGCGACGAATGATTAATTCTGCTCAGGAGCTGCGGCTTTCTGCAAACTCACCCGAGCAATTCCCTGGCAGGCTCCGCGCCACCCCCCGGGCAGGGAATGCTCCGTGCCAGGGAAAGTTTGAGCGAGATCTGGTTAAAAAAACCCCTGATGCCAGCTCCTGGGTGCTGCCCTTCTGCCAAGGGGCTTGATTCTGCAAATCAGGCGTCCCAGCTGCCCCCCCAGACCTCACTGGGTGCCCAGGTCCCCGCACATTCCTCCAGGAACGAGCATTCCAGCCTAGAGATGCATAAATCATCCTGGCCCTGACGGAGATGTAGGTGGGTGAACTGAGGCACGGCATCTGCCAGACCAAACTTGGCTGTGAGTGCTGTGCTAGGAAGTCGGGTGCTGCTCCCACCACCCTTTCGGGGCTGGCAAAGCCCCTGGGTTCCTTCGGCCCTCGGACGGTGCCTCCACCCACCCCGGCCTCTCAGCAAAAGGGCTTTTGCATGACAAAGCCTCTGCTGGCTAGCGGGACCCCCGCCCGTGGCCCCCTCCCCGTCCAGCTGAAGCTGCCAAATACGAGGAATAACCATTCCAAGGGCACTCCCGTGCCATGGCGGGGTCTGTGGTGGGGAGATCCCCCATTCTCTGGCGGCGTCCAAGGCAGCCAGCGCCAGCTGCTCCCCCACTTCTGCTGCATTGGGTTAACACCGTGCCCTGGCTAAGCATCCTCCTCTCGTGCGGGGTTTGCCAGCTGCCAGGAGGGAGGGACGGGGAGGGACGAGGAGCCTGCCAACACGGTAATATTTTTTTTTTCCTTCTTAATTAAGGGAAGGAATAAATATAAAAGGAGGAGGGAAAGGGGAAGNTTATGACTGGTGCAGCTCCTTCCCAGCCGTCCTGCCAACCTGCTGCCGCCCGCTGCCCGCGCTGCCCCGGAGGAGCCGCAGCTCAGCCCCACGCCGGGACCCCGGGCCAGGGGACCCGCCGCCGGCGCTGCCGTTCCCCCCGCTGCACAGAGGGGCCCCCGCCGCGGGGCTGCCGCCACGCACGGAGCAAGGTGGGGTGCGGGGAGCGCGTGGGGCCGGCGGTGCCCCGGGCGCTGCGGTGCCCCCGGGGCGCTGCCGTACTGCGCTTTTCATTTCAATATCGCGTTTCACCTCCGCACGGGCAGAAAGTGAGACGAGACCTGAGCCGGCGTGGGGATGCCGAGAGGTTTCCTGCCGCTTTTCCCCGCGGGATGCAGGCGCGGGGGGCACAGAGCATCCTCCTGCCCTGCAGCGGGGGATGCTCGGGGCTGCGGGTCCCCACGGTGCCGCTTCGGGGAGGTTTGTCCTTGTCACCGACCCTCCCGCGCACAGCATCGCGCTGCAAGTTTTTTCTAAAGGGAGCAGCTTGTAGCGGCTCCGCAGCGCCGGAGGCAGAGCGGGGGCTGCGGGGGCTCTTGCGAAGTTGGAAAGAGAAAGGACTTTGGTGCTGCCTGGCTGCTGCAGCCTGGAGCCCAGCCCGTCCCGCAGCCCCTCCAGCAGCGGGGCTCGAATGCGTTGGGGAGAAAGGGGCATTTTCCGGGCTGTTTCAGCGGCTGCTCCCACAGGACCCTCGTTTTGGGAGAGGGGCCGGGGATCCAGGCTGGATCTGGTGTGTTCCGTCAGGGGGGAGTCCTCCCCGTCTTGTCCTGCAGAGTCTCTGGCCAGGTCCTTGTCCCAAGGAGGCTGCAGTCAGGGTAGCAGTGGAAAGGGAAACTGAGGCACGGAGCTGGACAGGGATCCGGCTCCCCCCACTCCTGCCCGGCCGTGTCGCTGCTCCCCGTGGGGGTGGGCTGGGCTCAGGGGCAAAGCTGCCCGGTCCCAGGAGGGCTGGGGCCGAGCCCAAGGTTTGAGATGGCTGTAGGGCACCGCCGGGTCTCTCTGTCCTCCCCCAGCTCTCTCGGCTTTGTCCCCACCCTCTGCTGGTGTCCCAGTGGGGGCGGCAGGAGGGGTCGGGGAAAAATTTTTCAGGATTTTCATGGCTTTTTCCAACCGATCAGCCCCAGTGTGAACCCCAGATCCACCGTGGGTGTCCCGGGGAGAGGGAATTTTGTTGCAGTCCCCTTCCCCTCCCGCAGCCGGAGCATTTCGTCCCCGGGATGAGGGGGCTGCCCTTGAGCATCCCTGCCAGGGACCGCTGCTCCCGTCACGCCGACTTCTCCTATCTCAGCCCAACCCAGAACCTGTTGCTCTTCCTTTTGGCCGCCTGGGGGGTGGGAGAAACCTCCCTCTGCCCCAGCCTGGAGCCTTTTCCAGCTTCTGGGCTCAGGCATGGCAGGGAGAGGGTGAGCAGGATATTTTAGGGCATATTTTAGGGCTGCTTTTCGGGGAATGGCTTTAGACTGGGGAAACTGGCAGATCGGGCGATTTTGTGCTGGGAGCAGGGAGATGCGAGTTTGCTGGTGAGCGGCAGCGGGGCTGGGTCCCACCGAGCTGCAGTGCTGAAATCTGGGACCTCCATCCTCCACCCCACACTACTGTCCCACCTCGCGCCTCAGTTTCCCCACCAGAGCCCCAGAGCCGGGGAAGGCGGGGATGGGTGTGCAAACCTTTCACGTGTGCGTGTGACACACTTACCCAGGGGTACACGTGCTCATGTGTCCCTGGCGGCTCCTGCGGGGTCTGCTCCCACCCCCGCCCCTCTGTGCGGGACTGAATCTCCCCAGGGACCCTCCCTGTGCTCTCTCGGACCCCCCTGCAACAAGGAGCCCCTTTCTCCCTGTTGGGAGGGGGGGGTGAGGGGTTGTGGCAGCTGGAGGGACCCCCCCCTTCTCCCCACCTGCTTCCGGCCTTTTAAGCTCTGCCAGCAGCCGCTGCCAAGAGGCTGCCGGCCGCTCCCCGCGCATCCCTGAGCTGGTATGTGCCTGGCACGGCCCCGCTCCGGGGACCCCTCCGATGGCCGCACCCCACCCGCCCGCGGGGGTGGGGACGGATCCTGGACGCAGCGCCGATTTGCAGCTCCGGGGGGGACGGACACGGAGCAGCCACGCGCGAACCGTGGCCGTGGCCGGGGCTGGGGCTGCGGATCTGTCCCCATCCGGCAGCCGGGGCGGCAGCGGCGTGTCCGGAGCCCTTTGCTGGTGGGGATGAGGCTGGAGCGGGGCCAGGCTGTGCCGCCGGCTGCTGACTCATTCTGCAGCTGAGCATCCCTGGAAAGCCACCGCTCTGCTCCCCCCTCCTCCAGCTCGCTGCGGGCTGGCAGGGCACCTTGGGAGCCGGGATGAGCAACCATCACGTGGAGGGGACAAGGGGCCGCGGAGAAGAAAACCCCTCTCCGGAGATGAAAAGGGACACCCCCCGGGCATCCACTCGCAGCATCTCCTGCCTCGAGCCCCGGACCAGGTGCTGCAGCCCCAGATCCTGCATGTCCCGTGTACAAGGACCCAGCTCTGAAAGCAGGGCCGAGCTCAGGGGAGAAAGAAAGATCGGTCCTGTCCCAAAATAGACTTCAGCTCCATTTTCCACCTGGTTTCCCACGGAAATAGAGGTTAGCTGGCCCTGCCACGTGCGTGCGTGCCCGTGTGTCTGTCTGATCCTGGCAGCTCCTGAGCTCTGTGGTCTCTGGGACAATCGAGCCTCACAAGTTGCTGCCATTATACCCATTCAACCTTTTTTGGCTGCCCTTCCCTAGTCCTGCTCCCAGCTTTTCCCTCATAACATGTGGATTGAAAGATTTTCCATTTGAGGAAAACAGGAAAAATACCCAATGGAAAAATCCAAACCCAAGCCCCAAACTCGACGCCCGAGAGTCTTTTGTCATCATGAGACTCCAGGACCTCAGGACATCACCCATAGGCAGGGTGAAACTGGGTTTAACCCTTTCCACATCCCATTGCCAGTGCCGGCACACAGGTCCAGTCAGGGATGGGCACAGGAGGGGAGCAGACACTCCAGCTTGCCCAATTCCTGTGTTTTATCACTCGGATTTCCTCCCCCGGGCTTTGGGGCTGCTGTCCACGCCACCATGGCGCCTTGGGCATAGGAAGAAAAGGTGCCCGTGACAAAAGCCTTCCTCGCTTGGCTGCCCCAGGGGTGGCACCAGCCCCCATGCTGGAGCCTGGCCATGGCTGCCACGCAGCAGGGTTTTGTCCCTTGGTCCAGAACCATGGGGCTGCATTCAAAATATCTGTCCGGAGCACAGAAAGCCCCTGGCTTGGCCCTGGCACCACTGGCCAGGTCCTGGGCAATCAAGCTTTGGCTGCTCCTGCTGAGCTCCTGCTGGGAAGGGGACGTTTGTGGTCTGCACAGAATGGTCGATGTCCACGGGGTGTGGTGCCAGGGGCTTTAAGTCCAGTTTTGTGTCAGGAGCTATGCATGCATAGTGCCCTGTGCTATGGGCTATACACCCCTGGTATGTGGTGCCAGGGAACGTACATGGTGTGTGCTGCCAGAGTTGTGTGTCCATGGCTCCAGGGACTGTGCATCCACGGTGTGTCATACCAGGGGCTGTAAATTCATGGCATGTGGTGCCAGGTGCTGTAAGTTCATGGTGCATGGTGCCAGGGTTGTGTGTCCATGGCTCCAGGGAATGTACATCCATGACATGTGGTGCCCGGGCTGTGTGTCCATGGCTCCAGGGGCTGTACATCCATGGTGATTGGTGCTGGGGTGTGCGTGCACAGTGTTTGGTGCCCAGGGCTGTATTCACACCCTCTCCCTGGAGCAGCGGTCCCCTGGGCACACTCTGGGAACACCGCTTGGAGAGGGACGCAGGTGACCAGGACAGCCTCCTGTAAGGCTGTCCCTGGCAGCCAGTGACCGGACATGGGGCTGCCTAAGCTGCTTCTGTGGCTGCTGAAATCAATACAGCGCAAAGAGCTCATAAATTACAAAGCTGCTCGGAGTCTCAGGGTGCTCTGTTCCCAGGCAATGGCACGATGCATCCCTGGCATGGGAGGCTGAGGAGCCTCCAGCCCCCAAAGGAGCCTCTGCAGAGGGGTGAGGGGGTATTGGAGCAGTGTATCCGATAGGGACATTTCCCCACATTCCCAGCATCAGTGTCCTCTCTGGACTGCTGCAAGAGCAGCAAGACTGGAAGGGCAGCCGGAGCCCCCCATGACATGCCTGTCACCCCCTGTGCTGCTCCCCGGAGAGGGCTGGGGGCTGGTGATGGCAGTGCTGGCCACTGGGCTCTCCTTTCAGCACTGGTCCCCAGCCCACCGATGAGAGCCCTTTGTGCCAGGCAGCCTGAGAGAGGCCTGAGACATAATGGCTGCTTTGGTCAGCCTTGGTTTTCCCAGCCTGCGCGCGGAGAGCCTCCAGCGTGAGCTGAATGGCAAAGAAGCAGTCCTGCTCCTTCCCTCCCCCTCTGGCCCGTGCTTTGTGTGCTCTGGGCTGTCCCCCCGGCAGCTCGCTGACCTCAGCTCCTTCCACAAGCCACCCCTGGCAGTGCACACGTGCACAAGCGCACGCACACGCGTGTGCGCACCCACACGTGTGCACACCAAAACATGTGTGCAGCAGCATGAGCACACGCGTGTGCCCCGCTTGCTCCCTCACCTCCCTCACCACCTCTTTCCTGACCAAACACCCTCTGTTCAAACGCTTCCTGAGGTTTCTCACGGTGGCACCGTGGGCACACGGCCCTGGTGCTGGCATCACCTCCGTGCCCACTGCAGCCAGCGCTTGAGCTCAGACCGTCTGTGCTATCTGGGCCAGGCTGGACTCTGCTGTCCCCAGGGGACCCAGCTCCCAGGGAAGGTCAGAGGTGCTGGATGGCACCCAGTGGCTCCCAGCCCATGGTCCTGGTTGCTCATGTTGTCTTCTTCCTCTTGTGAACCAGGGCACATGCCCTTCCCTTCCCTCTCCTCTCCACTGTCCAAGGGTCCAGGTCACCCTGAGGCCATGCCAGAGTTGGCATCTCCCTCTGTGCCCCAATGCTGCATGCATCACCCTATCCCCCACACACGTGGGCTGGGGGATCTCCCCAGCCACTCCCCCTCATGCAGACATGGGATATTTTTGATGCTTTTATGGATTCTAAGCACAGCTGGTGGTTTTTGCTCCTCCCCTGCAGGGCAGAGCATGGCCCCAACCCTCCCGCTGCTGCTGCTGCTCTGGGTGTTTGCCCCCACAGTGGTCCCGGAGGAGTTTGGCCCCGGAGATGGCACAGGTAACTTGGCATCATTGGCCACATTTGTGTAACTCCCTGCCCCGTTGGTGCCCTGTGGGGGTTTCGGGGGGGCCCCCACACCAGTCCTGCTCATGGCTCCTCTCTTCTCCCACCCAGAGGACCTCAAGGCTCTGCAGGTCTCCATCCCACGCCACCCAGCCCTCGACGCTGTGCTGGCAGGCGACATCACCATCCCCTGCCTCATCACCTACCTTGGCCCCCAGCCCACCGCTGGCACGGGTGGCCGCCGGGCGGTCCTGGGAACCCCCCGGGTCAAGTGGACCTTCATCTCTGAGGGCAGGGAGGTGGAGATCTTGGTAGCTCGGGGGGACAGGGTGAAGGTGAGCGAGGACTATCGGCTGCGCGCCTCCCTGCCCATCTTTCACCAGCGCTACAACAACGCCTCCCTCCTGCTCACCGAGCTGCGCCCCAACGACTCGGGTATCTACCGCTGTGATGTGCAGCATGGCATCGAGGACGGCCACGACATCCTCGATGTCAAAGTCAAAGGTACTTCAAGGTGGGGAGTGGTGGGATATGGGTGGGTTGGGGCCCTCTCCTGGCTCAGCAAATGCCCCCCTGGGTGCATCTGCACCCGCGTGGGTGGGGGCTGCTGTGAAGCCCCTTTCTGACGTCCATCTCCGCCCCCAGGGGTGGTGTTTCACTACCGGGAGGGCTCCATGCGCTACGCCTACACCTTTGCCGAGGCGCAGGAAGCTTGTGCCCGGATCGGCGCCAGCATCGCCACCCCCGAGCAGCTCTATGCTGCCTACCTGGGTGGCTATGAGCAGTGTGACGCCGGCTGGATCGCCGACCAGACCGTCAGGTGGGCACCACTGCTGCCCGGGCACTGCACCCATGGCGTTACCCCGTCATTCCCCCGCAAGTCACCAGCCCTTCCCTGTGCTTTCCTGCCTCAGGTACCCCATCCAGACACCCCGCGAGGCCTGTTACGGAGACATGAACGGCTTCCCTGGGGTGAGGAACTATGGAGTGGTGGACCCGGAGGACATGTATGACGTGTACTGCTACGCTGAGGACCTCCCAGGTGCCCATGGTGCTGCCAGCCACCTCTTGCCCTCCTCTGCTTTTGCTCCCACACTAACTTGCCCCTGTAACCCATTGTAAAACCCAGTGCAAAAGCTGCCCTGAACTGCAGGCACTGTCTCTTGGGCTTAGGGACTTGCTGTGCTTCCTAAAGCATTCCTGGTTCTGTTTGGTGGAGTGTGGGGCTCTCTCCCTCACAGCAGGCAGTGCTCAGACTGGGGTGTGCCCACAGTGATCTGTCCCAGACCAGCAGTACACTGTGTGTGAGGTGGTTTGGGGTTTGGTTGTGCGTGTGCTGTGCTTTGCATGTGATGCAGGGCTGCAGATCCGGCCTGGCCTCATGTGTATGGGGATGGCTGGTCCCTCCTTTGGGTCCTGATGGGGCTCCCCACTGGTGGTGGCAGCTGCTGTGGGGTCAGTTGGGTGGTGGCAGGCAGGTGGCAGGGATGAGGGACCCATCCCTTGTGTGCAGGGGACGATGCGCTGGGACAGGGAGACGGGTGCAGTTGTGGGGGCTGATGCGTGCCGTGCCTTAGGGCAGGGGTTCCCAGCCCACCTCAGTGTGAGGCCCCACCACAGTGTTTGCTGGGCTTGCAGGTCTCCTCAGAAATATCCCACACATGGATTGCACAGTGCAGGGCATGGACCTGCTCCTCTGCACTCCCATTCATGGGTGCTTCAAAGGCTCAGGTCTGTTTGCAAGGGCAGGAATCCCACGTGGCGTGAGAGCTCCAGCCATGCCTGTGCTGTGGCTGTCTATGCATGTGCAGGGAGGCAGGGAAGCAGGCAGGGATGCAGGCAGGGATGCGGGCAGGAAGGCAGGCAGAGATGCAGGCAG
>VZTF01002187.1:20450-58646 GCA_013397755.1 Cnemophilus loriae
GGGATGCAGGCAGGGATGCAGGCAGGAAGGCAGGCAGGAAGACAGGCAGGGATGCAGGCAGGAAGGCAGGCCTCCTCCAGCCCCTGGTGTGCCTCCACACCACGGAGTCTCCATCTCCACGCCAGCTCCTGGTGTCACACAGAGAATGAAGGAGGTGAGGGGGCTCCCGCAGCCCATGCCCCACTCCCCAGCTCTGACACCCGTCTCCTTCCTCTCTTCGCAGGGGAGATCTTTTTGGAGACGGCCCCAGACAGGTTCACGCTGGAGGAGGCGGCACAGCGCTGCCAGGCACTGGGCGCGGAGCTGGCGAGCCCAGGGCAGCTCTACGCAGCCTGGAACGCGGGGCTGGACGCCTGCAGCC
The DNA here is from genome assembly GCA_013397755.1 of Cnemophilus loriae. Taxonomy (NCBI): domain Eukaryota; kingdom Metazoa; phylum Chordata; class Aves; order Passeriformes; family Corvidae; genus Cnemophilus; species Cnemophilus loriae. The sequence continues at coordinate 20,812 of VZTF01002187.1, forward strand.
CCGGCTGGCTGGCCGACGGCAGCGTCCGCTACCCCATCGTCACCCCCCGGGAGCGCTGTGGTGGGGCTCTGCCGGGCGTCAAAACCATCTTCCTCTTCCGCAACCAGACAGGATTCCCCGATGCCCAGAGCAGATACGATGCGTACTGCTTCCGAGGTAAAGAGGGACACCCCTGGCCCGCAGATGCTCCCAGGCAGGGACCAGTGGGAGGCCTCGGGAAGCCTCTGGGCAGGGGTGCATGTCCCCGGCGGGCGCGCGGGGCGCAGCAGAGCCGGGGTGTCCTGCAGGGCCGGGATTGTGTTGGGATCCCCGTGCTCTCTGTGCCGGGCGCTGCGCTGTCGGGGCAGAGCAGGGGTGTTTGGTGCCGTCTGAGCCTTCTGTGGTAGGATAGGGATGCCTTGCATGCCAATAGAGTGTGATAGGGGAGGCATAACCTGCATGGTCCTGACACTGCATGCTGACACCTCTCAACAGAGGAGGGACGCTCTGCGTGGTCTCAACAGTGCATGCTGACACACTGTGGCAGAGTAGGGACACCCTGCATGTCCTCAGTACTTCGTGCCACTTTATCGTAACAGAACAGGGATGTCCTGCATGGCACCGTTGGTCTGTGTGAGCTCCGTGGGCACGGCTCCGGGACGGCTCATCCGCCAGGGCTGCTGGCCTGGGGGGCACTCCTGGGCCCCTGGGGCTGTGGGACACAGCCTGCCAGGCTGGTTTGGGGCGATACCTCCCTCGGTGGGCAGGAAGAAGACCTGTGGGCAGTGGCATGGTACTGCCTGTGAGCAATGAGGCAGGACAGAGGCTGGCAGGGATAATGGGCACAGAAGGAAGAAGAGCTGTGCCTCCACTCCTGCCTGATCCCACATCTCCGTGTATCTGCTCAGGGCCATGGGGGCTCACAATATGGGGATGCTGTGCATCTCTGTGCCTCAGTTTCACCATCTCTCAGCAGGGACAGCCATGGGTTAGGCAGGATGGACCCGTCCCAAGATTCCACAACCCCTGTAACCCACTAACTCCCCATGCATGTCTGCCCTCCCCGGGGTGGGGATGCGGGTGTAGAGAAGGATCCCCACAGGGAAGGGGATGCAGGGTTTAGGATCTGGCCCCAGGATGTGCTGCTGAGCCCCACAGCTCCTTCTGGGGCTGTTGGCTCTGCCAGCTATGCCAGAACCTGGGAGGGCCTGATCCTCTCCCATGCTGACCCTGTCTAGAAGGGGAAGGGGAGGCTGAGGAGAGCTGGGTCCCTACTGGGGTGCCAAGGCTCCAGGCCTGCTCTGGGGTGAGGTCGTCTCAGCCTGCCGTGGAGCCAGGACAGGGCGGTAATATCCCACTTTCTTTCTGCCCACAGAAGGGACAAACTCTTTCCCTGAGGCTGCAGGAAAATACCAAGCCCAAGAGCCAGAGGAGAATCTCCTCCAGGAGATTGTCACAGTGGCAGAAAAGCTGGAGGAGCTGCAGCTGCCCAGAGCGCAAGTGGAGATTGAGTCGCGAGGGGCTATTTACGCCGTCCCTTTCTTTGAGGACACTGATCTGGAAAAGCCGAGCCAGTCCCCTGAAGACGCACTGGGGCCAGGGGCCCGGCACCCCCCACTAGCTACCTCCGTGTCCTCAGGTCACCCCACCTCTGCCCCCCCTTTCCCCACAGACCTGGCCATCCCCGAGGCAGGTGTCCCACTTAGCTGTGGTGCAAAGCTGGGGAGCCCATCCCCTGTGGAGGAGAATGGGGGGACAGGGACAGTGGGGCAGCCACCGCAGCCACGCGTGGACTGTCCCACACTGGTAGGTTGAGCAGCTGCTGTGGTGGTGCCAGGGCTGGGACACAGAGAGCAGCCACAGAATGGAAGTGCCACGGTTGCAAGGAGAGGTCAGAGGCACCTGAGGGTGCCCGGGTCACCCCAGCTGCCCCTGTCCTTCCCGTGGAGGCAGCACCCGTGGCCAGGGCACCAGTGTCTTGGTGTAGGGCTGTGCGGTGGCATGGGGACATCTGCGTGTCCCTTGGCTGGAGTCCAGCGTGCAGGGTCTGTGCTGGACCAGGGTTTAGCAGCACAAGGAACCGGAGAAGGGAGCTGGCAGCTGGAGGGACATGGAACAAGGTGCAGCGGTGAGGGGCTGAGCATGGTCCTCACCACAGGAAAGCCGGGGCTGGGCTTGGCAGTGGCCAGGCCAGAGCTCAGTCAGCCGTGCCGGTTCAGAGGGGACAGTGTCACACGGGCTCGGGGCCACTTCCATCTCCCCGCACACCTTTGCGCAAGCAAGACTGCCGGTGCTGGCAGGCGATGCCGGTGCCCACAGCCCCGTGGACTGGCGGGCTCCCGGCGCCGGCCGCTCACTGCCTTTCTGCCTTGCCCTTTGCAGAGGAGGAACAGGGAGCAGTGCTGGGCAGGGGCCCTGGCAGCACATCGGCAGAGAGCCCGGGTGGAGGGCGAGACCTCAGCCAGCCCATGGAGCCGGAGGGACCCACCGGTGCCCCAGCAGGTGACACGGAGCCTCCTGCGGGCTTTCCTCGGCCGCCCAGCCCTGTCGCCCCCACACAGCGCCCCGACCGTCCGCGGGACACCTTGGGGCGGCCGGCCCACCCTGCCAGCTCTGGGGCACCTGGGCACTGTACGACATCGCCAACCAGTGCCGCTTCTGCCACCTCGACAGAGAGCCGAGAACCTGGTGGGACCCTCCGCCGCGGTCACAAGTCCGGCGGGGCGAGCACTCCCCTTTCTGCCGCTGAAGACGCCGAGCTCTCCGGAGACGTGGTCGAAAGCCCTGCGGCGTCCCCGCTGCCTCCTGCGCCCTCGCAGACGCAGGAGGAGGGAGAGGAGCAGTCGGGAGCCGTGTGGCTCCCCTCGCCTGTGGTCCCGGGGGACGGGAGCACTGTCCCCGCAGCGACACCGTGGCACGCAGAGCTGCCTGGCAGCAGCAGCGCACCGGCCCTGGGAGGAGAGGAGGCTGTGCCGCGACCGCCGGGCGCTGACCGCGGGATGCCTGCTGCAGCTTCCGAGGAGAAGGAGAAGAAGGAGGAGGAGGAGGATGAAAAGGAGGAGGAGGAGGAGGAGGAAGAGCAACCTGCTCCCTCCATTGCAACCGTGGAGGGTTTCCTTGCAGCCGTTCCTGGAGAACCAGGTGGGACCCGCAGGGATGGCCTCACCTCTCCCTGTACTGACAGCTCTGGGGTGGTCCTGGCGGGGACCCCATTGGGGGACCCAGCCCCCAGCACAGCTGCGCCCCTGCCCGCCCTGCCCACCGAGCGGGCCAGCGTCGGGGCGGGCACCTGCTCGGCCCGGGGTCCCTGCCGTGCCACCCTTGCCCTCGGGGCAGCCCTCCTGGCTGCTCTCTGGCACTAGAGATAGCCAACACCTTTCCTTCACGCTGTGCTTCCCTCTGTCTGTCCGTCTGTCCATCTCTCCTCTCTCTCTCTCTCCTCCTCAGCTGAGTAAGGGAAGGTTACAGGTCTGGAGAAGCACATATTTGTCAAACAAATTGGTCTGATCTCTGCATGCACTTAAATCTCTTCTACTTCTGTGAAGTGTTTTAATGACTGTTTCCATGAAAAAGCCCAATAAGCAAAAGGTGACCCCAGCCCCTGCTCTGACTAACCGTGGTACTAATAAAGGGAATTAAAAGCTTTGTAGAACAAGCATCTCAGCGAGCTCTTCCCTTCGTCCTTGCGCCTGCTGCCCATGCGCCTCTCCCACTGACGAACTAATCCCCCGATCCCGGCCCTGCGAGTCCCCGGGAATGGGGTGGATGGGACACATGCAAGGTCTGGGAGGGGTATGGCTGCTTTACACCCTCCATGTGGCTCCCCTGGGACTGACTGTTCCTGCACTGCCCCAGGAGGAGGGATGAGGGCTAGACGCTGCATGGCATGAGCAGAGGGGAGACATGGGGGACACTGATGGGTCATGGGGTGCAGAACCCCACCAAGGCCACCCTGCCTGGTGCAGCTCTCAGTGGCCAAGCACCCTAAAATCACTGCAGTCCCCTGTGGACCACATCCTCCACCACCCTGAGCCCCAGTCCCCCCACATGGGGGCTGAGAGGGGTGAGCGGTGGGAACCTGCTGTGGGTGGGATCACCCACCAGCCCTCCCTGGCCCCGCCCGGGATGATCCCAGCTCTGATGCCTGTCCCGCAGCCAACCCCCTGCCACCTCTGCTCCGTCCTGCTCCCTGCAAGAGAAGCTGAGCCAGAGGGGACCATGTGGGGTCCTTGCCCCCCTGGCCTGGCAGTGCCCTACCCAGTCCCATGACACAGAGGAGGCTCTGTGGAGGGTGGCCAGACCCTGCCGGATGGCCGCCTTTGCCCTGGCAAGGAGAGATGCTCAGGAAGAGCCAGCCGTGTGACATTAGGGACCTCAATCACTCATCCTGTTCCATGCCTCGGTCTGCTGGGGATGAGCTGTACATCCCGAGTGAGCCACTGGCACCTCGTGGGGAGGTGATGCTCCCTGGGGATGGGTGAGGGCAGCAGCATCACCATTGTCACATCTCCACCAAGCCAAGGACCATAAAATGAAGCATCATTAGGCTGGATTGGGTCAAGGACTTTGAGTCTCTGCTCAGCCGGTGCTGACAGCAGCTCTTTATCATGCTCTTGAGCTGGGCCAGGAGCACATGATGTGCTCTGGGTGCATTAATGACTGTAACGGGCTTGTGGGGAAGGTGCCGGCTGAGTTATCAGCCCTGGCCAGGCTGGAGGTGACACCAGAGGGACAGGCGTGCAGTCACCTTGCTGCCAGGCCAAGGACATGTGGCCAGGATGTGCCAAAAGGTTTATTTTCTGCATGTTCCCCTCCCAAAACACAATTGCTGCATCACTCCAGGGAAAAGCAGGAGCTGGCCCTGGGCAGAGGGAGTGGGCCAGGGGCTCGCGTGGCAATGAGCCCAGTGATGGGGAGATGAGAGCGTCCAGCTCCCATCTCTGTGCCCTAGGGGGAGGCCAAGGCCCCAGGTCTGGCCAGCTCTGGGCTGGGGTTGCTGAGATGTTCACATCCAGTGGTTGAAGGGCAGTGTGGGATGGCTCCGGGCACATCACGGTGCACCTGGGACCTTCACCTGCCCCAGAGCTGGTGGCCTCAGGAGCCAGCTCAGAGGTCTGGTTGCTGTGGGACACTGCAGGGATGAGGCTCTGGCACTGCTGGGCACTGAGGAGGTCCCTGAGCTCTGCGGTGAGGACAGCTGCGTGTGCCTTGCAGGTGGCTGTGTCCCCAACCCCTGCCTGAACGGAGGGACCTGCGTGGAGGACGGCACCCACCTCACCTGCTTGTGCCTGCCTGGCTACGGAGGCAGCAGCTGTGAAAGACGTGAGTCCCCTGGGTCCCACCACGGCCCCTCTGGATCGTCCCTACCCAGCTCCTGCTGCTGTCTTGGCTGCTGAACCAGCGGCCCAGGAGACAGAAATGTGGGGAAATCAGGAGTTTGGGGAGAGTTGGGCTCCATCACCCTGACCCTCTCCTCTCCCCCCTTGCTCCCCGACGTGGCTCAGCACTGCGGAGGTGCAGCCCCAGCTGGGACAGCTTCCAGGGAGCCTGCTACAAGCACTTCTCCACTCGGAGGAGCTGGGAAGATGCGGAGACCCAGTGCAGGCACTATGGGGGGCACCTGGCCACCATCCTGACCCCCGAAGAGCAGGACTTCATCAACGGTATGTGACAATGCCCCGGACCCTGCTGCATCCCTCCACCTCTCCCCAGGGACCCTCAGTGCTGGGCTGCAAGTTTTAAACAAGCAGCAGAGCCAAGGTAGAGCCCAGCCCTGCAGGGCTGATGGATGGGTGAACAGACACATGGACAGACATGCGAGAAGATGAATGGGTACATGGAGAGACATGGGAGTAGACAGGTTCAGTCCTGGGCTGCTCACAAGAGAACTGAGGGGCTGGAATGTGACCAGAGAAGGGAACAGACCTGGGGAAGGGGCTGGAGCACCAGGAGCGTCTGAGAGAGCTGGGGGAGGCTCAGCCTGAAAAAAGGAGGCTCAGGGGGACCTTCTCACTCTCTACAACTCCCTAACAGGAGGGTGGAGTCAGGTGGGGGTCAGGCTCTGCTCCCAGGGAAAAAGGGACACAATCAGAGGAAGTGGCCTCAAGTTGCCAGGAGGTTTAGGTTGGATATTGGGAAAATTCTTTCACGGAGACGGTGGTCAGGCAGTGGCACGGGCTGCCCAGGGGAGTCCCTGTTGCTGGAGGGATTTAAGAGACTTGTGGATGTGGCACCTGGGGACACTGGTGCGCCCTTGGCTGTGGGGGAATGGTTGGACTTGATGATCTTGCAGGCCTTTTCCACCAAAATTCCATGATCCAGTGAGGAGTGGGCAGACCAGCAGAGGGCTGGATGTGAGCAAGTAAATTTAGAGGCAAAGCCATAACCTCCCTGAAATCAGCCTTGGAGAGGTGGGGGGAAGGCAGAGGGAGGCAGAGCAGGGGACAAATGCTGTGGGAATGGGACAGAGAGCAAAGAGGCCTGAAGAGACGTGAGCGTGAAGGAGGAAGGGTCAGGGAGACACCTCACAGGCAGCTGCAGAGACAGTAGGGACAGGCAAGGAGCTACAGGGCCTGACAGGGACTGGCTGGACCAGAAAAGGGACTGGTAAAGCCAGGTGGGGACTGATGCAGACAGGTGGGGACTTGCAGGGACAGGCGGGGACCTGCAGGGACAGGTGGGGACAGGCAGGGACTGGTGAGGACACGTGGGGACCTGCAGGGCCAGCTGGGGACCTGCAGAACCAGGTGGCGACCTGCAGGGACAGGTGGGGACAGGCAGGGACTGGTGAGGACACGTGGGGACCTGCAGGGCCAGCTGGGGACCTGCAGAACCAGGTGGCGACCTGCAGGGACAGGTGGGGACAGGCAGGGACTGGTGAGGACACGTGGGGACCTGCAGGGCCAGCTGGGGACCTGCAGAACCAGGTGGCGACCTGCAGGGACAGGTGGGGACAGGCAGGGACTGGTGAGGACACGTGGGGACCTGCAGGGCCAGCTGGGGACCCGCGGGGACAGGTGGGGACCGGCAGAACCAGGTGGGGACCAGCGGGGAGACGCTGAGACCTGCAGGGACAGGTGGGGACCTGAAGGGACCTGCAGGGACAGGTGAGAACCGGCAGGGCCAGGCAGGGACCAGCGGGGACAGGCGGGGACCGAGGCTCTGCCGCCCTCTCCCGGCCGGCCCTGTCCCACCTCCCCGGGGGTGACGGGAAAGGGGTCCCCCTATGTCCCTTTCGGGGCTCCCCTTGTCCCCAAACCTCCCAGCACCTTCTCCCTGCAGGGCGAGGGACACCACCACCTCCCACTCACCCCCAGACCTCAAATCTCCCCGAATTCAGCCTCCAGCACCCGTTCAGCCCCCTCCTGACAGGTGGTGCTGGGGCACCTGGATGTGTCCCTGTCTCCAACACATCCCCTGTCCCCCAGACCAGTACAGGGAATACCAGTGGATCGGCTTGAACGACCGGACCATCGAGGGGGATTTCCAGTGGTCTGACGGGAGCCCCTTGGTAAGTGGGGCTGCCAACCCTTGTGTGCCTCGCAGGGGGACACCACCCCGCCCAGCATTTCCTCATCCTTCTCCAGCACCGGGGTCCAGCCCCGAGGCTGGGCTTTGAAGCTCCCAAACAAGAGCCACTTGCCTCACCTGGGCTGAGCATCCTCAGGGCAGCCAGACCCTGGGATTTGGGGTCCCGAGGCCATGCCAAGGGGCATGCAGGTGGGACCTCATTCCTGACGAGGATATCACAGCCAGGAGGCTGCAGATGGGTGCGTGCTGGTGCAGGGCCATCCCCACACCTAAGGTGTGTGCTGGGATGCCCCGTGCCCCCCGTCCCGCCTGTCCCCCCAGCTCTACGAGAACTGGCACCCCGGGCAGCCCGACAGCTACTTCCTCTCCGGGGAGAACTGCGTGGTCATCGTGTGGCACGATGGGGGCCAGTGGAGCGACGTGCCCTGCAACTACCACCTCTCCTACACCTGCAAAATGGGGCTGGGTAAGATGTGCCGCCCCACCCCCAGGCTGGGGGGCTGCGGCTGCACCCCCCACCACCCCAAAGAGGGGCTTCCCCACCACCTCCACAGCAGGGAAACAAGTCCCGTGCATGGGACCCTCAGCCTGTTTGGGCTTTACGGGGTTTGCTCCGGGCTGGGCAGGCCCTCCACGGCTGACTGCAATGAGCCGACCCCTCCTTGCAGTGCAGTGCGGGCCCCCCCCCGCCCTCAGCAACGCCCGCGCCTTTGGCAAACCAAAGCAGCGCTACGAGATCGGCTCCATCGCGCGGTACCAGTGCCGGCACGGCTTCGCCCCGCGCCGCTCACCCGTCATCCGCTGCCGGGAGGATGGCACGTGGGAGCCACCCCAGCTGGCTTGTCGTCCTGGTAAGGAATGGGCTCCCCCCAACCCCCCCAGCACCTGCTCATGGCGCTTTCCCTTCACCTGGGACTTCTTGTGTCCCTCCAGGCCTGGCTCAGCCCCACAACAACTGAGTGAGTCCCTGGGGCCACCGCCATCACCTCCCCAGACCCTGGAGCCGGTGTGGATGGAGACGGCACTGGGACCCTGGCACGGACCCCAGCGTGGCATGAAACCTCACTGTTGGGTGTCTGCCCCCTTGTTTGTTTTATATCTGTACAAAGAAATCCTAATAATTAAAGATCTCCTCGAAAGGAAACGACAGTGACCCAAATGCAGCACAACTGGAGTTTTGTTCCCAGAGTCACAACAGAGTTGAAATCAAGGGGGACACCACGGGCAAGGGATGGCAGTAACGTGCCAGCATCACCTCCAGCCATTTTCTCCCACCTCTACCCCAAGGGTCCTCATCCTGTGACACCCTGGTGGGGGTTGACATGGAGACATCCAAGCTCTGCTGCAGCTCAGCACCCATCGGAGGTGTGGGGGGGCTTCTGCACTTCCCTGGAAAGGCAGAAGCTGCTGCCGTGGGCTTGGAGTGGGTGCGTGTTGCCCAAGCCCCCTCTCTGTGCTTCTGTGGGTATTAAAACCAGTAAACAGACGGCACAGAGTGGTGACCTGGTTATTTGGGGGGGGCTGGCACAGGGATGGGACTGGCAGGGCTGCACAGCCCCAGAGCATGGAGCGTGGCAGCCCTGGAGAGCCTGGTCACAGAGATGTTCCCAGGAACCACAGAAACAGGGAGCCACCACCCAAAGTGCCCCCACATCCCAGCAGCACTAGGTACCCGTCAGGGCTCAGGATGGGACACTGCTCCCAGCAAATACATGGGACTGGGAGAGCACATCACCAGTGCCAGGGCATCTCCCCATGCTGTTATTCCCCCTGCACTGTGCCAGCTCCACAGCTTTTTATAGTTCTCCCGGGCTGTATTGAAAGCAACACCCGTAAAACCCTGAAGTGGCCGGAACAGAGATAACCCCCAGACACGGCGCTGGGGATGGAAAGTCCCTGTCAAATTCCCCTCACGGAGAGGCCAGATGGTCTCAGGGGAAGGAGTCAGGTAAGCGCATGCTTTTGCCATACAGTTTTGCTGCTGCTTTATTAATTGAGAAGGCAACACGCCATTAGTCACGCTCATTAATGCCCAGCCCAAGTCCTCTGCACTTGCACCAGCCAGAGTCACCAGCCAGGGTCTTCACGGCTGTGGGGGACGAGGATGGGGCGAGGGATTCACCGGGGTTGGGAAATGGGCAGCCTGTGCTGTCTGCTGGGGGGCTGGATTAGACCCCCCTTCCTGGTCCAGCAGTGGGTCTGGCTTGTCCAGTAAGTCCCAAACACCCCACAAGCCTCACAGCAGGCTGGGACATGGGCACCCGCTCCATCAGGGGATGCACCAAGAACCCAAACCCAGCACTATCACTTTACCAGAGGATGCCTGAACCACCCAAAATTGCTGAGAGACCACCCCTCCTACCTCGCCTCAAGCTCTCTGCCCAGGTGATGAGGGCTGGTGTCCCACTGCTGTCCCCTCTGCTCGGCCCACCTCTCTTCCCAGTGCTCTTACTTCCCCACAAAGCAGTAGGTGCCGTAGGTCCTCATCTCCTTGCTGGGGAAGCCGAAGCTGCGCACGCCGGGGTCGGGCAGCCCCCCGCAGCGCTCGCGGGGGGTGGTGATGGGGTACCGGACGCTGCCGTCCGCCAGCCACCCCCCGTCACAGCGATCCAGCTGCGAAAACTTCCAGGCAGAGTAGAGCTGTCCCACTTTGGCAATGGCAGCCCCGTGGTTGCGACATGCCTGCCCGGCCTCCTTGAAGTTCAGGTGGCCCCGGATGAAGTAGACCTGGCCTGGGGATGGGGTGGGGGAGGACACCACAGGTGAGCACCCTTCCCACAAACAATCCCAGCCCTGTTGGAAATCTGGGTGGGCAGCAGGGCTCGGTGACACTGTGAGACGGACAGGGGACCGCAGCACTACCTTGAAGAGCAGATGTAAAGCAGAAAGCATCGAATCGGTCCTTCTGCTTGTCCCTGGCGCCGTAGGTCCGGACACCGGGCAGGAGGAGGCGGCCACCACACGGCTCCCGTGAGTTGATGATGGGGTAGTGGACGGTCCCGTCAAGGATCCAGCCGGCGTTGCACCAGTCCAGACCCTCCGTCCAGGCTGTGGGGTGAGAGGTGGCTCAGCACCGGCACTTCCCTCCTCCCTATACCCAGACAGGCATGGTTTTGGGCTGAAGAGGAATTTTTTTTGAATGCTTCACCTTTGTACAGCTGCTGGTAGGTGGCAAGGCGGGAGTCCTGCTGCTCGCAGGCTCGCTTGGCTTCGTGGTAGTTGAATTTGTAGCGCCCATTGCTGGGCTGGTAAGGGAAGACAACGCCTGGAGGGACAGGGACAGGGTGAGGGCGATGCTCTCCCTGAGGAGGCTATGACTTAACATCCCTGGGGATTCAGTGCTGAATTTAAGGCTGGGGAACAGGGCGATGCAATGGGAGACATGGGTGCAGGCAGAGCCACACACCTCCAGTCCGGCCGAGGGTCCCCCTCCTGCCACATCCCCCAGGGATGTAGTGCAACCTCACCCTCAAGGTGCAGCGTGAGTGAGACACTCTCATCCTCCAGCCCGTTGACGAGCTGGCAGCGGTACCGCCCCTCATCCTCCAGCGCCACATCGGTGATGGTGAGCGAGGCGTCGTAGCGGTGGCTGTGCCGCAGGTGCACCCGCGGGCTCAGTGGCCCGTAGTTCTTGTGGTACAGCCCGTTGGTGATGATGATTATGTTCTCCCGGTAGTTGGCCGGCTCCACCTTGCTCCACTTCACGCGGTAGTTGCGGGGCAGGGCGCGCAGGACGCAGGGCAGGGTGGCCGTGGCACCACGCTGCGTGTGCACCGTGGGGTGGAGGGGCTCCAGCAGGTACTGCAGGCGCAGCGGGGCTGCAGCCCCCCGGGCAGCCTCAGCACCGGCTGGCCACCATCCCTCCAACACCTCCCCAAGCATCCCTCAACCTTCATCAGCATCTGATGGTTTCTATCATCCATCCTGGCTCCTCTTCATCTCTCCTGCACCTTCAGGAGGCACAGCTCAGCCCCTGCCCTGGCTGGACCCGCCCAGCATCACCTCCCCTCTCCAGCACTGACCCCAAACAGCAGTGCCCGGTCCTCTCTGCAGGCTCTGCTCCCTACATGGGCTCCACATCCTGCCCCCCAGGCCCTGATCCTTACCCAGGCCCCTTGTCCTCCCGCCAGGCCCTGCTCCCTACCTGGGGTCCCCGTCGGCCGCTGGAAGATGCTGGACACTGGGGGTGCTGCCAGGAGCCAGAGGCAGCCGAGCTGGAGCAGCCTGTGCATCCTTAGAGCCGGGGGCATGATGGTGCCTGGGGGGAGCGCAGGGGTCAGGGACATGCTGTGGGACACACCCCGGCTTTGGTGGGGCCCGGAGGATGTGGCCCTGCTCCGCGGGGGCTCTCTGACATTTACCGTGCAGAGGGGACATCCGCTTGCAGGACAGCGACCCCACAGACTGTGCCAACCCTCCTTCCTGGCACCGCCCCAGTCTCTTACCGTCCCCAGACACGTCCTTCGGGGAGCCGCTGTTCCCATCCAACGCCCCCAGCCCGCGTGCTGCCCCAGCTCCTGCTGCTTCCCGTCTCCGTCATAAATACCCCATGGTGGGGCCGAGGGTTCTGGGAAGGCCAGTCCCGCGCCACGAGGCTCCTAGGAAGAGGTGACACAGTGACACAGGAGGTGGCAAGCAGGTGCTCCCAGCCAGCCCCTTCCCTGTCACCGTCCTGGGGCAGGCAGTGTCCTGGCAGCCCCGTGGCCCCACGGGCCCTTGATGCCCGCTCCCATGGTGCCGGCCCTGCCCTCGCTCCCTGCCCTGCCACCGTCTCTTCCCGCTTTCTTCTCTTTTTTTTTTCCCCTCCAACACCTCCCCGAGGAGCACACAGGGAGGAGGAAGCACAATTTCCCATTGTGAGTGTCTTTCTCTTTATTGTTCTGCTCGGCAAAACACAGTGTGCCTGGCTAACAAACATCCCTTTATCTGCAGGCCACAGCGTTGGGAATTCAGGGAAAATGACAGTTCTGCATTGGGCTCCAGCAGCTTCTGGGGCTGGCAAAGCCTCCCCTCAGCATTGGCCCCCAGGGCTGGGACGGTGCTCTCTGATCCCACAGACAGCAGGGCAATGGTTAATTTTATTCCCCGCTCCCTGTCCCTGATGAAGGGATGACGTTCCCATCCCTGGAGGGTTGTGCAAGGGGGGTGCCCCACCACTCGAGTCCCACTGGACTTATCCTGCCCTCCGAAAAGCCTCCGAGAGGCTTCCCCATCATCACCTCGGGCCAGGACGCTGCCAGGAGCAAAACACAGGCATACAATGGGGCTGTGTTCTGGGCTCCTGCAACTTCTCCCTCCCCCAGGGTCCATCTCCAAGGGTGGAGGAAGCTCTTCTCAAAGGAAGTGCAAGACAAGCAGCGACTGTCCCCAACGCCATCCTGGCCTCACCACGGCATGCACAGCACGGCAAACAGCCCCCCCTGGGGAGAGACGCACCAGGGTGCATGTAAAGTCCCCAGGCCCTTGTCCCTCACCTGCTTCCCACTGCTCCCAGCCTCTTTTCAAGGAAGGGCATCAATTTTTATGCCCGCAAGCTGAACTGGAAGCCTTCATCCAGCTCAGAACGGTCAGAGCTTTGGCTCATTTTAATGAGCAAAAGGTGCCCGTAGCTTTGCTCTCCCCGGGCAGAGGGAGGCTGAACTGCAGCAGGAGCACTGCAAGCTCCTCCCTCGCAGCTCCTCACGGTTATCGGGTGGGTCCATGGCTCTCCAGAGAGTCTGTCATCTCCCTCCCTCACACTTCCTGTGCCCACGGCTGCAGAAGCGGATCCTGTTCTCCCCCAGCAGCAGCTCCGGGCTTGGCTGGAGGATGCTGATTCCCAGCTCTGCGGTACCACAAATGAGCTGAGTGTTTCTCACATTTTTCCGAAGTGAAGGCAACAGCTACAGTCCTTGGCCATCACAAAACCACAGCCCGAAGCAGAACACTTGCAGGGGCTCCCATAAGTGACTCATCCCCCTTCCCCATCCTGCTGGCATCAGGGCATGACCCCAGCCCACCACTGCTTGTCTGAGTTCAGAGTTTGGCCCAGTGCTGTGGAAAGGAGTCACCCAAGTCATTTCCCAAACACACACTGTGTTACTTCTCCGCTCCTTGTCTCTTCTTCTCCCTTTTTGGGATCTGCACCCACTCTTGGTGCAATACAAACACCTCTGCAGAAGCAGAGGCAGCCAAAGAAAAGCGAAGGAACCCCTCGTGCTCAGCTCTCCCAGCTCCTGGCGTGGGCTCTATCAGCAGCCTCTGACTCTGCTCCTTGCTCTTGTTTTTCAAGGCTCAGATTCTCCTTCTCCCCTCACGAGCCCACAGGAAACCTCATCCCCAAATTCCCCTGAACACTCATTTTTCCATCTGACCAGGGAATTTGAGCCTAGCTTTGTGGGCCTTTGCTGAGGCAACACCTCCACAGCGGGTCAGTCCCACCACGCCTGTGCATCACCCTCCACCTCCTCTGCCTGACCCAGTCCCCAAAAACACCGTGTTTCTACAATGCACAGGCTGAAACCTCAGTCATCCTCCCCCAGCTCCTGCCACACCCCAAATCCTCCCCCCGCCCTTCTTGCACCCTCTTGCAGAGAGGGACGCTGACCCCACACAGCCCACACACTTCCCAGCACAGTGGCCGGAGCCACCTGATGTGGCAATGCCAGGTGTGGAGGCGTGCCAGGGCACCCAGTCCCGAGCTTCCGTGTTGGCAGCGCTGTCCCGCTCCCGGCAGGCTCTTCGAGGTGAGGGAGACGAGGGCAGGACCTGGCAGCCACCTTGGCAGGCGGAGTCTGCAGGCCCAGCGTGGCTCTCTTCATGCACCCCATTTGCAGGGGTTCACCTGCCCCGGCTGTCCCCCGACATGCGTGAGCACACAGCTGCCTCGAGGCTCCGGCTCTCTGGGCTGTGCTTCCTCCTCCAAATCATCAACATCCTCCTCTTCGCCGTGTTTGTCCGGTACAGCCCCGAGAGCAGCCCCGACCAGTGCCCCCCGCAGCTGAACTGCAGCCAGAGAAACCAGGACTCGGGTTTCCAGCAGCCCCGTGAGTACCCCCACGCCCGTGGGTGCAGAGCAGTTCTGCTGAGGGGATGGCACGGGGTGTCACCATGCTCAGTTCAGGCTGCAGACCTGTCACAGACTCCAGAGTTTCACAGAGAGGGAACATCAAGCTGCAGGGTTGGGGTACTGGTGCATCCCAGAGAGGGTAAAGCAGACATGCTGCAAGGATTTCTGAAATGCTGGGACGGTGCCAGCCCCAAAAGAGGGATATTTGGTTCTAGGAAAAACTAGGGATCATCCTCTCATGCCTGGCAGGGAGCGCAGCAGCTGCTTCTGGCACTTTAGGGTCTGCAAAGCTTCCCACTGACCAGCTGGGTTTTGCAGTGCCGGGGATTTACACCGAGCCCCTTCCACAGAGCATTTGGCTCCCTGGGCGCTACCACAGGGTCCAACGGGGGGCTGGGGGTCTGCCCTGCTGGGAGCCTCCTGCTGCATGCTGGGCATCACTGCAGAACTCCTGCTGGGATAAGGGGCTGACCCTCGCTTTCTGAGGCAAAGACAAGGCGGTCAGTGGGAGAGGAGCTTCGGAGTGCCCTGGCCGAGAGAGGGGAGCGAGTGGAGCCATTGGGCAGGGAGCTGACAGCTGGCAGGTTCTCCCGGTTTCACCTGCCCACGTAACCCCACCCATGCAGTGACTCATGGAGAAGGCACAGCTGTCGACTCAAGGGGTGCAAAGGGCGTTTAGCCCAAACAAGAATCAAGCCCCCCATCCTCTGGTTTGCCACCAAATGGTACCAGACTAGTCCCAATTCTCTGCTCATCCTTCCTCTCTTCTCATCCCATGAATTGAGATGTGATGTTTTCAGGGGCAGCAGCGAGGTCCCAGGGGTGCTGACATCTCAGATCCACCTTCATGCTGGTCTGGTGGGTGCAGACAGTGCTTGGCGACCCCAGGAGGTTTCTGGGCTGTGGGGTGAACCGTGTGAGCGTCCTGAGATATCTGGACAGGGCAGTTGCAGATGGGGGTGGCCAGGAGCCACTGCAAAGGGTGACTGGGCCACATCAGGCAGGGATGGCTTTACCTGTCACTGGCACTCTCCACTACAGATCTCCAAGGAAGATCATCCACCGTGGTTCCAGTGGAGTGAGCCTTCAGCTCCCCAAAGCCTGCTAGAGCAGAGGCTGTCTTAGTCCTGTCTTAGTCCCCTCGGGGACCAGCAGGCAAGAGGGTGGCTGCCTGCCCTCAACACCTCCAGACCCATCCTTCTGCCTCTCCTCCACCAGGTTTCCAGGATGTCCACATCCAACTGCTCTTCAGCTTCGGGCTCCTGGTGGCATTCCTTGGCCGCTATGGGCCAGGCAGTGCGGCCATCAGCATCCTCATCATAGCCTTTGCCATCCAGTGGGCTGTTCTGATCCAGGGGTTTCTTTACTTCTTCCTCAATGGCAAAATTTACGTGGGAGCTCAGAGGTAAGGCAGGAGAGAGCTGCTGCTGCCCATACAGCTCATGCCAGCCCAGCCCTGGCACACTGGCTCCCTCCTCTGTAAAACTCACGGCTCTGCTTTGGAGGAGGATTTTGAAGACAAGTAGGACAAGCCCCTGGGTTGTTTGACTACCACCCTAGCAAGGGCTATGTAAGTACTGCCAAGGCTGCAGCCAGCCATTTAGGGGGGCACCCACCTGCCTCAAGCCCAGCCATCCCTTTGTCAGCAGCATCACAAGGCTCTGGCTGCCTGTTCAGCTTGCAGGAGCAGTGGGATGCAGGGCCCGGGCTGCAGGCTCAGCTCCTGTCCCCACCCAGCTCTCCCCAGCCCCTGTGCTCATCCCTGGCAGTGCCAGGTCCAGTCCCACACCTTTCCTCTCTTTCCCAGCATGGTCAGAGCTGACTTCTGCACCGCAGCTGTTCTGATCTCCACCGGAGCTGTTCTAGGCAGTGTAAACCCTGTCCAGATGCTGCTGCTGGCCCTGCTGGAAGTCATCCTGTGCGCTCTCAATGAATACATCCTGCTCAGTCTCATGGGGGTGAGTCACCGACTAAGGAGCCACCAGAAAGGGAGTGGCCCTGCGCTTAGGCTCCTCATGTCAAGTTGTGCCTCGTCTGGAGAGACAAATCCCTTATGCCCACTTCCTGCACGGTGCTTTTCTGTACTCACCAGGTAAGCGACAGCGGACGCTCCTTGACCGTCTACACCTTCGGTGCTTATTTCGGCTTGATGGTTTCACGGGTCTTGTACCAGCCCCACAAGGACAAAAGGAAGAGGGAAGAGCGGCAGGACATGGGGCGCCAGACAGATGTCTTTGCTGTGGTTGGTACGGAGCTCAAATCCTACAGCACCTGAATCATAGAGCTGGTGGTGGAAGGGTCGTCACCAATATGAGGACAGTGAAGCTGTGGCTTTGACCAAGAGATTCCTGCAAACCATCAAGGACAGATGTCCTCCACCTCCCCAGAAACCTGTCATGGGGCTGCACCACCCTCTCCTAGAAAAAGCTTTTCCTTGTGTCCTACTTGAACCTCCCTTGCTGCAAGCTGTGGCCACTTGCATCTCTTGGCACTCACAAGAAGATTCTGTCCCACAAGGGATCAACTCCAGCATCAAGATCTGCCCATTCTACTCCCTGCAGGAACCATCTACCTGTGGATCTTCTGGCCCAGCTTCACCTCCACCACCACTCTCCACGACAATGCCGAGAACTGGGCAGTGCTCAACACCTACTTCTCACTGGTGGCTAGTGCCATTGCCACCTTCATCCTCTCTCCTATCCTCTACGAGGAGAGCACCCCATGGATGGTAGGTCCACTCCTGGGACAAACCCAAGCCTCATGCCCTGCCCACATCCTGTCCTACAGGGGTGGTGAGCCTGAACATACCCAGGGCAAAAGGGGATGCCTGTTGGGCTATCTTAGGTTTGTTAAGAACTAATTTGATCCCTGAGGAAGACAACACCCCCCCCAGTCCCATGCTAATGTTCTCCATGGAGCCAGTTCCCCTGACCATGTCCTGCTCCATCAGGTTCAGCTCCAGGATGCCACCCTGGCTGGCATGGCCATGATGGGTATGGCTGGGGAGATGCTGGTCACCCCCTTTGGGGCCCTCATCGCAGGGTTTCTGGCTGGCCTGATCTCTCTACTTGGCTTCAGATTCTTCACGGTGAGTCACCTTGGGACAGCCAAGGACACTGACCCCGGGTTGGGGGACCATCTGCTCCCAAACCTGCAAACACGGGGCTGCAGCACAGCCTCCCTGGGCAACTGACCCCCATCCCCATAGCAGCTCCTCCCTATGCTCTCCCCAGCCCGTCCTACGCTCCAGGTTGAAAATCCAGGACACATGTGGGGTTCACAACATCCACGGGCTGCCAGGGATACTGGGGGCCTTGCTGGGGACACTGCTGACGCTGCTGGCCACTGCAGACACTTATGGTGACAGGTGAGAGGAGCCAGAATCAGGGGTGCCAGTGACTGGATGCACCAAGCTGGGGCCACCATGACCCCTGAGATCAGGGCTGCTTCACTCACCCTCTGTTACAGCACCCCTTCAGAAGACATCACTCAGAGCCATGAGCCTGTGAGAACAAACTCCCAAAAGCCTGTCCCCTCTCTAGCTTGCAGGCTGGAGCTTGTGTTCCCGCTGATGGCCCAGGGCAGCCGGACGGTCCCTGACCAAGTGTTCATCCAGCTCAGTGCCCTGCCCCTCACCCTGCTGCTTGCAACGCTCGGGGGCTGCCTCACAGGTGAGTTTTGCCTCCAGTGCAACGGGATGGAGGGTGTGAGGGGCAGGGGAATTGATGAATTTGGGGGTAAAGAGCAGGAGCAGCCCTGAAGCAAAGCATCCCCATCAGGCAGGCCGGGCAGAGCCCAGTGGTGCTCAGCACTGTGCAAACCAGTGGAGGTCGGGGCTACCCCCGGGGCCAGGGCTCCCCCCGCGGGGCCGAGGCTATCCACGGGGCCTTACTCCCCTCGGGCCGGGGCTCCCCCCGGGTTCGGGGCTCCCCGTTGTGTCCTGCTCCCCTCGGGGCCGGAGCTGCTCCCGGGTCTGTGCTCCCCCTGGGTCCGTGCTCCCCGCCGTGTCCGGGGCTCCTCTCGGGTCCGAGGCTCCCCTCGGGGTTGAGGCTTCCCCTGGGTCCGTGCTCCTCCCGAGGTCAGGGCTCCCCGCCGGGGGCCGGGCTCCTCCCGCGTCCCGGCTCCCCGCCGCCCGCCCGGCGCTGCCGCTAGATGTCAGGGGAAGCCCGGGCAGCGGCCGCCCGCTCTCAGACGCCCTCGCCCGGCTTTCGCCGTCCTCAGGTGCTGTCCTGAAAACCAAGGTGTTGAGGTGTCCCCCGGACGCGCAGCACCTGGAAAACATCGTTCTCTGGGAGGTAAAGTTGGGGGATTGCTGGTAAAAAGGTGTTTGTGGGGCTCAGGCAGCAGCAGGGATTGGATATTTCCCCCCAGCTGCTGGCACTCTCCTCATGCAGCAGCATTTAGGGCAGCTCCTGCCCTAAATGCTCACAGAATGACTCATAGAATCCCTAAATCATTTTACGTTGGAAAAGTCCTCTAAAAGCACCAAGTCAAACCATTCCACCACTGCCAAAGCCACCACTAAACTATGTCCCCAAGGGCCACATCCACAAGTCTATTAAATCCCTCCAGGGAAGGTGACTTTACCACTCCCCTGAGCAGCCTGTGCCAGAGCTGGACAACTCTTTCAGTGAAAGAATTTTCCCCAGTATTCCATCTAAACCTTCCCGGTGCAACTTGAGGCCATTTTCTCCTGCCCCCACCCAGCCCCAATCTGCCCTGAGCAGGCCCCATTTCTGCCCCTCTCCATGTCTGTGGTGCAGGTGGCCAAGGAAGGATGTGAGCCCAGGGCAAGCGGAAAGGAGGTGGGCGTCAGCACCTTGGTGTAACAACCCCGAATCCCCGGTGACATCCTGCACCACCAATCGTCTGTCGTTGCCGGTGCCAGCTGGCCTCTGGCAGCCTGAACTTCCCAGCGGCCTGCTCTGGAGACAGTCATGCTCGTTCCCATGTGGGGGCCAGCTCCTGGTCCCAAACGTTTCGGGAGCAGCTGGGTGTCCACAGGACTTTGCAGGGTGAAGAGGTGCTGTAGTATCCCGGTGCTTGTTGTGGGAGCAACATGGCTCTTGCTCCCAGGGTCACCTCAGGGTGTCCAGGCTTGGCTCAGCCACTTCCCTTCTCTGCTCCTTGCCTCAGTTTCCCCATCAGCTGCTCTCTGAAGGAAGGCTGGGGGGAGGAGGGATGACTGTGTTGGGGAATAGGCACAAGAGGCTGAACAGAAAGCAGCAAAGACTTTGTACAGACACTTTTGCACACAACAATTAAAATATTTGGATTTTTTTGTAGCTTCAGGATTTGCCCCTGAATTCTCACAGCACCTGCCCAGCTCTGCTGGCTGTTTCCTTCAGGTGTCATTCCAGGGAGGAAAGCAAAGCCCCCCAGTTTCCCCTGCACCCCAAACACTGATGCCCGTTTGTTGGGTTTCATGGGTTGTCCCACCCACCCGAGGATGGTGCAGTTGCTGAAACATGGGACAGCCCGAGCAGCCAGCACCCAGGGGCAGGGTGACACTGGGGTCCCCAGCACAGGGGTGACCCCTGCCTTCCCCTGACCACTCATCGCCTTGCACCAGGGGCTGGTGCCAAGGAAGAGCCCTCCTCTCAACAAATAAATGCCCCCAGCACTCAGTCCTGCCGTGAGAGAGACGCTTCTCTGGCCATTGCAGCCCCAGGATATCTGCTGCTGCTAAAGCACGAAGATTTCCTTTAACTGACTGAACAAAAAATGCAGAAAAGTTAATGAAGAGCATTTGTTTGCAGGTGATCATAAAGTGCCACTTTAAAACACAGCAGAAAGTCAAAATTTCTTGCTATTATGTAAGTCAAACTATCACTTTAACTTTTCCCACTTTCGTTGTCCGTTACAGAAAACTGGTAGAATCAGCATATTAAATGCTTTGGTGTCACTGAAATTCCATTACAAAACACAGGGAAGTGGGTCACCCGTTTCCGTTTCTGCTGCCACTGCAGGCGCTAGGGAAGGTTTCTGCAGGGACCGCAGTCCCACTCCTCGCTCAGGCGGCAGGGGAGGACACGTCCCTGTACCCATGTCCCTGTGACATGCTAGAGGGAGAAGCGGGATGCAAGAAGGAGAAGGGGCACGAGGGCTGGTGCCCCAGCAAGGGGGTGCTGGGCTCTAGTCGTCGCCCCTAGCCTGAGGTGCAGGGTTCACCCCAGCCCCGCGCCACCCCCTCCCACCTCACCTCCTTCCCAGCCCCCTTCTCGTTTTTGATCTCCTCGCAGCACATTTCAAAAGCAACCCACTGCGACGGGAAGAAAAGCCCCTCCAGTGAGATCATTGCGAGACCCCCAGACGTCGGGGTCGGGTGTGAAATGGACCTCCTTCCTCCTCCCCTCGCCCGGCCCCCGGCCCCTCTGAAAGGCTGTTATGTTTTGTAATCGGATTAGGGGAGCCCTGCGCCCTCCCCACGCCCGTTCCCCGGCGTGCCCGGCCCGCGGCCGCCGCTCTCCCCGCAGTTGTTTAAGCGCGGCGGCCGCGAGCGCGGAGCTCTCCGTGCGGCGGCGGCGGGAGCCGGGGACGGCGAGAGCCTGAAAGGTTTAGTCAGCGAACAAATTGCTTCTCTGTAGGGGCCGTTTTCTTCCCAAGTTGAACATAATGATGGCAGTTTGAGGAACAGATGGCGCGGCTAAGCAGATAATCCCGCCGGCCCCGGGCTCGGGGAGAGGCAGCGCCGGCTCTGCCCGAAGCGCCCGGGGCCGTCCCGGGACGGGAGGGTCGCGGCAGTGTCGGGGTGACGATCGCACCCCGACCGAGCACGAGGAGCTTGGGCGAGCACCCCACCTTCACACCTCTTCTGCCTCGGGGGTGGTTTGGGTGCCAGACTCCGCTCGTGCCTCAGTTTCCCCAGCCCTGCAGGGAGCCCTCTGCTCCGTCACTTTTCAAGGCAGGGCTCACCTCCGGATCGCAGCCTGACCTGGGGAGATGTAATGGCAATGTGAGACAGAACAGCTTTCCCTGCACTGGAGCAAAGGACAGCTGAGAACAGCTCATTTTACTCTTATTTTCCTATTTCGCCTCTCTCTCCAACAGTATTCAAGATGTGGAAAGAGCTGAAGAAACTCCACCAGCTCGCTGGGGTTGGCTGTGCCGTGTGCCCGTGTCAGGCTCAGGGGTGCCAGGATCTGCCTGCTAAATGAGTCTTTATTTAAAACACATCAGTGGGAAAAGCCCAAGGCCCCACAGACACGATGTAGGCAGGGCAAGGCACGGACGCATCTGCGTGGAGCAAGCCCTGCCTGCCTGCCCGTGCCACACTGGCACCAGAGACCCTTCCCCGTGCCACGGGGCTCTCACAGCCTTCAGAACACACTCCAGGCACACTGCACCGCATGCCTGTGTCCGGCGGGTTTGTTTAATTCATGTTCCCCCCCTCCAGCCCTGTCCCCTGAGAGCCCCGGCTCTGACAGCTCCCCTGCCCTCTCCGTGGCAGCCCAGCTGCCAAGAGACCTGCCTAATTCACCTCTTGCTAATGCAGGAGCTCAATCAGCTGCTCGAAGGGTGTTTTACAAGTCAAAGCAATAACAACATCCCTCTGTTACAGCTGGGGAAACTAAGGCACACAAAGAGGTGCCCAAGAGTCCATTGGAATTAGAAGCAGGACAAAGCCTGGGCTCCCCGGGCTCCCGGCATACATGTCCTTACACATCCACAGCCCCCACCACCTCCCCCCCACCCAGAGCAGCTGATGCCGTGTGCTGTTTGATAGAAAGCCAGCTAATCATCTTTCCCACCTTCGTTAGAGTGTGAATCGTTATCCCAGCGACACCTGTAAAGCTCCTTGTCAGACAAGGCTGGTGCACACATCTAATAATGGGCACCATATGGGAGAGGGAAGGCTCGGGAGAGGAGCAGGGGCCCGACCGTCCCCACACTGAACAAAGAGCAGTGCCCGACGGCTTCCCAGTACGGGCCAGTATCGCCAGCACTGGTCTGAAAGACCAGCAGCAAGGGGAGAGCCCAGGCAGAGGCGACAGTGGAGGAAGAGCCACCACTCATGGCACTAAACACCTCAGTAACTCCCCAAGCAGCCCTTCCCGTTGGAAAAGGACCTGGCAAAAGTGACAAGTGAAGGTTAAAGGCAGGAGAGCCCTCAAGCCCTGCTCACCACAGCGTGCCAAAAGTCTGAGACCGGGCACCCCAAATCCTCCACAGCACATCCCACCATGCCTCAGAGCCTCTGCTCAGTGCCAGCCTTGCGGTGGCACTGCAGGTGTAGGAGAAGCCTCCCACAGGTTAGATGGTGACAGGGAGGACACGGCGTGAATTAGAGACAGGTCCCTGCACTTGGACTGATCCACAGCCCCCCAGGCTTCCTCCCTGACCTGAAACTTCGGGGCAGAGCTCAGCCCCTCTGCCAAGCCACCCCTCAGTGAAAGTCCCCACTGCAATTACAGAACCACGTTTTCAGGCTCCCATTCATTGCCAGCGGCGTAATGAGCCCCTGGGCACCATCGGCTGGGGCAAAGCAATTAAAATTGCTGCCGTGGTAGCTGCGTGGGTGGCTCTGGTGTGGGCTGCTGCCAGTGCCCGTTTTGGGGCGAGTGGGCACGGCCAGGCCACGCAGGGCCTCAAATTGCTGCATGTCTCTGGGGGTGAACAATCGACTCGTTCTTCCCCAGGTTCAAAGAATAAAAAAATAAAATAAAGAGGGAATAAAGGCCCCAGTAAAGCTGGGAGTCAAGTTTATTTACAAACTGAGTATGAAGTGAAGAGCCTGGAACAAAGGTGTTATGTAAGGGACAGTCACTAAGGGGCTCTTTACCCATGCTAATTGCCACTTGCTCCACGATATCCATTTATCTTGCAGCTGAAATGGCCTCCTCAGTCCTGTGGGTTCAAGCAGTGCTTGTTTGCAACGCTGCCCAGCGCAATTAGTGCACCAGCGCAGGGGCCAGTGCAGTCCCACCACCCAAACCCACCGGGAAGTTCACACCTCCCTGAAAAGTGAGATCATGCCCACAGTGGGTGGATGTGCTGGTGGGCACGTGGCTTGGTAGGGAGAGGTGCTGCCTTGCATGGGACTTTGGTGTCAGTTGTGTAACAGGGAGGGACAACGGAGCTTAGTTCTGCAGGAGGGACCTCGAGGTCATCCCAACCTATCCTGGGTGGTGAGGGGCAGAAAACCATCATGGGATTCTTGTGGAGGCAGCTGCAAGAATGATGGCCCTGAAATGAGAATGAGGTCTGGAGAGGATGAACAGAACCCGCTGTTTGTGATGGTGTTTCCAAGGGGTCCAGCTGGAAACTGCCCTCAGGTGCAAAGGCCCAAAAGGCAGAAACCAGTATAAAAACCACCATGGGGAGAAGAAGCCGCCGTGATTGCTGGAGGGCCTTCCTGCAGGATGTTGGCTTCCTGCTCCCATCCCTGCCCTCACCCTTGGCATGTCCGGGGCACAAGGACCACAGAGGGACCGTTAGCTCTGCTCCAGCCAAACTATCAGGAAAGGGAGGAAGATGAGGTGGCAGCACCCCCAGGAGCCAAGAGGTCAATTTTATTGACAAACTGCCTCTTGAATGGAGCACAGGGAACAATGCCGGCCTCAGCTCGGGTCAGTCGGGACTGTGTAAAGCAAGGGGCCGGCTCCAGCGGCCCCGGGAGAGCCCTCCAGGCAAGTGGCCTTTACCAACGTGTTTGCATAACCTCTGACCCCTTCTTTTGGGGTTTAATTGAAATCCCAGCTTGGTGACAAATTGGCATGACCAGCAGGCTGGAGGCTGGGAGGGTGAGCATGGAAGCGATGCCGGAAAGTCCCCACTCTGCTCCAGCAGCGACCGACCTGCTGCACCTTCCTGTCCTGGCATGGGACACCTGCAAAGCCTGAGTCATGTGTTTTAATCACACTCTGCTCCTTCCTCTGATCCCATGTCACTGCCCAAAGGCCACCACAACGGGCTTGGACAGGCAACTGCCCGAGTCCACAAGCAGCTCTGTCTCAATACAGGCAGGAGCAGACAGGCACTGTCTGAGGTGTGTGAGCCTCCTTCAGAAATGCTTTGGACTGAAGCCTCCTTGGACTGGAATGCTCTGATGCTTTGTTAATCACCGAGCTCATTTGGCTGAGGCATTTGCAGTTTGCACCCTGGCAAACCCCCACCACACAGACCCCTCTCCCTCACTGCCCAAAGGGAAAGATCACACCCCTTCTCCAGTCTTGTCTTGAGGTAAAAACGGCTTTTTGGAGCCAATAGTAGAAATGAACTTCTGAAAAAACAAATGTAACTGAGGTCTCAAAGCAGTTCCCACTGACTGGGGATCAAAAACTGACACTGAGCCAAATGGAGCTGAAGTCATCCTGTTTTGGAAGTTCCTGGGAGAGAGGTGAGAAATGACAGAATTCCCTGCGATGGCAGAAATCTCATTTTCTGCAGAAACCAGACTAAAAACAATGAGAAAAAGCCTCAAACCAGACTCCTCACAATCCCCATCCCTTTTACAGAGCATTTGCAGCATCCCAGCTGCTCCATGCAGCACATCAGTGATGCAGAGCTGTGCTACATGGAGGTACCAGTGCACTTGAGAGGGATGTCCAGGTGGGTATGCCTGCTGGCTAAAGGGACTCCACAGAGTTACGGCAGAATCCTCCAAAGCACAAATATTTTCCCTCCACTTTTCTTCCTGTCCCAGAATACCAGATTCTGGGATTAGACTGCAGAATTCTCCTGCCCACAGGTAAAGATTTAATATTTCACATTCCATAGATCATCCAATATGAATCCCAGCTGCCCTTTCACAGGGTTGGGGTAACGTCTGGTACCATGTGCAACCAGAGCCCTGAAGTGCAAATGGCACAAATGAGGCTTAGAACAATTCTCACCTAAATCCGTGCAATTTCCATGTGCAGGCAGGAGCCTGTGAATCACTGTGGCTCCTGCCTGTAGTTCTGTTGGCTCTGCCCTGTAGGATTTCACCGGTCCTGGAGGAACATCCCACACTTTGGAGCAACAGTCACACATTTTGCAGTACCAACACAAGACTTTCCCTCAGGAGCGTGTCTGTACATCCAATTCACACTGAAGAACCTTAAAAACAGAGCAGTCCCACATTGAGGCAAAACCCAAAAATATCTCCATTGCCGCCTGCTTTACTGTCTGTACCTCATTTGCAAATCATTTACAGGGATTTTTACATATCCTAAAATACTTCTAATTGCAGGTTTCGTGTCTGTCATCCGTCACTGATTAATACATTTCGTTGCTATTATTGTTATTATTACTATTAATCGTGCATCCATCCAATTCACAAATCAAAGTCTGTTGCCCAGGCTGGAGCCACAAGAACCAGGTTTGTTTCTAGGAGGTGCAGCCATCAGAGGTGATGAGACTCATAAGAGCAGCCCTTTACCCTCGTAGATCTCAAACTGGTTTGCAAAGAGCAGCAGATCACCACTTTGCAGAAGACGTACAAGGCGGAGGGTAAATCGGCCCCAATGGCTCCAACAAACTGGGTATACTGGTGGGGACTGGACAATTCGATCCCTTCATCCTCCTACCTTCCTGTGCCACCTTGCAGTTTGCCACGTTTCAAGGGAGAGAAACAGGTTGTAATTTTATTTTGTTAACCTCCTTCTCTCCCAGCCCCACACACCACTGGGAATAAATCCGGGATGATTTTATCCCCCCATTGTTTCTGCCCCCACCTCGCAGGACAACCGGCTCCTCACGCTCTGCTGGCTGTCACTTAGCCACCTTCCCGTGTGCCCCGTGGGTCACTGTTCCCCCAAACAACCTTCGGTTTCCACCAGTTGAAGATCTTAGAGGCTTCTTGCATAAAACCCTTTGAGGTATTTCATGCAAGGCTTGAAAAGGCTCCTGCTTCCTCTGGGGGGCATTATCATGACAACCGGCTTTAATTCAGCGCAGATCCAGGCTCCCAGCTGGATCCTCAGCCACGCCAAGTCCCCCTGACACCCTTCGGCTGGCACAGAGAGGCCAAAGGAGCGCACGGGTCCCAGGATCACGGGGAACTGGCCCAGCCCCATTTCCCAGTCCCCATCCTCATATATATTCCCTTCCAGTCGCCCTGCACTGTTCTCTGCGTGTTCTTCTTTTGCGAGCGCTGCCCTCCTCTTCCCCACTCCCACCGGGCGCTTCCCCCCTCCCCGCGGTCCCTCCTCTGTCCCCAGCATCCCCCTTTCTCTCGGCTCTCTATAAACAAAGCGCCTCAGTGTCTGGGGGAAGAAAAGTTGCATTATGCAAATGGGAAAAAGCGAACAGGAGATTTCTCACTCCGAGAACCCCCATTCCGGGCCTGCACCTCGGTTTCCATGGCATGACCAAAGCCTGCTGGAAGCTGGTTTGCATACGGATGAGAGAGGAGATGAAATCAGCACGAAAGCCCATCGCTGACAGAACACCATTGTTTCGCCTGTCTGATTTGGAGGCTAATGAAACGCCATTAAAAAAAGAAAGAAAGAGGAAAAAAACTCCGCCGCTTTCATCCTGGCTTTGGTGAGGGATGGGGAGGGGGGTTTAAATATGATGACGGAAGATCATCTGCACTCTCGGACTTGGGGTGAAGGTATTCTGGCACCGGGGAAGGAAATTCCCAGGATGCACTGCCCCTGCAAGCCGGAGCGATGCCGACAGGAGATGGTGCTGTGGGCAGAGCGCTGGGCTGGGAGAGGCTGCCAAGGCAAACCCAGCTTTGCTCCTCTCCAGGAGACACAGCAGCACCCAGGCATGAAAACACCTCAGCTGCAG
The DNA here is from genome assembly GCA_013397755.1 of Cnemophilus loriae. NCBI lineage: Eukaryota > Metazoa > Chordata > Aves > Passeriformes > Corvidae > Cnemophilus > Cnemophilus loriae. The sequence goes on from VZTF01002187.1 coordinate 48,089, forward strand.
CCACAAACCTGCCCAGCCCACGGCACATCTCGGAGAGTCCATCCATCCACTCATAAACAAGCCATGTCCAGGAGAGACACTGGAGCTGGCTCATGGGCTGGGATCAGGCTCTCCTGGGTCACAGGCTTTCAGGGTGGAATGAATTAAAAACTGTGAATAAAAGGCCGGGGTGGCGGGAAGGTCAGGGAGCTGCTCGGTGCTTCCATGCTCCTTCACCACACAAACTGGGACTCTGCTGCTGGAGAAGGAAGAGACAACACAAAATAGAAAAACACATGGGTGCCCCATCTGCCCCAGCCCAGCAGCCTCCTTGGGCTGTTCCTGATGCTCCCGTGCGTCCCAGCACCTTTCACAGGGTTCTGAGGAGTGGGATGGACAGAGCAGGAGCACGGCCACTGGCTCTTGGCCCTCGGTAGCTCTCCTGCCCTCAGCCTTGCCATGGCCACCCAGTCCCTTTCCTGCTGCCCCGCTGCCAATGGTGCATTGTCTCCAGTGTGTGCCTTCGAGAACAGCGTGATCGGCCTTGAAAGGGCTGATTTGCTTTCCCTGGTCCATTGAAACGCCGGAGACCAAAGCCTGGTCCCTCCAGGCGCTCGGAAACCTGGCACCCTTTCTACTTCGCTTCCCTGTGCCCCTCAGCCCAGGGGCTCCTGCTGAGATTTTGCTGTCAACAGAGTTTTGTTCCCTTTCTAGGGCGGTGCAGAAGCGACACAAGGACCTTGAAAATGGCAGCTTCTTTGACACGGCTATTCTCCTTCGACCCCCCTGGCTGAATAAACAACTCACAAAAATGGAGTTTACTGTATTTCCTCCTCAGGGGGAAAACACTGCATCTTGGTCCTAATTAATTTACCTAATTAACATTGGGTCTGTATGCAAAGACCTCTTTCTGTACTGGCCAGGACAGAGGAAACAACAGGAATAAAATATATTCAGGCATCTCTCAGCCCCGACTGTAAAAGGGACATCGCAGGATGAACTGTGCTGCACTGATCATTTAAGCCTCAGAGAAAGCATCTGCAGAATGGCCTCCACCTCTACCTCTCCTCTATTTGGGGCCAAATCATGCCAGCATCTTGACATTGAGCAGGAGGTGCAGTGCATGTCCTTGGGGAATTCACTGCTGGGACAGGCTCGGGGGGATGGAGCAGGAGGAACAGATCCTGTGAAGGAGGGGAGCAAGGAGGATGCCCATGAGCGGAATACAATTCAAGCTGCTGGGCTGACCCCTCTGCTGCCTTTACCAGCAAGCTCTGTGCCCATTTATACCTGCCTGGGGCCAGCTCCGTGTTTAGACCCTGAATTTTCCCGGGGCTTGCCCATCTCCCAAGCAGCCGCTGCTCGCCTTCCCTGCTCCTGCCTAGGAAAGCCCTGCTCTGCTATTTTGTTCTTTTCCCTGCCAGATGCCAGCTCTCTTCAGCCTCTTTCTTCTCCCCATGCTTTGCTTTGCCGCATAGTTCCGGAAATCAGAAACAAAAGAAGAGGAAAGAAAATAGGCTGGATCTAGGGGGGAGGAGGGGGAGTTTCCCTTCCGTTAAGCTTTTTCAGCTCTCCCTGCCTCCCAATATGAGACACGATATGGCACCTCACATGACGAGCGCTCGCGCCCACGTGCGTGGCCACGTGATGAGATGCCCAGCTATGCCAGGCTGCTGAATGGAGGCGAAAGGGAAGAGGCTGGGTTTGAGCCCGACCTCTTTGGCAGGAGAAACAGGAGGATGTAGGAGAAGCTCCTCTCCGCTCTCGCTCTGCAGCCCAAAGCTGCACGGCCGAAACGCACAGGCTGGAGGGAAAGCACTCCCAGACCACACACTTTCAGGCTTTGTGGCTGAGTTTAAGCAGTAAGAGCTGTGCTTCCAGGGCAGGATGTGGGCTCAGTCCCACTGTGGTTATCGGGGCCCTACAGATCAGATTCTGGCAGCCAAAACTTCCTAAGGACTGTGAACTGCAGAGCCTGAGTCACTCATCTGCCTCCGCATCTTCACGTAATCCCACCTTCCAATAGGGCTGGCACCATGGGTTTAGATGTCATCTGAATAGTTTGATTTACAGATATTTTTGGTTTATAAAGGGAAATCCCCCATCCCAGGCTTCATATTCATTCACCAAAATGGCCAGCAATCATCCTTGAATTTGCTTTCCACAACAAAAAAAACCCCAGCTCAGTGTGTATTTCCATTTAGAAGTGTCAGCTCCCACTCCAAGCACGCTGCCTTTCCCAACTCCCCTCATTTATGACAGCACTGAATTTCAATGCCACCATAAGCAGCTCCCACCCTCAGGAGCCCCGTCAGGATTCTGCACAACGGAGGCGGAACGGGCAGGACCTTTCGTGCATCCCAGTGGACAAGGAGGACAGAGGGAAGGTGTCTGCAGCACGGGCATCACCCTCTGCTTCGCTTTGCTCAGGGAGGGTCGGAGTGTGCCCCAGAGCTGGGAATGGTGCTGGAGCTGCTCGAAGGCGCATGGGGCAGGGGCTGGTTGACTCCAGCCACCAGTAAGGGCTGCAAAAAGAGATGAGAAAATGGGCCACGGAGCCGCGCCAGGAAGGGACACGCTCAGGCCGACACAAGGGCCCCAGCACTGCCTTGGCAGTGGGGCACCTCCCAGGCTGAGATCCGCTTGCTGTTGGAGGGAGAGCAGGGCCAGCACCGTGTCCACACCCAACTCCCAAAGCAAAGCCCAGCATGGCCTCAGTGGAGCACAGAACTGGCAAAATCAGCGCAGAGCACCAGCCCTGCCAAAACAACCATTGCCACAGCCCAGCACTCCAGTTGTATCCTGGAGGAGAGACCTCAGACATCTTCACCTGCCACTGGAGCAGGAGCAGGGAGATGCTCCCACCACCAGAAACCTGCTATTAGCGGCAGGTGCTCTGTCCACCCCATTTCCAGCTGCCGCCAGACTTCCAGTAATTCTCAGTGACCTCATTTTCACTTCATTTTGTAAATCATTTTGGGGTTGTTGTTTTTCATTTTACTCAGTTTTTAATTTGTTGTTGTTTCCCTCTGAGCTGGAGTTTGTCATTTAATCAACTTAGACCCAGATATCCTGGAGGGTGTTTGGGGAAGGGGGGTGGGGGGGAAGAATGAAAACGCTAATGTCACGTCACCTCCCTAAAATGAGTTTTAATTGTAATCCTTTAATCCCTCTCAGATGGCCCTCTCTTCACTGATGTTTTTCATAATTATTCCTTGCCATTTTCCCATCGGTCTAAGGAGTGTCTTCAAGAGGGAGGGGGTGGAGAAAAGGCCCTTTTATAAAATAATAATAATGGGCCAAATTAAGACACAAAGAGGGAAATAACAAGGGGGCAAGGGCTGCAGAGACAGAATGGGGATTATTAATGCCTCCCCCCTCAGAAATTTCAGTGATGGTGCTCTCAGCCACCCCAATCAGTGGGCAATTGAGGCTTGTTTGCTCGAGTGGCTGCACCCTCCTACAATGACCCATATTTAGCCAAGTGGCTGCATTGACAGAGTACCAGGTGCGCAGGATTGGGAAACCGCCTCGAGGCAGCGTCTCGCCAGCCCGCCCAGCACTGAGGGGTCTGCACAGGGCTGCCCACCTCGGTGACAGTGCCCACCTGCCCAAGAACATGGTCAGTGGGAACTTCCCCTCCAGAACTGATGAGCTCCCAGGGCCCTCTGCCACTCTGGAGGGCATTGAAGGGCATCGTTTCCACTGCTGCTGCCAGTTATCAGCCCCATTACCCTCTGAAACCAGTTATAACTCATCCCTTGGTCTCATCCAGATGGAGCCCGAAGGATGCTGAAGAGGGAAAGCACTGACTTCCCCAGCAGCAGCACAGAGGTTATGCCTGGGTTGGGAAGCAGGTCAGAAAGGGTTTTCAGAATGGTCACAGTCCTGCCAAGGGGCCACTGAGCCCTCAATGCCATCTCAGTCCTCAGTGCTCTTGCCTGCACCCACCAGCAGCCACTCCTGTCCCCCAGCAAAGCTGAGCCAGCAGGAGACCAAAGTGACCTGTGTCCCTGGCCGCTGGCTCTGAGCAGCACCCACTCCCACACAGGATTTCAGGGTCTCCGCCACCCTGGAATGCCAGACCCATCACAGCCATGTCCAGTGCAGCCTCTCCCTCCACAGTGCCTGTGCTGTACGGATGGGAACATCACCCAAAACCTCTTGAAGGGACCGTAAGCCCAATAAAAGTTCGCTGGTTGCTCCTGAGCGCTTTGGGAAGCTAACAGGAACCAAGTATCCAGATTAATCTGGCACTTGGGGGCTCAACTCTCTAAGGACACAGGGATGTTGATTCAGGGGAGTTAAAGGATGTGGGCCTCAAGGGCACAAGCAGGAACTGGGATGCCATGGAAATCGGGTCCCTAACACGGACTGCAGAGCTTTAACTCCAGAGCTGCTCTGGGCAAGCAGCTGGCGAAAGAGGAGCGTTTACAGACCACTGAACTTGTGTTTAATCTGGGAAACCTCTTGTACTGGTCTGACAGGGGTTAATCCACCCCTAACGTCTCTTTCACCCGTTCTCCTCCTCCCCAGCCATAAAGCTCAGCAATCCTTGCTAATCATCCCATTACTTCAATGAGCTTGACCCAAAATGCTCTACCAATGCCTCGGCTCCCTGTTCCAGCTTTCTCCCTGCAGCCGCTTGCCCCATCCCACCCTGGCCACGGCGCAGGGATCAGACTGACAGTGCATGTCGGCGGGGTGACCCTCGGGGACAGCAGGTCTTGGCCACAGTGACCTTGGAGGGCAAGTGATTCTTGCAGGAACAAAGAGCCCCTGTGTGCCAGCAGGCCGGAGTTTGTGTGCAATTAACTCTGGACAAACCAAACAGAGCGAGTTCATGAGTGCAGAGGCTGGGAGCGGCTCAGGGTTTATGGACTCCCGGCTCCAAGGGAAAGAGGTCCAGCAGCCCCTGAGCAGCGGTAGCTGCACAACCAGAGATGAAGAGAGCCCTGGACACAGAGCAGGGTAGGGAGGGGGGCAAAAATAGGATTACAGCAGGGGTATGGTATGGCTGACAAATAGTTTCAGGCACCAGGAGCATTTGGGGGGAAAAGCTGCAAAGAAAAGGATCCCTTTAATTATCGACGGTTGAGCATCAGAGGAGGAAGTGCCTCATGGCTGGAGGGGGTGAGATGGTCAGTGGGAACTTCCCCTCCACTCTGGAGAAGGCTGGAGGGCAACTGTGGGTCGACTGGACACGGGCATCCCTCCTGCAACCTGACTCAAGATCAGGAATGGGGAGGGTTGGAAAAACCTTGGCTCCGCCACAATCTGGGGCCAGTCAGGGTCCTGAGCACGGCACAGAGGGGCTGTTTTACCTCTTGGCCTGTTCAGCACTGAGAGGATCCAAATCCCATCCAGCCAGGGAAAAAAGAGGAGCTCAACATCACAAAAGGTTCCCCTCCACCCCAACACATCCCCCTCAAATGGCATCTTTTCCTCCTAACAAACAGGGAAGAAAAAAAAATTAAAATTGCCAAGTGGAATTTCTCAGGAGTTCCCATGCAGGAGCAACAAAGTGTTTGGGTTTGAACTGCACTGAAATATGACAATTATGTGCAGAATTTTCGATTATTTGTGCAGTACAGTCTCACTGGAGATGCAAGGAACAGCAGAAGTTTACTGAAATGAAAAAACTATGGTACTTTATGGTATGTTATGTTACCAGTCCTCAATAAATGCATCGGAATAACATTAGTGGGATTATTCTGCTGCTGACAGGAAAATATTCCCGTAAAATACATCAATTTCAACGAAACTGCCTTTTCCTGTTGATGTATCCGCAACGATATGAACATGTCCTCTCCCATCAGCCCTAAGCTGCTCCCAGGCTCTGGCACAAATGAGCCCCACTGGGCTGCACTGAGAGGCCTCAGACCACAAAAATTATCACAAACCCACTTTTCCCCTTTCTCTCACATTAACTTCATGCTCCAGCTGCAGCACTGTCCATCTCCTGCAGCACCCTTGCTCCAAGTGACACTTTTGGACAAAGCCACAACACCAGTGATTCCAATCCCCAGCTTCAAATATTCTCATTGAGCTGCCTTCCTCCAGGACAAACACCTTTTTTGACTCGTGAAAGCAAGATATATACATGGAAGAAAAACAGAGGAAGAGGGAATGCTGGAGAAAACAACCCCCAACCTTTGCTTCTTTTTGAAGTGATTTTTAATTTTTTTTTTTTACACCCATTTCCTGGCTATTTGGGAAATTTGGAAAATTTGGAAGTGCGGGTTCAGTTGCAGCCGCCTCCAAAGCGATGCCACGTCCCTGAGCACCGCTCCCCTGCTTCCCAGCCCCTCTGCAGCCCCCCAAAGTCCTGACCCCTTCTCCCAGCCCCTCTCATTGTCCTTGGCGTGGAGGTTGGCACCGAGGCGTGGGAAGCAAACCAGGAGCTGTGGGTGCTGGGGCAGGAGCGGCCGCCCTGCCAGGCCCCTGCACCCCGAACCCGGTGCCATCCCCACCCCATGGCGGGGGCAGCTGGGGATCCTCAGGGAAGAACTGGGGCGAGGGTGGATAAAAAGAGGAGCGGGGGAAGGAAAAGAAAGGGAAAACAGCCCCCTTTAAAATAAAGAGGAGGAGGAGAGAGCAAAAGGGGGGGGGGGGTAAAAATCGTTAGCACTAATTATCAGGCACAGGGACAAACGATTAATTTGCAAGTCAATTAGTCTCAGATAGGTTCACGTTTCCTGTTCTCAGCCACTGAGGGGGAAAGAAAGAGGGAGACACAACTGCGGCCTTAATCCTCCTCAGAGGCGGCCATGGCGGGGCCGCCTGCCTGTGCCAAGGCGGAGGGAGGGGGGCTACAGCTGGCACGGCCATGGCGAGGGGCGGCCGTGGCCAGGGCCGTTATGTGCCAGTCATTGTGCCCTCGGAGCAGCCCTGGCACCGCGCCGGCACCTTCCCCGCCAGCCCCAGCGCCGCCATTTGGGAGCCCCTGACGCCATTTTGTTGATGCCCAGGGACAGCAGCTGCTGCGGTGGATTTTCCACACTTGGGGGCCACAGACAGGGGTGCTCCTGCCTCCCTCCATCCCTTGTTGCCCCTGCCAGGCCCGTGCAGCTGCGGGCACTGTTGAGGCCACAGTGGTTGAGGATATGGAGCGGCCTGGCCAGGCCTGCTCTGGCCTGGGGTGATGGCAGCGCTGTGGGGGCAGGCAGAGGTCTTGTCTCCGCCGAGAAGCCATCAGCGACGGATGGAAACCAGCCTCATCCCAGCAGTGGAGCGGCTGCCACCCCTCTGTGTGGGCCCCCAGCCCTGTGCTTGTGTCAGTACCCAAAGCAGTGAGGTTTATCCTGAAGTTGCCCTCTGAGCTGCAGCAAACAACCCCCAGGCTCGGGGCTCAGGCAGCTGAGGATGGACAGGAGCCCAGGAGCTGGGGGGAAGAGACATGGGTGGTCAGGGTGTCCCCCACCCCGAACCTGGGTTGTGGTTAGGTGGCACCTGGCATCGCTAATTGCACCAGATCTCACAAAAACAGCACATAATACAGTAAAATAGACATATTCTAGGAATGACTTGAGGACCCGATCAAACATTACCTGTGCCTGAGAAACATGGGTGTAAAACTGAAAAAAAACAGTTCAAAGGACAGATAAGAGCAACAGAGGAGGGAAGCTCATAGTGAGGGAGAGAAGTGCCAGCAGCCCCTGGCTCCATTCTGCGGGACAGACAGAGGCCAAAGACACATGGACATGCTGGGGAATGGGCACCTGCACCACTGCCACTCCAGCCACCCTGAACCTCAATTCCAACCCCTCCGCGGGGGCAGCAGCTGTTTATGGTGCGAGTGCCCCTGTGCGTGTGCCCGGGCGCGGGAGGGTGCGGCGCATGATCTGAATGTGCTCCGCGTTCCCCACGCTCTGCGCGGGGATATTTGTGTGCGTGTGGACACAACATGTCTGGGACCTGACAAAAGGCATCTGATTGACACAGAAAAGGGGGCTGACAAAAGGCCGAGCGGAGCTGGAGAGCCCTGCACAATGCTGGGCGCCGGTACCACGCGCAAGGGTGGGGGATCCAGGCAGGCAGGGGGGAGCAGGGTGGCTTTTAAGGACACCTCTGCCTTCCACATTAAAAAAATAAATAAATACATTAAGAATCTTTCAGTTTCGCTGACGTGCAGAGTGGGGATGCTTACACTTAGCCGGGGAGATTTGTAACACAATCCTCAGTGGTACCAGTGACAGAGGGAGCCCACTGTGCCAGGTGAAACTCATACCCACAGACAACTGCAGGGCACCATCCTTTGCCCAAAGCATGTTGGAGCTTTTATAGCTCTTTGACAGGGTAAAATCCAACAAACTGTGAAGCATCAGCAGAGTGGCCTGAAATGTGGTTAAAATGCCTCTGAATCTGAAGGCAGCCAAGCTCCTCTCCAGACGGGGCTGCAGCCTCCAGCCCACTGCCGTGCCCTGCCGTGGGCACCCGTCCCCTCCGAAGTCATCTGTCCCTTCCAGAGGCCTCCAGGGCACTGGGTGGGTGATAAAAACCATTGATTTTTCTTGTTCTGGGCAGCTTGCACCCAGAGCAAGAACCCAGCTGAACCCCTGGGAATATTTGCATTTTTCTAAGAAAATTTCTCAAAACTTTTCAAAGTTTCTTTTTAAAAATTTTTTTCCCTATTGTCTTAATGAGAGACAAAAGTATTTGAGACTTATGGCTCCACTGCTGGAGTGGCTTTGCTGCACAAGCTGCTGGATGCTGCTGAGCAGGGACTATTTATCTTTACAAAGTAAAAATTCCCCACACTTTTTATTCTTTTGCTTTAATTACAGTATGAAAATTTCAACCGGCTTCAGAACGGATTAATGTTTTGCAACAGATAGTCTCAAGGATTCTTTTGCAATTAAAACTGGTTTTGAGCAGACTGACACACGTTTAAAAACTTTTTTTCAACCACACACCTGAGATCTCCTGTTTCTGTGTATGCATGGAATAAGTTCCAAAACACAAACTCCTATTTTGATACATTTTCATTTAGGGGGTAAATTTTTTTAAAAAACATTTTTTTTCCAGGAAAAAAAATGGGAACACTAAGAAAATGTTTAGCTCACAATGAAGAATCAATCCAAATTCCTAAGAATAATAGGAAATACCCTGGGATGATGCTACACAAAGGAGCTAAATTGGTTCCCACCAGTTCAGGACCCTGTAAAAGCCTTGTTAAGAATTTTTTTTAATGCAGATATTTAAAATCGCAATTTCAAATACGATATTTTATCAGAATAATTTCTAATTAAATGAGGAAATTTTAGTGCATTCAAACATTTCTCAAATACTGTTCATTCTGTAAACGAACAAACATTAGTGGCAGGAATAATAAAGCGGCTAAAATCCCTATTTTTTTTTAACTTCTGGGGACGAATGATCACTGCCATTTATGCCCCCAGCGAAAAGTTGGAGTTTTCTTCGTTTGCTAAATTAAGAGGCAAAGTGGGAGAATTACATTTGGTAACTGGCTTAAAACGGGATCCTGCTTGACCCGACAAATCCCGGGTAACAAGACGGCTTTGTCTGAGCGTGTGGCAGGAGAGATTTCACACTTCCTCCGGCACAGAGCTGGGAGCAGACCCAGAAACACACGATATTCCCCCAAACTTCCCCACTTGGATTTTAGGGGAGATAATTCGGCTTCAATGATTTTAGGAGGAAAAAAAATAAAATATGCATTCGATCCATTTAAAGAGGTTTTTTTTCCTTTTTGCCGGGATGGAAAATTGAGAGGAAAAAAGGCAGAAAACGAAGCTAAAGTTAGGCTGGGAAGCACTGGGGAGAATTGCGGGATTTCGGGAACTTTCCCACGCCCCCACCCGCGAGCGGCAGCGCTCAGTCCTTCCCAGCGCCAGGGGGAGCGAATCCCACCCGGGACGGCGCGGGGAGGTTCCCCCGTGGGAAATAAATTTAAAAAAAAAAAAGAAAGAAAGAAAAGAAAAGAAAAGAAAAGAAAAGAAAAGGGAAAGAGAGAGAGAAAAGAAATGCCAATGACTATTTTAAAAGGAGCGACTGCGGGTCGGGCCGGGGCGATCGGTCTCCGCGCTTTGAGTCCGAGGTCCAGTGCTGCCCCCCCTCAAATGCCCTTTTTCTGCAGATTTTGGGTTTAACCTGGGTTAAAACAACTCAGTTCCTGCGAGTTCAACGCGGATCTTTCCGCTGCCGACAGAATCCTGTTTGCAAATGATTTATTTGCCCTGCTGCTAGCCGGCTGCACCCCCGTACCCCCATTCCCGGCTCATCCCCCCCAGTCCCGGCTCTGCTCCCCTTCGGGACACCCCCAACAGCCCCAGAGGCTGCACCGAAAGAGGGGAGAGCAGACAACTTTTGTGTCCTTTGTTATTTCTATTTGTTGTGTTTGCCTCGCTCATAATCTGGGGTTACTCTGATCAACTGCATATCAACTAATTTAATTTTTAAAAGCTTATTTTATAATCTGATTTGAGAGGGGGAAATCTCCATTTATGATTTTTCCCCCCTGCCTGCTGGACGCAATCATTATTCTTGCATTTTCTAATGAAATGCAAGATTACAAATTAATTGAATTGCTTCTCCACCCACACCCCACCCACCTACA
>VZTF01002187.1:62298-100300 GCA_013397755.1 Cnemophilus loriae
TTTTTTTTTAATTCATCTTCCTTTAAATAAGATTGTTCCAACTAACAAAGCGCTCGCCCAGAACAGGTTTCGGAGGAGAGGAGCAGGCACAGGATGCAATAGCTCCCCACACAAACAGCCAAAAAAAAGAGGAATCCAAATCTATTTATACGTGTCTGTCTCTCTCTTGAGCTGATCCACGAGCCTGGCATGGACACCATGGGGCGGGATTTAGGATTTCACCTCCGGAGGTACCCAGCTCGTTTGCAGGGCGATGCCCGGGATGGTTCCAGCCCCGGATCCCTTTCCTATCCCGACTTGNAAATATTCCCTTTAAAAACGCCAGCACAGTTGGAAAGGGATTTGTTTTCATTTAAGGGAGATGGGTAATTTTTGCCTTAATAAATGTTTTTCCTCATTTACACTGGAATAGGATATTTATGAGGGGTCACTCGATATCAGAGCTGTGGCAGCAGCAGCACACACCGCAGATACGGCAGCAGGGCTATCGCGACAAGGCATCTCCGCTCTGTGCCACAATTTTAAGCCTCAAGACCAGCTGAACTCTCTGATGCTTAACTCAAAGATTTATTAATACTTCATCATATCTAAACATTAATTTTTTCTTATTATCCTACCTATGGAGCACAGGGAATTGCATAGCGATTGGCTATATTTAGATCTGGTCAAAATATTTTCAACTTTTTTTTTTGGTGGTGCTTTTGCTATATTTGTGCCAAATGCTAACTAGGACTATGTGGATATTACATGACAAAAAAAAATCTGGTTTAAGGAGGTTTTTCTAGTTTAAATACAAGAAACTATTGATTTTTTTCTTGACAAAAGTTTACCAGAATTCCTGTGTTCCATTAAAAAAATTTAACTGACATACCCCTTTCTCCTCCATGCCACTTTTTTCCTGATTTTTTTTGCAGATGAAAGCAGGGATCTCCTGCCTCACTTGGAAGAAGTTGTTTCAGCAATTCCAACAATATTCCCAAACCAGCCCTCCCACAGCTGTAGCTGCTCTCTGTGCAGCACACTCCTCCCTCCTCACTAACGCAGCCAGAACAAGGGAAATGAATGTATTTTATAGAATTGTTTAGGTTGGAAAAGACCTTTGAAATCAATCCAACCATTAAAAATTTAGAAGTATTTGAGTCCTTATTGACAATCCCTCAGCCAGGTCAGAGCCCCGTGACACTGCCCACCCTCTGAGGCTCCCGAGTGACCCTGCCCAGGGATGAGGGGAAGGAGCAACTCAGGGGGGCTTGCTGCTCTTCCAAAAGCAGCTGATGGAGCACAGGGACAGGGAGGGACAGAATGTGCAGCCCCCGCCCAGGCGGTGCCTGTCACAGAGCCGAAATGTCCCGTCTGTCCCCCCAGACACTGCGCCCTGCATGCAAATCCTGCTTTAAACCACTTCACCAAGATTTTAAGCATTAAAATAGTGATGATTTTAACCCTTTAAATTCTCTCACAGCACCCTGCTGCAGCCCGGGAGCTAGTGAGAGCAGAGCAGACCCAGCAAGGGCAGGATCTGGTCCCCAGCCCAGCGCTCCACCGAGAGCATCTCTGCCCATCCTGCCCCATGGCACTGTGTCTGCTCACCCCTGCCAGTCTGGCCTGCTGCCACACCGGCCTGGCATTTGGGGTTTCTTTTCTCCTGGCATTTGGGGTTTTCCCTGATTTTTCCGTGTCTCCTCTCAGTGAGGATGCAGGGTTGCACTGCAGTTCCAGGGCCAGTGCCAGTAGAGGCTCCCGGAGCCGCCTCCAGGCCTGCCGGATGCTCTGGGCAGCTGCGTCACCTCGCCGGCCCCCAGAGTGGGAACCCAGCATGGGGGATCCCAGCATCAGGCAGGGTGGGGACATTGCGTAGCACAGGACAAGCAGCCGCCACTGTCCTCGATGAGACAAAGCCACCACTGCTGCTCTGCTCCCCACTTTTTTCATAAATCTCTTCTTGTCAGCCAAAAGGCTCAAATACTGGGGCACAGGAAGGCACAGCCTCACCTGTTTCCCACCTGATTTTTCGGGGGCAAAACCAGACAATTATGCCTTCAAAAAATAACCCTGTCTCTGCACTGAGTCAAGTGTTTGGCAAGAAGAACTGAAAGTGCTGGGCCTTCCTCCTGAGAGCTGCTCCTTGGTTTCTGGAGGTGATTTATTTACAGCTTTTACCTGCTCCATGCTCATTTTTGGTTTGGGTTCTTTCAGAGGTCTGGGAGAGGACACACCTCACCAGGCCATCTCCTGGTGGGGCAGAAAATGAGCCTTCTCTGGACTCTTTAGGAGCTCGAAGGTGCCCAGACAGGCAGGAAATGGGTCCCATCCCTTTCACCCCAAACCCTGGAGCTCTGCTGGGCTCTCAGGCCATAGCGGTGGCACCACAGAGTGGCTCTTTTGGTGACCTGGGTAACTTCAGTTGCTCATTGGAGAATGAGCACAAGAACCTTCAGGAATCACCTTCCCTGAGCCTGGAACTGCTCAGTTCTTCTCCAAACCCTGATAGAGGCATGGGGGAAGCATCACATCCTGCACCCCTGTGGCAAGCTGAGCATTCCAGGCTGCTCCAGTGGGATGCAGAAGTGGTCAGAGACAGCCTGGAGTTCAGAGGTGAAAATATCTGGGTTTGCACACAAACACCCCAAACCTGGCCAAACCTCAGCACCCAAAATGGCCCCAGCACTATCTTGGCTTTTGCTGGTGTTGACTGGGGGATCCAGCTCTGGACTGGTGCGAGAATGGCAGCAATCCATCAATTCTTCCCAGGAGACTGATGAGCTCCCCTCTCCAGTTGTGCACAAACTGAAGCTGTTGGGGATATCACCAGGGAACAACTTAGTGGGTGGAGCTGGCTGGACTTTTTTCTGATGGAAAATGACAGTTCATCAAAAGCAAGATGTCATGGCTAAACACAGTCCATTCGTACAAAGAGCATGTTTTGAAAGAGAATTTGTGAGGGGAGAAGAACTGAAACGAGATCAACACATTTTGCTTTGGGCTTTTCAAGAAGGAACACTGAGCTTGTTGAAAAAAATCACTTTTCATTTTAATATTTCACATTATAGAGTCTAAAGTAATTTACTTTGCAATTTCACTCTGAGAAAAACATTGAAGTTTCATCTCTTGTTCTTCCTCAGAAGTGGAAGAAAGGGGGAAGGAGAAGGGAAGAAAAACTTCAAGTATTGCCAATGAATTTAAAATATCCTCTTCCCCTTCCGGCTGTCTTAATGAGATCAGCCCAGAATCTATAGGAACCCTGCTCAGGAAAAATCTCATTCAAAATGTTTTCTCAACAACAACAACAAAAGATTAGGGATGGAAATGCCCATGAGAAAGAAGCAAGATGGAGAACATTTTTTTGGTGAGGGAGGGAGCTTTTGGCGAGGATGAGCATGAGAAGGTCCCCTGAGTTGGGGGAACGGTCTGTCTGGAACCACGAGTAGTCGATGCAATATTGCAGGAAACAGCACCAGATGAAGCATGTGGGGGCTGCACCAAACCCCCTCCCTTCAGTGGAAGCAGCCCTGAATCACCCCACCAAAACCAGCCCAGAGCTCACCCCAAGAGCAGCGCTTCTGTCTCTGGCGGCACCAGGGAGCATAAACTCCAAACCTTCAGCCCAGGGAGCTGCTGATGAAATAGGAAACTTAGGAGAAAAGCAAAGTGCTGCTGGATGAGGTAGAGCAGCAACTCAACCTGCAGCTCCTGGAGAGGCAGCAGCTGAGCAGGGCCTGCTCCAGCTACCCCCTTGAAGGAGGATGTCACAAGATTTTGGAGATCTATGGCAAAATTGTGCCAAGATGGGTGATCAGGAGCTGTGCTCAGGCTGCTGCATGCCTGAGGACAGAGCTGGAGCTCCCCCTCCCTTCCCTCAAAGTGCCACCATCGCCACCTTCTCAGATCCTGCCAGGAGAAAGCTGTGAGGACAAGGAGGTGCTTGGTCCTTCCTACAGACCACTCTGCACGCACTCAGTACCAGGCAGACCCAGGATAAGCCACGCAGCTGGAGAAACCATCCACACCAACCCTTTCAGTTGGTCCTGTTTTGGGAGAACACTTCCAGCCACAGGGAGTAAAACAGGATAGAACTGGAGGGATGGCCGAGCCCTGGCAGACACTGTGCCCTGCTCCTCCTCTCCGCCCCTCTCTCCAGCACCTGCCTGGGGGTAGCGGTGCCTCCTGCTCCCCCGGCAGATTTTTCGCCGCCACAATGGCGCAGGCACCGGTGCCGGGCCGATGCCAGGCACATCCTGGGCTGAAGCTGCCACCCCTTTTGTCTGAGGGCATTAAAACCCCAGAAACGTTGGGGTGGCGGTGGGGGACCGGGGGCTGTCAGAGCGTGATGAGTGGCTGCGCAGCGTTACCCGTCTGGCACTGGTGCCCCTCACCACAAATGCCATTGGCACAGCTCTGCACAAACAGCTTTTCAGGGCTCGCCTGGTTCTCCCGGCTGCCATAGAAACCCCTGTTCAGCTGAAAGTATATTAAAGGGTGGCGCTGGCCCTCGCGCTGAATTCATCACATTGTATTCCACCAGGGAAAAAAAAGAGAAGAAAGCCCACCCCTTTGTGCCTCTGCCTTCGCTTTCTCTGTCCGAGGGAGATGGTCCCTCTCCGGTTCATTTTGTATTTGCAGTTGCATCCCCCCTCCCCAGGCATGGCACAGCCCTGGAAAGGGCCACTTCACCCCACCAGCTCTCACCATCGGGCCTCCTCGCTCTCCATCTCCCCAAACACCACCAAGGAAGCACCAAAAGGCTCCTTAGAATAATTTTAAAAAGCAGATATGAGAAAATGTGGGAGTAAATCCCTCCCTACTCCTCCAGCCTGCTCTTCTCCATCGTTCCTCCCCAGTGCTGCAGACAGCCATAGCACAGAGATGGAGTTGCAGCCAATGGGTCCCAACAGGGATTTTTGGGAGGCAGAGACATATTTGGGCACACATATCCCTGTCCTTACAGAACCAGGCTGAACAGGAAGTTTCCAGCTTCAACAGCAGCAAAAATGCCATGGAATACACCTCAAATATAGATGAAATTATATGTGAGGCACGATCTGAAGAGGAATAAACTCAATTTTCCCCAACTGCTGAGCAAGCTCACCCCTTCAACACAGGCAAGACCCTGACTCCAAAGCCTCTCTGAACCGTGCAGAGCAGCTTTGCCCACCCTCCCCAGCCCAGGGAGACCTTGGGGCAGCAGAGAGGTAATTTAGTCATTTCAGGCACATCGGCCGGCGCGAGCTGGGAATCACCAATTCAAGCAGATTTCATGCCCTGCCACTGCCCGTATCTCTCTATCAGGGCGGCCAGCAGAGATCCTGCAACAGCATCCGTGGTAGACCTTCAGCCTGCCCTGCACAACCGAGCCCTTGTTCCACCACAGCAAAGACCCAGTGAGCCCCAGGACACCCCACATTCACACCAACAAGTCAAAAGTCCAACTGTGTTAGTACAAACCCAGCGCTTTGCAGTTATACCCTGTGCTTTCACTTCCAGAAAGGGAAAACCTCCCTGTTTCTGGCAGAATTTGCTCATGTTTTTTAACAAATTCTCCTCCAGTGTCATCATGTCCCATTCCACCCCCACCCCCCACTCTGAGGATTTAATTTTGTTGGACAATTCCTCCCAAGGCTTTCCATTCCAGCAAAAAGGAACCAGTTTTGCTCAAATTGATTAGCCTTTGTTTTTAGCCAGAGCAGTCCTCAACCCTAAACTGACCTCACTCCTCATTGCTTACGCCAGCGCCCACAGAGGTGCTTGAGCGCAGTCGCTGCCTCAAATCTGCCGTGAAAGTATTGCTTAAATTTAAAAAAACCCTTGCACCAATTTAATTTTTAAACCATTTATTTTACCTCCACTGACAATAAAAGCAGAAAGGATCAAAGCCAAGCCCTTTTGTGGCTCAGGGTGCCCCTTCCATCAGCGCGCTTTGTTCGAAACACCCTCAAAGAAACTCTCATTTTGGTCAAGAGCCAATTATAAAAATTGGGTTGGGGGTTTGCTTAGCTTTAGAGGTGCAAAATTGTCATCACATCTGTAAAGCTACCAAACGGCCCTGCACAGGCGGTGCATGAGGCAGAGGGAGGGGAGGGTATGGATGGAGGGGATGCTCAAAGACCGGTGCAGGAAGGCAGTTTCTCAGCTCAGGAATGAGCCCTCTGTGCTCATCCCTCCTGCACACCAGCGTTTCCCCTTCCCCTGCCACATGCAGCAGGTCCAGAGCTGGCTCCTCAGGAGCACAGCATGGGGTTTGCTTGCCTCCGGCAGCTCAGTCTATCCCCACAGACACCCTGGGGGTCTCAAGGTGGAAAAAGGTTCCACGTCACCCCACACAGCCCTGCAGATCCCGGCAGCAGCACCAGGACTGCAGGAATCGCCTGGACCGAGCCGACACGGGTGCAGCAGTGCTGGGAAGAGAGACTCAAAGACCCCCGTTCAGACCCGCACGTGGGCAGGGGGAGCTGGGTGGCTGCCCGAGGGCCCGTCCCATGGCCAGCCTCGCTGCCAGGACACTTGTGCCCCAAATGGTTTGTTAACCTCGTCCCACTTGTGCTGCAGGAGCACCCACACCCACAACACCCACGCCGTGAACCGGCGCAGGGCAGACCCCGGGGTCCCCCGGTGCCCCGGCTGCCCCAGGGGGCACAGGAGCCCCACTTGGGCCCATGCCGGCACATCGGTCCCGCTCGACGTCACCGTAGGGGGACCCTGCCACGCTTGTCTGGCCGCTCTCTGCCGATCTGCATCACAAAAGCCCCATTCTTGTGAACTTGGGCGACCTCCCGACCTCGCCAGCTCGGGGAGTGAATGGCTTTAGTCTGCCACGACCATCATGTCACTTTGATTAGTGCGTGAATAAACTCTCAATCCCGGGCTGGGGGAGGCAGGGCTGGCGGCAGCCGCTCTGCTCGCGGCCGCGGGATCGGCACCGCAGTCCCGCACCCCGGGGTGGCCCCAGGGACCCCGGACCCGCAGCACCTTCGTCCCTCTGCCAGCTAAAGCACATCACGGAACTCCCCGCCCTGCTCTGTCTACATCCATCCCCACCTCACCCCAACCTCTCGCACCACTGTCACCTGCCCACAGGACCTTCAGGGTGAGCAGAGTGGCCAAAATTAAATGTTTAAGGGTGCACAGGGAAATACTGTCAGTCTTTCTCATTACCTCAGTGCTCAAAACTCAGGCAGCAGCTCCAAAAGCATCGAGGGATGCTCCCTGTGCAAGCATTGTTCGAGCAGACCGGGCTGGACCCAGGGAAGTGTCCCATCAGCACCTGGAGGGGTTTGCAAAGGAGCCTCTGAAACATTGGACTCTTCCCAAATTGCACAGGGAAAGGGCAGCAAGGGCAGCCACCTCTGCCCAGCCCAGGGCAGGATCTCCTGAGCACACAGATGCTCTGGGTCTGGGTGAGGCTCAGCCAAATTTCTGTGACAGCAGGCACCCAGTGGAGGGATGGGTGCTGTGGGGACAACCGGGTGCCCTAAGGATGCTTCCAGCTCATTCAGATCCAACAGCCACGACCAGATTCAGATTCCGTCTCCACAGGAATGGCCACAGAATCCCCCCTCCACCAGCTTCACCTGAAAAATCAAGCATCATCTGGGGGATCAAAAATTCCACAAGAGCTGATAGCAAGCTTTTGGGCAGGCAGACATTTGCGCTTTTGGAGGAAAACCTGGGGAATCTCATCTTTCAGGAGGCCCTGAAGTGCACCTCGATTCATAAGCCAACCTGCAGTATGTAACGAGCCTCAAACATCTGCTTTTGAGGAAAAGCTGAACTCCTGCATGTCCCTCCCACTCGCTGCACGCACTACAATATCTAATAAAGCCCGAGTTGCTCAACACCCGTCAAACCTGCCAAAATATCACCATTTTAGTCTAAAAATGCAAGATCTGTAGAAAAGGGTGAGGAAGACAGTAAATTAGGCCCTGCACGAAGGATTCTACATGGGAAGCTAATGACCTTTTGTCTCTCCTGTCTGCAGACGGGCCTCATTTGCATGTATGCAGTTGGAATAATCTCGTCCATATTTCAAGCGTGTGGCTGCATCCCCGCGTCCTCCTCCAGAGAGGTTCCCTCCCGCTGTGCATGCCATTATCTGAGTGCAGCCACTTCAGGCTGCCTTTAAAGCCACCTAGACACCAGGCAGCCTTCTCCAGCCCCACAGGAGCCTCTCCCCGTGGAAGAGAACGAGAGGTTTGAGGCCCCGTACGTGGCAAAACAGAGAAGCCCTGACGTGGCATGGCTGGGGGACACCCCGAGCTGTGAGACCCCGACAGCAGTGCCCACACCTCACCTCTGGGGAACATCCCTGGGCTTTGGGGGAGCGGCTCCAACTAACAGCCACCCCTGTCCTCCTTGGGGGACCAAGGCTTTAGGCTGATCTCAGGTTTATGGAGCCCAAACATTTTACCAGATCCCTCTGCTGCAAGCTGAAGTCCTGGCATGACCTTGATTTGGTGCTTTGAGAATAATTTTGATGCAATTCCCAAAGGCCAGGTTAAAAATGTTGGAAGTGGAAAATCTGAGTGTCACTTGAGGTCTCTCCCCACCTCTCCCTCCTCATGTTGCTCCTCCTCAAAGCCTGGAGGCCTCTCAGAGCAGGTTTAACAACCCAAGGGGAAGCTGTGACCCTGACTGGGGGCATCTGATGCTTACTGGGGCCAAAGCAGCTCCTTGCAATGTCCACAAATCCAATGCCCACTCAAGGTGAAGGGCAGCCAGGTGACTGCGTTGGCAGGGGACACCTTGCCCAGCAGAGCCAGTGGCAGTTCTTGGCCTCCCCCAACCTCACCCACCTGCCCCAGAGAACGATCAGCCCCAGCTCGGAGCAACCTGGGCTGCAAGAGCCAGAGAAATGCAACCCCTGGAGCACCCTCCGTGCCAGGACCCTGGAACACTGAGCACCGGTGGCTCCCCTCTTCCTTCTCAGCTCTTTCCAAGGCTTCCAGCGATAAAGATAAAATCTCTCCCATTTCTGCCAAGATGCCCCTCCAGCGAGCCCCAAGAGCCGGGCTCAGCCCCTCTCCCTGTGCCAGCCCCGGGCCGTGCGGGCACAGAGCGCCTCCGCTAACAATGACTCCTCCCGTCCTGGCGCTGGGAAGGCAGCGCCGTGGCAAACACAAGCTCTCAGACAGGCAGAGCTGTCAATCCGGCCCCGATCTCTCAAAAGATTGATTAAGGACAAAAAAAAACAAACAAAAGAGAAAAGAGAACTTATGGACATGAGCTGAGAGGCGGGGAAAGAGGGGAGGGGAAATGAGCCGGGCCAAGTTAAAATTCCGACAGAGAAGTTGCAGCTGAACTATAGAGTCTAGACAAGCATTCACAGCCCCGGCCCCGATTGTTATAGAGCCTCTATTGTCTTAATTAACCATTTTAGCTGCAATGGAAGCAGACAAATCTTTTCTTCTCCATCCCACCCCTCCTCTGCTGCACACTCATGCAGACAAACACCACCAAGTCAAGTGCTTTGATTTAAAAACCCCTCGGCATATCCACACACACCTTCTTTCGGGGCAGAGCTTTGCAAGGTTCGTTGAGAAAATCACTCACCAAACAAGCAAGGGGAGAGGGGCGAGCTGGAGGTGGGGAAAAAAGAAATGCAAATCCTGACGCAACATGAATGGGAACAAATGGGTTGATTCTTTTAATCTCCTAATGTGCTTAATAAAGCATTATTGCAATGCAAATTTTATTTTAATGCTGTACATATTTTATTTGACATGCTGGTAATTTTAGTTGGCCGAACAATCCATTGCTTTGTTTTACCGAGTTATTTCTGTTTGGGGGGATATTTTTGAGGGTATCATGGGACCTCTGCCAACCGATACCCCCTTACCCCCTGGGAATCTCTGCAGCACTCTCTTCAGAGGCTTNGATAGAAATGCAGGAGCAATCCAGGAGCACACCTCTCCCCCCTCTCTGGACACTCACAAGCTCCACAGCCACTTTTCACTCATCCCACCTTCCCACCTTGCCTTCCTGCCATCCCATCCCATCCCATCCCATCCCATCCCATCCCATCCCATCCCATCCCATCCCATCCCATCCCATTCCCATCCCATCCCATCCCATCCCATCCCATCCCATCCCATTTGCACTCATTTAATGGCTTTAGTGGGAAAAGCCTGACCAGCAAAAGGTTCTCCCTGCCGAGGACACCAGCGTGAGGGTCTGCCCTAGGTGCCCAGGGAAGGTACAGCTACACAGAGCCCTGCTGGTCCTGGGATGCTCCAGCCCAAACCAAAGGCAGGGGAGAGCCTTCCATTCCTCAGTCCAGCCTTCTCTAGGGTGGGTTTGGGATTTGTCTGCTCATGAGGGTGACTGCCCCTTCAGACGGGGTTTGCACGAGGCATTCCCAGTCCGTGCTCATAGCGTTATTAATATCGTCCCTTTCCCACCACAAACCGAAACTTGGCATCTCTGCAGAGACACTAGAGCAGCAGCAGCTTCCCTGAAAGAAATCAGAGGGCTACAAACATTTCGAGAGCGAACCTTGCCTTGAATGGGGGGAATCTGCCTCATTTTATGCCACAGTGTCAAGGTACAAACCTGATTGCTAAAGAAAGAAATTAGTGACAATTATAATCATCGTACTGGGCTGCAGCTCTCTAATAGAAAACTGTCACTTTGGAGGATAAATGCAGCTCAGGAGCTCCGTGTGTGTGTGTGTATGTGTGTGTGTGTGTGTAAGCCTGGGAGCGCTCCTGAGTCCACTCAGAATGGGGCTTTTTTTCAGGACAGCTGAGCATGAAACAGCTTCTCACATGTCAGAAGAACTTTATGTTTTATATAAGGAAGGAGGTTTTTACAATGAGGGTGGGGAGGCCCTGGCACAGGTTGCCCAGAGAAGCTGTGGCTTCCCCATCCCTGAAAGTGTCCAAGGCCAGGATGGACAGGGCTTGGAGCACCCTGGGACAGTGGAAGGTGTCCCTGCCCATGGCAGGGGGTGGAATGAGATGGGTTTTAAGGCGCTTTCCAACCCACATCATTCCGTGATTCTATGTAGCGAGCCCAGGGATCGCTCTCCCCGCCCACGAGATGAGCGGAAGGTCAGAGAAAAACCACGTGAAGCACTTTAGGAGACACGAGGTACGGGTGCAGAAGCACAGAAAAGGGATGCAAAAGCACTTGTGGGGTCCCGGAGCTGGAGATCCCCACAGCAGAATCTGCAGCCCCTCCCCATGTCACTGAACTCCTCCTGCCACAGCATCTCCTCACGGCAGGTAGAAGCACAGCCCTGATGGTGGAAGCGGGCGAGACAAGGGAGCCAAATCTTTTGCAAAGAGCTTGAGTGCAGAGAGAGAATTCCTTGCTGCAAGCCTGGAAATCCAGACCCCAAACCTGTGTGGAAGATTTGGGGGCAGTCAGGAAGATCTCCCTGTCGTCCACTCAGGCCTCAGAGTGCCCAAGCCTTTGCAGCAGAAGGTGTGGAAACCAGAGGCACAAAGGGGGTCAGTGTTTGTCCCCTCACTCTGAGGAGCTGGGATCCCTCTTCAGCCAACTGCAGCAGTTCAGAGATGTGTCAGGAAGCCTTTCAGTGCCTGATCACCAGCAGGGAATGGCTGCAGGAAGGATTAAGGGGATTAACGTGGTCCAGGATCTACTTCCAAGAGATTTGCCCCATCGGAGAAAGCTGGTCTGCAGTTCAGGAGGGCCAAGCAGGGACCCTTGCCCTCACTGAGGGAGCAGGGAGTTTGAGAGTCAAAAGAGATCCAAAATACATCCTGGCCTGTAATGGTCCTCCCTCTAGACCTGCCACAGCTGTTCAAACCCACTGAGCTGCCACTAGTGACCCCAGGATGCAAAGAGCAGCATTTCTGGGGAGGAAAAACCAGTTCTGTCTCCCCACATGCACAGCTAGGTCTGCAAACTCCTGAATTCCCACACACTTCATTCCTACAGGAACAAGGACCACAGAGACTCCTCACCTTGAGCTGTTCTGGGAATGCCTGAGGGGCATGAGCCCAATGGTGTGAGCCTCCAGCCACCCCACAAACAGCTTGTGTTGTGCCAGCCAACAAGCCCAGCTGACATGTCCCTTCCCACCCACACCACCTTCTCTAGGCCACTCCAACCACAGCAAAAGAAATTTCCTGATGGTCTTCCAGAAGCGGAAATGCTACAGAAATGATCAAGGTCACCAGCATCTTCAGTAAAACCTTTAATGCCATCCTCAACACCAGCCAGAGCCTTTAGATCACACAAAGAGCAGGGGCAGAGCTGCAAGCTGCAGTGCAGGACTGGCCATGGCATGGACACCCACCACAGCCTGGACACCCGCCACAGCCTGGACACCCGCCACAGCCTGCAGGACGGCCAGAGACCCTCCATGCCCTCCTGGCAATCGGGCTGGCCCCTGCCCCGATGGCTCGTCGGTCCCAGGTGGCATCTCCTCAAGCCCAAGGGTGGGATCACGGCTTCTTTCTGCCACCCAGCTGCTGGCACTCTGCTCAGAGATCACCCAGAGGGGTGCAGGAGAGGCCTGGAGCAGGTGGACCAGCCGCCACACGCGAGGTCCATCATGTGCATGCTCCAACCATCACGTGTGCTCCACCTGTCCCGTGTGTGCTCCACCTGTCCCGTGTGTGCTCCATCCATCACATGCATGCTCAGTCATGTTCAGGCTCCATCCGTTACGTGTTCTCCTGTCATCATGAGCCTCCTCCAACCGTTACACACGTGTTCCAACCCTCACGTGCACTCTCCATCCACCACCTGCATTCCCAGTCAATCGCAGCCATACTCCAGCCATCACATGCATCCTCCAACCACCCAGGCCTGGCTTAGGGAGGGCACAGACAAGTCCTGTGCCCTGCAGAGGGGCTGGAGGGGCCCAGGGGATGGCAAGGCTGTTGTTGGCCCCGCACAGTGCACAAGAGACTTCATCTTTGTTAAAGCCTCCAGGCGTGCTCTTAATGTTACCCCTCTAATAATAATATTTCATCTGCCTTATCTGATTAGGTTAGGCTCATTTGATTTTTGCAAAACACCTTTAATCACCTTGCAAATTCCCCATCATTACAAACAGAGCCACCACAAACATTATCGGCAATCTGAGTTTTATTTTCAGCAATCTTTTTTTTTCATATGCAAGAAAGACAGTTGTAAAAAAAAATAATTTTAAAAATATGAACAAGACAGAGGCTGAGAAAACATTAACAAGGCCCTGTGCTTTCTGCTAAAGTGCCTTCATTTCATTATCATTAAATTTGCCTAGTAATTAGATTTCGGTGCATGAATATTTTAAAAAAATGTAACAGACAGGCTGTCAAAAAAAAGCACGACAACATCAATTCGATAATTTTTTAGACAGAGACATTCATAAGCAATTAACACAGATTTCCTGGGGTTGGAGACTCTTTTTCTTTCTTTTCTTCTTTTTTTTTAAATTTTGCCTATTCTTCCAGCCTTATGTTCTTCACCTGAAATTAAAAGAAAAATAAAATCACTGTAAACATCAGCACTTTCTGCCATTTTCCCCTGTTTGCTAACATGATTCCAGTGCCATTTTCCCCTTGCTTAGCATGCTCCAGCACTCCTCCCCCCCGCCTCCCACCCCAGCCTTGCTAAACACAGGCAGGCACAAGGTTGGGTCATCCATCAGACCTCCCCACTCCTGCAGGACCAGATTAAATTAAGGTTGCATGAAGCTTCTGTCTTGATCTTCAGGCATTTCTGCTGAAAACAGTGATTTTGATCACTATTTGCATAATGTACAGTTACGTATTCACCGGGTCCCTAATTATACGATCTGTGTTCGACACCGCTCCAGACGCGGGGAGGCTTGTGCAGGGCATACCAACCACTGCTCACAGCATTCCTGCTCCTGCTACGGCTCCAGGTGAGCCCAGGACGCTCCATCCCCTCCCCACGGCTCCTCTCTGCAGGCTGGTGCCACAGGACAGGGGTGGGCACAGCCCCGTTTGCCCTTCCCACCTTGTTTGTGGGTGATGCACCGAGAACGGTGCCAGTCCCTGCCCTATAGCCACCAAAACAGAGCCATGGTCCTCCCAGTTTCACCCTCTGGGATGCACACGAGGCCCGCAAGCCTCTCTCTTGCTCATCCTGCACATTTCCAACAGGATCAAAAGGTGGATGGAAAGCAGAATAGTCCAAATTTCCCCCCTTTTTTATCTCCTCAGCAGTCCCAGAAGAACGTCACATGCCAGAAGGAAATCCAGCCAGGGGCTGTTTGCTGGGATGATTCAAGATCTGAGCTGCTTTGGAGGTGGGATTAGCACATGGGAGGTTTAGTCCATGCCTGGAACCAGCACAGACCCCAGACCACATTTCCCATATGACTGATGTGGTGCCACTGACCCCATGGAGGTGCCCAGGAAGGAGCTGGTTGCTCACCATCGGCTTCTGGCCCTTGCAGGGGGCAAACTCCCACTCCCTCCCGAACTCTTCATTTGGAGAACAGCAAATTTGCAGGGATTTTCATAGAATCGTGGAATGGTTTGGATTGGAAGGGACCCTAAAGCTCATCTCGTTCCACCCCCTGCCACGAGCCAGGGTGCTCCAAGCTGTCCAACCTGGCCTGGACACTTCCAGGGATGCGGCAGCCACAACCCATTTAATTTCAGACAGAGCTTCCCAAGTTCCTGTGTTTAGTACTAAATCAGGTCCAACACCTGAAATACTCTAAAGACGCTCTGCACAGATCAAGCCCTTACTTCAGGGGAGCCCCTGGAATGCCAACAGCCCAGCCAGACCCTGGTGTTAGGTGTGTGCTCTTACAAGAGCAGCATTTTGCAGTGAGCCCCACCCGGGTCAGCTCACCTGCAGACGGGCGGCCAAAATTACCTTTTCAGGTGTTAATGAGCTAGAGCTAAGAGGTGTGCTGAGAAGACAATAAACAAAACCCCAAACCCCAATTATCTGACCTAAACATAGGTGGATGTTTAAAACCCATGTCAATATTATTTTTTATGATTGTTATCATCATGATCATCATCTTTGGCAAATTAGGAATACACAAAACAGCCACACACAAAGAAAATCCTGGACCTCAACTCAGGTCATGCCTTCCTAAAATCTCCTTTGCAAGGTTTTATCGGCAAGAGCAGGGAGTGGAAGCAGTTGGTACAAGCAGCTGAAAGACCAAATCAAAAGCATGTGAGCAGATTAAAGAATCAATCTCTCCGTTTGATGCAGAGGAAATCCCACTAATTATAAAGAAGGGGCTTATTTCCTGGAGTCACTCTGTTTGAAGTCATCAAAACTAGTAATACTTAATTACTCTACTTTATGGAATATATAACATCGAGGCCCTTCACCACTCACCAGCCCACTGCTGCCATCGCTGGCTCTGGGTTTCCAGGGGGCTGTGGTGATGTTCCTCCTCTACCCATGCCCTTATTTATTCAAATGAAGCCCTTAACAGCCCTCACACGAGCCTGTGGGGAAGCATTTAAACGTGCTTTAAAAGGAGGTCGTAATGAAAAAAACCCAGAGTGATTTAGCCCTGTGAGTTACCTGGCTATTACTGAAATGTGTGTGTGCTACGTGTGTGCCAGCAAACTCCTGCAGAATCAGGTATTAAGGATTAAACCAGACTGAAGGTATTTGCCTCATCCTAATCCTTGAAAAGGGAAGGGAACTGACAGTGGCGTGGCTGAAACACGGCCCTTCGGACCTTGCTGAGCCATCTTTGGAGGTCCAAGAGCGAGCTGACAGCTTCTGGTTCATGGACACATCCAGATGACATCCGTGGGTAGGAGAAAAAGCACAGCCAGGTGTCTTGAGGAAATGAAAGGAGGCACAGGATCTTCTCAGAACTGGTACGAAGGTATCTAAAATGGAGGACTCCCTGATTATCCGTATCTCTCCAGGTGATCGTAGGGCAAATCTGGTCAGGATGTGCTTTGCTTAAGGGCCAACAACCCCCAGTCTCCTCAAACACTCTGGTAAAGCTTGAGTTTCTGGCACTGGGTGATTCACATGGAGGGAAATCACAGATTCCATTAAAAAATTAAGTTAATCCTATTTTTACAGGTTGAGAGAAACCTTGAAAATGTGACACAAGAGGTTCAGGCAGGAAAAGGCTAGTAAGATCCTTTTTGCCATTCCTGGTGTGGTCTCAAGCAGATCTGAGTATTCCCAATTGCATCCCTGGCCCTGATGCTGCTCCCAGCACCTGAGTCTTCAAGCAAAGACATTCCTGGCAAGAGAGCAAAACCCATGGGATCAAAGCCCTCTCCCAGGACACCATGAGCTTCCCTAAGCCCAAAACACATCTAAAGGAAACCTCCAGGGAGCAGGTCTGGTGAAGAGCTACCTATTTCCATGTCTGGAGAGCACCAGGACAACTCAGGTGTGGGTTTGACGTGCTCGGGTCTGGCTGGTTATGAGACTTTTTTCAAATTGTTCTTTTTCCAGCTAAGCTAGTGAACGTTGCAGGGGAGAGACAGGAGCACAGCTCTTCCTTCATCACCACCTGCACACCCACCCGGGTCTGTGGGAGCTGCACAGATACCACCGCTACTAACGGCAATAATGGATCTCCTCCTCCATCCTGGAGTTTCTCCCAAATAATGGAGTCCAGCCGGGAGAGCACATGGAGATGTGGAGCCATGTGCCTCTGTTTGAAATTCTGCACGTACCACAGCAGCAGGAATGTCCCAAGAATGCTGCTTTGGAGTCATGAGGCCTCACAGCTGGGAATTGTGGGTGAAAAGGGTTTGTTTCCCCTAAGGCAGAAGGGAAAGAAATCTGCTAAGCCTAGGTTTGACCTGACTGGGAAATGCAACTGGGCTCCAGACTAGCTCAGCTGGCCTGAAAAATCCCCTTTAAGATGTCTGAGCCTTGTAGAAGCCCCAAGCAGAGCATGTCTCTAAAAACCCCTCTGCCTGCATGAGGCCCCTTGCAATTCTGCTGCTGATGGGAGAACAGGTGGGTGCCGTGCTGAACAGCATCCACAGGGCAGGGATCGGCATCTGCTGCTCCCCCTACTCTCGGCTGTGCCCTTCCTTGGTGGAGATGAGGCTCCAGAAAGGCCCCAGCACTGCTAGGCTCTCTGGGAGGGTGGGAGGGCAGTGAGGCATCCACACGGATCTAGGGGATGAGAGTTCAGTGTCCAGCCTGGTCACAGGTCTGCTCTGGGTCCCAAGGACTGCACGGCCCTACCAGGACCTTCCCTGCTCAGTGCTCGCCTTTGGAGAGCAAGAATCCACCTGGAGGGGCACTGCTCAGAACTGTCTTTGCTCCATCGTTTACACGCTTGGGGGGCGTGAATCAAAATATTTCCCTGAGCAACACAGAGAATTCCAGCATTTCACCCATTGCAGGTGGTGGGAATAGTTCAAGCAGGACCTGAAATAAAACTCTCACATTTCAGTCCCTCTGGAACTGAGAAACACCCACGACAAGCCTATAGCTGATTTTTTTGCCTCATTTCTTCAGCTCTAAGATATCAAAGGAGAAAAAGGATCTGCTGCAAGGCAAATGTCCCTATCTTTGCTGGCTGGCAAGAGACCAGCCAGGAAGGAACTGTATTTTATCCAAAGAGGCTTTCTAGGGCTGGACACCTCCTCCCTTGTGATCTATCATGGCACAGGCAGCAGCGAGGAGCAGACCCAGACTGCTCAGACCTGGGACTCAGCCCCACATCTCCATCTCAGCCATCTCCATCTCATGAGAGTGATGACCTGCTGCAGGTGGGAAGGAGCCTGGGCTGTGTCCCTCAGGGCTCTGGGCAGAAGTATGGATTTAGCACCCCTGGTCCTAGCCCTGTCCTAGGTCAGAGCTCCGAGCTGTTCTAACAACAGAGCACAAACTAAACTTTGGGGGCTGCTGCTTTGCACACTGCCCGGAGGCCACAGGCAATGGACTTTTTCCCTACAACCTCAAAATGTGGGCTGAGGCAGAGGTGGGTTCTGTGCCTGAAAAATAAACACACCCACAAGACCTAAACCTTCCTGTCAGTGAAGGACAAGGGCTTAAATGCTCTGCTCAGAGGGGTGTGGAAGGGGGTCCCGCTCCCTTCTGGCTCTCTCTGGAGGAAAGGGTGAGTTGGTCCCCACTGCTATCACAGAGCGAAGACCTCGCCGCAGCCTGGCTGAGGTCTGTTTGTCACTTTTCCTTCATTATTTGCAGTTTGTACACAGGCGTCATTAGGGATTCATTCGGTTTCCCTAGCAGCAGGCATTAGTCTGGCTTCCCTTTCCCCCTTCTCTCGCCAGCGCCCTTTATTTTTAGTGTCTTATTTACAGTTTGACAGAGTAACTGTAACCCTTGCAAGCTACTCCAGCGGCTTTAATCGGGGGAATAATGAGTCCTGTCTGGCGATGAATAGAATTTAGGGGACAGATTGTTCCACACTCGCCCGGTGGGGTAATTTATTTATGTGCGCACTTGTCAGGAGGAGAAAGGGACGGGGGATCTGTATGCACCGAGGACATTGCCGGCGCTGAAAGGGAAGGGAGAATGGAGCCAAACGCCCCAGATCACGCTGCCCCCCCCGCCCCTCCGGCAGCTGAATGCCTCCGGTGGCCGTGAACTTGGATGGGCCGAAAGCCCCATTCCCAGGCCCTCGGCACGTCAGCGGGGCCGCCGGGCGGCTGGGCTGCGGCAGCGGGCTCGGGGCTCCAGATGGGTCCGCCGGGCGGGCAGCCCTCCCCGGCACTGCCCCGCATAGCCGCGGCACGGGGAGCAGCCCCATAGCAACCGTACAGTAGCGGCAGCACAGCGGGGGTCTGGGAAGAGAGGCAAAGCCCTCGGAAAAATACAGGATGGGTCCAGACAATGGCTCTCTCTCATATCATAAATTACACGGCAGCAACAAAAAGCAACGGATCCTGCCCTCTCCCCCGCTCCCACAGCCCGGGCGCTCGCTGGGCATCCCCGGGCATGGCGACAGCGGCGGCACGAGGGGTTTCCGAAGGAGGGAGGTGGAGGCGTTGCACCTCCCAGCCCACAACATCCCCTTCACCCTTTCCCTGTCCCCTCAAAGCACATTTCCTTTGCTCCACAGCTTTTCTGCTTTCTGCCTCCCTGAGCACCACTGCCTCAGCACCAGAGTCGCCTGTTGCACCATGACTGTGGTCCTTCAGCCAGTGCTGACCGTGCCCAGGATCAGAGAGAAAGCAGCTCCTGGTCCAGAACCAGGATGCTTTCTCCGTCTTCTGCCCTCAAGGGAAAAGGCCCTTTCACTCAGTTGTTCCTCTCCCCGGCTCAAGGCTGGGAGCATTTTGCATCTAGAGCTGCCAGCAGCAACATCTCAGCTCAGTGTCTTCCAGGAGCTGGTTGGAGATGGACCAGGCTGCACCACAACCATCCTCAGGCTCTTGTGCGAAGCAGGACAGTGGGATCCGTCAAGCTCCAAGGTGACGTCAGGCAGGAGACGGTCCCCATTAGCAGAGAGGATCCACCTTGCAGAGGCACTGAGAAGAGGCAGGACAGGTGTGCAGGGGGTCCCTTTGCAGCTGCCAGGCAGCATCAGGCTAAGAGAGAGGAGGGGCTCAGACTGCTCACCCCCACTCAGACATGGAGGTGCTCAAGCTCCACCTGAGTTTGTTGCTGATGTCCCTTAAACCTCTCCTCTCTTGGCTCAGCTCCCACCTACACTTGGCAACTTTTCTTTACGAAACAGCCTCGAAGTTAGTCTAGAATGACATTTTCTACCTAAGTGAGGACACATTTTAAGTAGCCAGTGTGGCAACAGGACACTCCTGCTCTGGCAACACCCTTTTCACACCAGTGTAGCCGTTCTGGCTGCGGGGGATTTGCCTTCACTGCTCTGTCAGTAGAGTCAGGAATGAAACGGCTGCAGCCACAGAGTGATTCCCGTTACCATGATGGTACAGAGCATCTTCCTGTTCCTGGAGTTTTACCAGTTTACCGGCGTACTGGGAGAGAGCTGGGTGAGCCGCATGACGCTGAGTCCAAGCAAGTGCCCAGACACACCTCACCCAGCCCGGGTTCCTCTCACAGGTGAGGAGGCTACCAGGACCATAGGTTCTGGCTACCTTAGACTTCAAACCACAGAAGCAGCAAGTCAGTGGCAGCGTAGAGGACTAAACTAGGCAGAGAGCACTGACATGACATCTCCAGGCCATGGGGCAGAGAAGAACGAGTCTTCTCGGGACGTCCACTGGCCAGAGAACTCATGTGATGGTCCTGGCACTTTGCCACCACGGCCTGGGACCAAAGGTGATGTGCCGGCTGCTTTGGAGCAGAGGTCTGACCAAGGGTCTTGCAGTCGGAAAGAGCCCTCAGCCAGCACAAGCACCTGAGCTGCATGTGGGGGTCCGACAAGGTGGGGACAGTGTCTGCTCAGACCCCCAGACAGGACCTCACCCCAGGGACCCTCCACCACCCCCAGGCCACGGGATGCTCTCAGCCCAAGAGCTGATTTCAGGGCAGACCGTCCCCTTGGCAGAGAGGTTGAAACCCCTCCTTGCTCAGCTGAACTCAAGGCGAGACAAGAGTCCTTGCACGCACTTAAAAAATGTGAGAAAAGGTCTTTGCACCAGGAAGCTGTCTCTGCCCTGTCGAGTGCCTTGGTGGGTGCCCAGCCCAGCCCCGGGGTTGGGGGCAGCCCCTGCCCTGCTCTGTTCTGCCGAGGGAGCAGAGCGGTGCCGATCCCAGCGAAACCTGCGGCACCACTGCGTCGGGCCTGGGGAGGGGGAACCTCCTCCCGGGTACAATGACTGTCTATTCTGCTGATCACAAGCCTAATCCTCTTTGGTTTTTAATTGGCATTTGGGCTAAGCTGATTTAAACCTCTTCACCTTGTTGGGTCCCCCCTCCCCACTTCTTTCTTTTCTTTTTTTTTTTTTTTTTACCAAATAACAACGCTGCCATCACCAAGTCCCCGGCACAATGACAGCTTTGTGCAAGGGCGAGAGGAGAGGAAAGGGAAAGGGAGGGGGAGAAGGGAAATGTGCTGAACACACTCGGAAACAATGCGGAGTTTGTGATTCAGACTTGACCACTGGCAAAGGACCCGCTTCAGCTGCGCCTCGATAATAAACGCACTGTCCCTTCCCAGCACCTCTCTCCCGGCCGATCACCTCCGCCCCAGGACAGCTGCCCACTGGTGTGGGCTCTACCTGCCATCCCCATCCCTCAAGGGATGCAGCTTCCCCACGCCCCAGTGTGACCCACCACAGTGGTACCACATCCCCAGTCTTACCAGTGAGTGGCCCACAGGGCGATGTGCAGTGGCAGGATGGGGATGTCCTGGTGTCCTTTGCACCCTGTCCGTTCCTGAGCTGGTGCTGTGTCCCCACGCCAAGGCCTGGTGCAGGTCAGCAGCCCTGGTCAGAAGCCTTGGTCAGCCTGGACA
The DNA here is from genome assembly GCA_013397755.1 of Cnemophilus loriae. NCBI lineage: Eukaryota > Metazoa > Chordata > Aves > Passeriformes > Corvidae > Cnemophilus > Cnemophilus loriae. The sequence continues at coordinate 83,582 of VZTF01002187.1, forward strand.
GGTGCTGGTGTAAATCAGGATCCACATCGTGCTCCAGGCCAGGGTCTGCCAGCAGGAGCAGCGAGAGGAGGAGGCTGAAGTGGGATCAGCCATGGTAAGGGGCTTCTGCTGAGGGTTCCTCAAGACAAGGTCCTGCTGGCAGCTCCTCATGGCTCATGGCTTTTGGAGGGTGGGGTTTTCTGCATAACCCCCACTCCTGCGTTCATGTAATAATGAGCCAATCTGAGCTAAAACCAAACACAACAGAAACACCTTTATTATCCCCTTTCCATTTAACATGCAACCTCCCCTCCCCAAAGAACCCCAAAGGAGCCCTTTGTTCCTGTGGATGAGTTGGACACCTCTCCCAGGGCTTGGGGATTATGAGTTAACAAGCCCACAAGAACAGGTGTTAAACACAGAACAAAATCCAGATGTTTGAGACTTTGGGCCAAGTGGTCAGCAAGGAAGGTGCTGGTGACCATGGGGATTTTGGCTCCACGGGGATTTTGGCTCCTTTTTTTCTCCACCACGTGGTCACCATGAGCTCTCACCAGTTCCCAAGCATTTGCCATAGAGACACTCAGCCCATCCCAGCAGCCTGACGGTGCCAGACCCAGTGTAAGAGCTTAGGGAAAGTCTTTTTAAAAAAATTCAAAATTTAAAAAAATCCACTTACCAGGATATTCCCAGTGAACTCTCACTAGGGCCAGAGACCTACGATTCGTCAGCCAGAAAATGAGCATCACGTAGGGTGAACCCACGTCCAGCCTGGCAAGAGAGAGAAAAGAGGATGGGAACTCGTTAAATGTCAGACCCGTGTTCCCTGGCTGAATTACACCAGGATAGGGAGATTACAGCCACGCCTCTGACACGAAAGAGAAATGAGGAAGAGATAATTCATCTGGAAAACTCTCAGCATCTTTGAAACTGAGATGCCTCTGTGGGGCCTCAGCCTTGTAGGGAGCAAGAGGAGCCAGGGTCTGCTCTGGGGGAATTTGGAATGGGAGAAAGCTCTCGCTGCACCATTCCCTATCCCTACCAAGTGTGGTGCCAGCCAGCATCTCACTGCAGTCGTGTGGCAAAGCCAACTCCAAGTACTCAAAAACTACAAGCAGGACCTAAAACTCTAAATCTAAGTCCAAAAAACACCTTTATTCTTTCTTTGTCTCCTGGGGACCTGTGTTGTGGGCCCAGGGCAGTGACTGCTCCCTGGAGGCCCAAAGCCAAACCCAAGCCCAGAGCACCCTGAGGCCAATGGGATTTATCCCGGCTGTCCTGAGCACTTCACTGAGGCCAAGCACAGGGACACCCATCACCAGCAAGAGCCTCATTGAGGGAAGAGTCTTGGATCAAAGGAGGAGCCTGACGGGATTCACCCTGTGACCGTCACCCTCAATGCAGCAGGAACCAAGTGGCAAAGCTCCAGCACTGTTCATCCCTGCTTGAAAATTCCAAAACCTAGCAGCCCTGACCCTTTGGATCCTTTGGAGCATCCTTATAGAATTGTTTTATATTTTAATAGTATATTAATATTTACTTTATATACTTTCCATCCGTATAAACTCTGCCTCCAGCTATGGCTACTCACAGGCTACACATGGATTTAGACACCTAGTGCAGAACTGACGTGGCTTAACCGAGGAAGGGCCAGAGAAAGAGCTTGTTCTCCTGTCCATTAGTCCCATAAATCATCTCTAACACTACGGAAATTGGAGACAATCTGATCCTGTGAAAATTTAGTGGCGCAAAGCCAGTGAGTGGCACTGGTGGGAGCAGAGCAGCAGTGCCCAGACCCATCCTCTCCTTCCAGCTCCGCTTCCGACACATTCCTGTGCCCCATCCCAGGGAAAGAACCAGAAAAAAGGAAGGAAAAAAAATCCCCCAGCACAGACTGAAGTTTATAAATAAAAGCAGTGAGAAATGGACTAAGTAGCTGCAGCTTAGCCCAAGAGCTAAGAGCCTTAGCGCATTTTTGCAAGTTTTAGGGAAGTATTTCCCATTCCTGACTAAGCACGTTTGGCAGGCAGAGTGGAGCGCGTGGCCACACGCCCTTCACAGCTCCAGCTAAAGGGCTGCAACGGTGACAGTCACCCCTTCCCCAGTCCTTTCCCACCTCACAGACCCCACCAGGGACCAGGCTAGAGCCAAGCCCAGCCACGTTCCCCATGGGGCTGCCCCCAGCCAGGCGTGTCTGGGGCTCCGGCATCAGCCCATGAGCAAAAAATGTGATTTATTTTTCTTCTAGGGATAAATTTTGACTTGGTTTTAATCTGCTTTCGAAATTTCCGTCACACCAGGGTTAAACTCACTCAGCATATTTAGGCTTTTAAGTTTCCGGGTCTCATGGCAACAGAGGGATGGGGAGAAATTAAAAAGAACAACAAACGCGGCCCCATGGAACACCAAGATTTTCACCTAAACCACAAACCTCTTGCAACGGGTCTTCAGACAAAACACCCCAATATATTTCAAGTGCTGTAGTAAAATTATTCACTTCGCACCCCACCAGTTGTGTGAAGAGATTTTTCCCCTCTCTCAGATTAACCTGAGCACAATAACTTTGTGCCCACAGATCACCTGGACCAGGCGAAGCCTCTCATGCCTCAGCCCATCGCACACAGGAGGGGATAAAGTCACTCTTGTTTCACATTGATTCTTTTCCGCTTTCTTAAACAGCCATGAAATGGTTTCAGCAACAGAAAAAATGAGGCTATTGAATTTTTCTAGTCCAAAAGAGGGAGGAGGGATAAAAAAAATAATTAGACAGCTGTTTTGCTAATGTTATGATAGTACACAAAGAATGAAACATCATCTAGTGCATCTAGGAAAAAATTCTGCAGCCAAGCATCAAGCCCCACAATGTCCCCAGGAGGAACGGAGGGCATTTTGAATAATAATTTTTTAAAAATATGCTAAAAAAGATGATAGAGCTGCCTTTGGTGCCATTCCCACTGCAAAATCTGGAGACGAGATGAAAAGAGGCTGATTTTGGGCTGTGGGTTTGTGCCTTGTGCGTGGCCTGGGGTTTTGTGGCTGCGACGCCCCAGCGCCGGCGGGAAAAGGGAAATGCCGAACGCCCACGGCCGAGGCCGGGATGAGCCCCTTGGAGCCGAATGCCCCGTGGTGAGGCCGTGGCACGTGGAGCACCGCGAGCAGGGCCCGTCCCATCCGATGGATGCCGCCGGAACACTCCCACCGCGTGGCTGGGCCGGGGGAGAGCAAATCGGCCATTTTACACGTCGGTTGCCTAAAATGGTGGCTCCCACCTTGCTTTCCCCCTCCTGCTCCCGCCGCAGCACGCATGCACCCACGGGGAGGGGAGGGACAGGGCCGCAGCCCCCCGCACGCGAGGGCGCTGGGAACGGGAGCCAAGATGGAATTAGAGGGAGAAATTAAAGGAGGGGAAGGGGGGGAAGCGGGAAAGGATGCGCCTCGTCTCGCCACGGCCTAGGCACCGATGGTTGGCTTTGTGCGTTCTGCGGAAGGGAGAGGCAGGAAGGCCTCGAGGGGGGAAAAATGGGGGGAAAGAAGGGGAAGAAAAAGAGCATTTGGGTGAGGATGGTGAGGGGCAGGGATGCGCAGGGGTGCGGGGAAAAAATCTTCCCTTCTTTCTTCACCGACCCCCCTTCACCCTCCCCGCAATCCCGCTTTGACTTTTCCCACAGAAGTAGCCAACCTCCAAGAATGCAAATGACATTCATTATGCAAATGCATGCAAATCAGGTTTAACTATCGGAAGAAGGGCTCGGAATTTCTAATGGATTAACTCTTTCCTGCACGGCCCGGATAACAAGAGCCCTCGCGTCTTCCTTGGGGCTTTGTGCCTCCCAATCCATCGCGGGCACCCCGACCCGCACCCCTCGATGGGCACCGCGGGCCCTGGGGAGGGCACTGGGGGGAACAAAGCATCACGAAAATACCAACAACAACAATAAAAACCCTACTGGCATGGGAGCGGCTGCCCCTTCGTTAAACGTTCCGGCAGGAGACAAGACAAAGCAGGCTTAAGCGTGGAATTGGGGAAAAAATGGAAATGAAAATGGGAAAAGAAAACAAAGAAAAAAAATAGAAAAACAACAACAAAAAAAAAAGAAAGGAAAAATAAAATTAAAGAAAAATGAAACATTAAAAAGGAAAGTAAAAAGGAAAATAAAGAAAAAGAAAAATTAAAAAATAAATAGAAAAATAAAATAAAATAAAATAAAATAAAATAAAATAAAATAAAATAAAATAAAATAAAATAAAATAAAATAAAATAAATATTAGGTAAGAAAAAGAAAGGAAAGGATAGAAAAGAAAAGGAAGGGAAGGGAAAGAAGAGAAGCAGGCCACTCTCGGCAGAAGGTGAAACCCTCTGGTGGTGCAGCAGCGAAGGGTCCTGGCAGCCACGAGGGTTTGGCTGCTCTCATGGAACCCGCTCGCTGGGATGGCCTTGGAGCCACTGGCTCTTCTTCTGCTGGGAACAAAGTCACAAAACACACCAAGATTCCATTCTTCTTCTTTTTTTTTTCCCAGTGTTTTCATTGAGGACAAAAATTAAATTACAATTTCCCCCAGTGCTGGGGGATCCTGCGGTCCTCCGGGGAGGAGCAGAGGAATGGCAGTGGTGGTACTGGGGCCCCAGTCCACATCCCTGTGACCGGCACAGCATCCTGGGATGCTCAGAGTGTGCTGGAAATGTGCATGGCATCAGTGTGGGACCACTGCCCCACTCCTCCAAACCTTTGTAAAAATCCTGATTCCTGATCCTAGCCCCAAAAATGAGAAGGCCTCAGTGCTGGGAACTGAAACAAGGAAATTCCGGGTAGTGACCTTGTGCTCACCGAGTGTTGGGATTGCAGGAATCATGAATATTACAATGGGCTGTAAAGTGGAGAAACAGATGCATGGCAAAATTCTAAATATTCTATAGCAACGTTGTATTGATTCACAATAATAAAGCACTTTAGGATTATTGCTGTGTTTTGCCCAAGAATTATTCCTTATCTGTTCCAAAGCCTCCTGATTTTTCTGTTATTTTCTATACCTGCTTTTACATTTGATCTTTTTTTCCCAATCTGCTCAAAATCTCTTTTTATTTGAGCTGTAAGGTGTTAAGTGCAGCAGCAATATTCTGTATAAGGGCAAGAATTTTCCGAATTTTAGGGGTTTGATTTGAGACACCATAAAAATTATTGTTTTAGAGTCAGTTTGCTGTGCTCTGAAATGCATGAGTCCAGAACTACTGCTCAGTTATAAAAAAACAAACCCTTCTATTTCATTAAGCTGGTTCCAGCCTAAAAAGGCCTCTGCAGAGAGTAAAATATACTTGAGGTGTGCACTTCGGCAAACCCCTCTCCATACAAAAAAAAAAAAATAAAGATGAGAAATAAATAAAGCATGAATAATATTTAAAAAAAAGGCACCACTAATTTGGTTTTCTTTATGTCTTCAGCCCACAGGAGCAGGAGCCTTGCTCTGCTCCTCTCATCTTATTTTGACTCCAAGCCCCAATTTCCAAGTTCACACATCATTCCAAAACTGGAATTGGGTGATTTTTCCTTTTTTAATGTTATTGGAAAGTATATTTTAAAAAATATATTAAGTAAATAAAATAAAAGTATTATTTAAAAAAAAACCAAACAACAATGCAAAAAACCCCAAACAAACAAACAAAACCAAAACCAAACCAACCAAACAAACAAAAAAAATAAAAAAGGAAAAAGGCCAAGTCCTGTGCAGAAGGGCTGGAGGATGCTGGTGGGTGCAGCTACCCCCAGGCGTGGCCGGGAGCCGCTCATCACTAATGACCAATACACAACTGCATTATCCTGACATGGCTCTGACAGGACAAACCCCTCAGATGCTGCCTCACGAGCACCCAAACAGCGCAGAAATTGTCATTTCCTGGGACAGCAGCAAGTCAGGATGCATTAATAAATACCTGGTGTCACGAGCATCCCCGGAGCTGCGGCAGGACGGGCCTCGGGCTGCAGGACACAAAACCAAGGTTGGGTTTTAGCACAATGTTGGCAAAGACCGGTGCAGAAATTGCTGGATTTAAAAACTCCCAAGTGGAGTCACATGAAAAGTGGTTCGGCTCCATCTCCAAAAGTGACTTTTAAATTTTTGATAGTTTTTTTATTATTATTTAGAAAGCCTCCTGTTCATTCACCTCTCTTTGCCTTCACCTCCCTTCTCTATCAAGTTTCACTGCTCATGTTCACATCTGTTTCAAACGCATTTGTTCTGGTTTCCCTCCATCCTTGATGCACCTCTTTGGCCCTGGAAAACTCCTGAAGACACCAAACTGCAGCCTTTGGGCACAGGGTGGGAAAAGAGGTGCTGTGGGCATTTGCAGCCTCCACATCACCCCATTAAAAATGTAACTTTCAACATGTTTTAATCCCTTGTCATTAGAAATCAATAACACACCCTGGGAGTGTTTATCCACACAGGGGATGGAATGGACCCTGGCAGCTTCCACAGAAATTTCTTGTATGGAGGGACCTGCAAGATTTCTGGAATGAAGGAAAAATTGGAGGGTTGAGAAATTACAGTGGAAATATATTTATTGAAAATATATTATGGATAATCATTTCAAGCAGCTTCTCAACGAGGTGCAGGGGCTGCACATCCTGTGGGAAATAAGCAACAGGAACAAAGTGACACCGTACAGCCACTTTCTTCCCTGCTTCTCCCACCAGCCACTTAAAAAGCTACTGCCCAGTCTTTGCCAGATGCCAAGAAGTCTTCTGCCTCAAAAGCCCTGTTTTCCTCCCAAACCCCATGTTCCCTCCTTGCCAGAGGGTGTTTTCCAGGCGAGACAGCAGTAGGCTTTGCATGGCCACGCCATGGGGAAAAGCTGAGCTGAAGAAGGTCTTTGAATGAATCCAGTATCAGATCATGAAAAATCAGCAAAGGCAGCGAGGAAATATCCTGGACAGAGACACATGGAAACACCACATTCTTGTGATGGGAACAAAAGTGCAGCAGAAGATACCACCAAGGATGACAGTCCAGGTGCCCCAAACCAACCTTCCCAATGGAAAAGAACCTTTAAAGTCCCAAACTACCATGGCAAAACCTCTTGGTTTTCCTACCAAGCAGGATGTTGTGTGTTTTAAGGAAGATGTGGGGTTGGGCCTGTTATAGGTAGCAGAAGGATTCCTTCCTGCATGCCCACATCAGCATTGGTGCTGCCAGGAGTCACCTGTGGATCACCTGACACTAAGCAACAATTAAAGCACTTTTAGGGAGAATCCCAGCTTTTCATCACTCCTGTTAAGGCCAAGAGGAAAAGAGGAATTTTGCAGCAGCCACTTAAAGCGTCTTGTGATAGCTGATGCTCGTTACCTCTCAGGATGCAATGGGATGTGAAAGCATCCTTGGACCACAAAACAATTTCCCATGGAATCATAGAGAAGATTTGGGTTTTGATTATCAGGCCTTAAAAAATGCAGGCGGCAGAGGCTCTTGATACTGTTATTTTTGGAGGGCTCCTGATACTGTTATTTTTAGCCAGTTTTAACTCATCTCACCAAGCCCTTTTTTTTACAGCCAGCTCACCAACCTTCCAGGGCCAGATTTTTTTTTTGCCAGACTCAATTCTGGAGCGCCTGGGGCTGCCAATAGTGCTCAAAAACAACAAAAAAAAAATCACCCCCAAAAAACCCCACACACAACACAAAAAATTCAATCCCACCACCCTTTTTTTCTAATTTTCCCAAAGAACTGGGAGGCGTGAGCACTCGAGAGTCAAATTTGCCCAGGACCCGCGTTCCCTAAGAAAGCAGGGCTCATTCGCCTTCCACAAACTCCGCAGTGGCAACAAAAGTCCTTTTCAAACCCTTCCAGACGCAAGTCCTTCAGCTCAATTAGTCAGGCACACAGAGACACAAAAAAGCCTCCCATTCAGGGTAGTGGCTGGCTGTGGAGGACAAGGGCGAAGAAAGGATCTTTCTCCCACGCTTTCACTGGGTGTCATAACAAGCAGAAAGCCCTCTTACGGGGGGATTATTGGAGATAAGAGTCCGATGGAGGGGCTGGGGCAGGAGCTAAGGCTGCAGGAGGAGAGGAGGAGGGGATGGGGCTGGGGTTGGAGGTTGCAGCTCCCAAGGTCGGGTGAGCACGGCCGCTGACGGCATCGCGCTCCATCAAAAATGTTTTAAAAAAAGATACGATATTCCCCCCACCCTGTACACACACGCGCAGAATAATCCCGGTTCTCCATGGCAACCTGCTCCGTGGCCATCCCTCGCACCCGAGGAAGGAGGCAGCTTGCTTTCACTCCAGTATCTCCGCCAGCTCGTCCCAATGCTGTCAGAGCCTCAGCCGAGCTGGACAGAGGGGCCGGGCAGGCTTCCTCCTGCTCCCTCGCCTCCAAAAATCAGTGGTTTTCTAGAGCAAAGAGCATCAAGGAGATGCACAGCTCCATGGGGAAGCTCTACCTCCAGAAACCCAGCCAGCCCTGCTGATGCTCCTCCACAGGGGTGGGTTTAATGCTGAAGAGACCTTTTTTCATTAAAAAGAAGAAGAAAAAAATGTGTGTGTGCGTGTTAGTGGGGTTTGTTGTTCAAAGGCAAAACAAAGGGGAAGAAGAGAGAAAAATCTCCAGGGAGTGGAGTTTGTCTGCAAAACTGTGGGGTGGGGCAGTGGCCCAGGGCCACCATCCTCTGTGGTCCCTCTCCAGTCCAGCATAGCATCCCGAGCCCTCAAACCTCCCCCAGCCAGAGGGGTCAATTGCTGCACCTTCTGGCCAGGCCCCAGCAGGAAGAAAAATCCTCTGGATACTGACAGGGCCCTGCAGGGTTAATCAAAGTTCCTGAGTGAATTACGTGCCTAATTCCCTTGAACAATCCAAGTTATATTATTAATTCCCTATCGCTTTTCCATTGACTCTATATGGGGCTCTGGAAGCCGGTGCCCCTCCAGATCTTTTCAAAGATATGGTTCCTCTCCCACAAGCAGGGTCACAGAGGCAAATTCAAAGCAAAGAACAGAAAATTTGGCTTTTTCCCCTCCTGCCCAAACCCAAGCCCCTGCCAATTGCCACTGCAGGATTGTCCCTGCTCCCGGCACCATTGAGGAGCAGGTGACAAGAACATCCAAGTTCAGCAACATTTTACAAGGATCAGGGAGCGAATATAAACTCTCCACCTCAGGAACGGAAAGCCAAGAAACTCTCTTGGAATACATTATCCCATAATTGTAGGGTTTCAAGCACTTTCCTGCCAAGCAGCTGGTGCCTGCTGATGCCAGAGGAAGGTTACTTGGCTCAGACACATTCCTGCCCGGTTCAGCCTGGGAATCCCTAAAACAATCCACTGCTATGAAATACTGTAAAAGCTGAATATTTCACTCAACCAAAACAGCAGAAATTTTCTAAAAGACAGAGGGGGAGAGATAGATGAAACAAAGCAGACTCCTTAGGGACAACCCTTTCTCCTTCCCAAAGAGCCCTCTGTGCCTCCAAAAGGGTGAAGAGGATCTGGGTGATCCCCTTTCCCTTTCCCAGAGATCACACACTGATCCAGAAAAGCTTTTGTGGGTTTTGTTTTTGGGGTTTTTTTCAATAAAAGGTGAGTTTCCAGCAGGCAGGAACTTGCTGAAGGTCAAATTAAACCTGGTTTACCTGCCTTGACCTAAACAATGCAAGGCCACAAGATGAGCCAACAGCCCCCTGGAGCCACACAGGGCTCGAAATCAGGCCATCCCACCACCAATGAGTATCCAGTCTTTTTCATTCCCAACACTTATTAATCAGCGCTTTCCCCCCTGAGAACCTGCATTTTCTCCCTATCCCAGAGCAAGCTCCACCTCATGTGCTCCACTTGTCTGTAAAAATGCATTGCACGAGACCAAGCAGCTAAACCCGGCAGATGTACCCAACATGGATGCTCCCTCCTCGTGCACCAGCATCCTGGCACTACTCCTTTTGTCCCTGCTCCAGCAATATTAAAACCCCCAAAAGTGGAATTACAATTATTTTTACACCTAGCCTGGGCTGTTGAAGTCAAAGCTCAAGCCATGGCCGTCGATGCTGGGTGAGGATTACACAGCTTTAGCTGTACAGTTACAGATGCCAGGTCCAAGTCTGCTCTCAGCTGTATCAGGATAAATCCTGGAGTTATACAGTGAGCAAGAGACTGTGATCCACTGATAACCAGAGATGGATTCAGCCAGGAGTGTCAGGCCAAGAGCCCCTGATCAGTCTTGCAGACTTCAGTACATACGGACACCCTCCAGCCATAATCCCAGGAGTCGGGGCATCCCTCTCCACAGCTGGCACGGGACCCCTAAAACAAAATTTCCCATCTCTTTTCCTGCAAAACTACCCAGGGCCGTCATAGCCTTGCCGGCAGCAGATCCTGCCCGCGCCCGGCGGCCGCCACCCCTTCGCCGGCTCTTACAGCGAGAGGAAGCGAGCGGAGAGGTGCCGGGACTCACACGCACACGTCCCTTTCTATATCTGTCCCTGAAAATCCCGCCGGGCAAGCCGGAATGCAGCCCCAGGACTATATTTAGGACCCCCCCGTCATGCTGGCTACACTGTCACACAAGCCTGGGCCAGCAAAACCTCCCGCCGCCGCGGCGGGCAATGGGGAGAGCGAAGCTGCCAGCACGGGCGGCGAGAACCGAGGCTCCGCTTTCACATCCAATCACCCCGGCTGCATCTGAGCGACCTGCCCGCTGGCGCCCGTCTCCTGCCAGCAGCCTGAAGACCACAGAGCTTATCATTTTCCCTCCAGCTGTACCCCCCTCGGGGCACAGCCACCCTCTTCCCCCGGGCAGGGTACGGGAGAGCCACCCGGTCCCGTTTGCTGGGCACCCACCACCACGTTTGCACCCTGGGATGGGCGGGGTAATTCAAGAAATCCCCTGTCCTGCCGTACGGAGATCGGCACTGGCCACCCCAAAATCATCCCAGGGTGCTGCAGAGCACCTTGCGAAGTGCCATGCATCGGTGGCCGGATCCCATCGGCAAAGCCACGGTGGGGACAAGGACAGCACGATCCTGCCCACACCCCTCCTCCAGTCTGTGCTCCGAGACGGGGGGCACCGGGGCCCAGAGCCCAGACGGTTAATTCCGAGCGTCACCCCAGCCTCCGTTCCCACACACCCGCCACTTGCTGAAATTAAAGCAGGGCCTGATCTGATTCCTATGGCGGCTTAGCGCGCCCACTCAGCCGGTTTATCATAATCCCGACATAAAAATCGTTCCCTTGAAAACGCTCAGGGGTTTGAAGCCCTGATTGTTTGAAGAGGAAAGACTCTGTTCTCAGCACAAAGATGTGCTCCCCTCTCAGCCCCGGTCCAGCAGCTGGAGGCTTCGATCAGCATTTTTGACCCCGTAGGTACCCATGGCAGGAACCCTCACACTTCCCTTGGCACAGAGATCCCCCCAAACCCAGCCTGACCAGCTGGGCCCTCGGCACCCCAAAAAGAGCAGAGCTTTGAGGACTGGTGCTGGGAACAAGTCACCGCTGGCTGCCAGCCCTGCTGCGAGAGCATCTCTAAAAACCATCCCCTCTCCCTCCAAATCCAGCTGTGATTGCTTGTAGGAAGGAATTATATCTATGTATTTCAAAATAATATAGATATACACAAATTTCTATCATATTGGTGTGATTTCTTTGTGGTGGCACTGCAGTGCTATTCCACACCTGCCCAACCCAGGGTGCATGGGAATGTGCCGGGAGGACAAGGGGCACTTCATGTACTAGGGAGACCTCGAAGGGCTTGAGCCATCAGGGCCTCCTTTTGTTTTCAGTTTAAAACCATAAAAGGCTGGCAAAAAATTCCTTCAAAGGGGAAATGTTTGTTTTCCTCAAACACCACAAAATCATGACTTTTTAAAAAATATTTTTAAACTACTTGTCATCACTCGGGGCTGAGCATTTTCAAATATGAAATGTAAACAATATACATATTTTATCCATCACAAAGTAAAAGTTCACATCCACTGGCAGTACCAACCAGCACAAGTATTTCTGCCCTTTTGCCAGTCCCCCAACCCGCAGAGCGCCACTCGTACAATGAGAGTGGTGCAAAAGGGCTTTGGCCTCAGCAACAAACTGCTCTGCTGCATTTCTGCACTGCCAACATAAGCCTTAAAGACAGAAGCTAAAGGGGATCTACTGAGTGAAATTAATAATTTTCAACAATTACATTTGTATAGGCTCGTTCTCCTCAACGGCTCACTGAATCATGGAAAAATTAGTATTGCGTTTGCTCCCTTTTTTTTTCCCCCAACTCCAAACTGCTGCTAAGCAAGAGAACGATGTGGAGAGCTGATACCTCGCTTCCAAACATGCAAGCGTGTCTCCTATTAATGTCTCCAGCAGTTATGTGGCCAGAAGGGAGAACAGAGTAGACAGTGCTGAGTGTTAACCAGTCAAATCATAGTGTCCAAGCAAGCTTAAACAGCCACATGTAAACTGCAATTTGGATCAATGTCACACAAACACACGGGGCTTACTGCTAGTGCACTCCAGGAGTAAATCAGGGAGAAAAGGAGAAAAAAATTAAAAATCAGCCGTTTGCAAGACTATTCCAAAACCCTTGGAGAGAGCCAAGCTCGCAGTCACACGGACAGTCCCACGACTGGAAATGGTTACCCCCCACAACAAAAACTCAAATTAAAAAGAAATTCCACCTGGCTGAAGAGCGACATGCTCCGACAGCACCCACAGATCTCAGAGAATGCAACAAAGCTTGTGGCACCAGGAACCCCAAGGGACCTATCCAATGGCTGAGGGGCAGTGAGTGGGCTGGAACCGGTTCCCATTTCCCTCCCAGGCTGGGAGCACAAAGGGATGGGTGATGAACACGGAGGTGCTTTAGCCCCACTGTGTCACCGTGTCCCTGAATGGTGGTGGGAGTCACAAGCATTTTAAAGGGAGCTTTTTGCAGCTGGGAATGAGGTGGACAAGCTCCAGAGAGCCAGGTTGGGCCTGGTGGGCTTTAAACCCACCCTCTCCATACCGACCAGCACAGGCACCTCCTGCCCCTGGCTCCAGGCCCTCCACACATGGTTTGCTAAATTCTTAGATGAGTTTCGTCCTTGTCCCCGTTTACACCCCCCATTCCTGCTCATGCCTTTGTTATAGCCAAGAAGTGACACCATCAAAATCAGCCTATGGCAGTGCTGCACAGAGCAGGATTGGTCACCCAGGAACACCAAAAGATGCTCGCATAGCACCGCTCCCAGCCCCTGATTGGAGAAAAGGCGCTTTTCCCCCTCCTTGAGGGAAGCCACTGGCCAATGGTGGATGGCACATGGCGGCTTCCCAGTGCTCACCCAGGATAAGAGTCCCTTGTCCCCCTGGGGAGCTACCACACCCCTTCACACCCGGACTTTGGGCCACTGCTCAGGGCCGGCGTCTGCCCACAGACACATCCCGGTCCACCAGCCTGGCTGGAGTGGGAACCACCCAGCTGGACCAGCAAGAGTTCTCCTGGCTCGGTCTGCCTGGGAAGGATGAATGAGGAGAGCTACATGTGGAGAGCTTTGTCATCGCTTTGTCACCAGAGCCAAGGGTGTCCAGCTTCATCCGATGAGATGCTCAGGGTGTGAGCATCCATGGAGGATGTCTCTCCTTCCTTGGAGGGTGCTCTCCCTGTCCACGGACCAAAGCTCCTGGAGCTGGTTCCCTGTTGCCCTGTCCTCTGCAATGCCCCTCTCTGACTGGGGACAAACCACCCAGCCAGGAGAGCGGCACCTCATTCCCCCCAGGGAGGAGCAGCAGGATGGCAACACAGAACAGGGAACCAAATAAGAGCTTGTAAAAACTTCCCTACATCCCTATCATTGTCAACATGGGCTGCGCTAACAGCACCGGGAACAATGGCAGCACCCAGGTGAACCTCAATGGGAAGATGGAAAGAAGATTTTCCCTAAGCTTTCCCCAAGCAGATCATTACAAAAACCCCCAGTTAACACATGTACTAAATTTTTCTGAATTACAGGGCCATGGGTGACGGGGAAAAATATCTTGTTTATTAATTTCAAGTAATCATATGAGCAGGATAAATCTTTCATGTCACACCCAGTGCTACAGCCCTTCCCTGAACGAAGTTCCAGGGACAGTTCCTTCCGCCCTTTTGGTTTTTTTAAAGATCCCAATGAGCACATGAGCGAAACGAGCGGGTCCAGCACAGGTCAAAAGTCAGCTCATTTCTACATCTCTCACAAGAGGGTTTCCATAAAGTCACAAAGCTGTAATTGCTCCTTTCCAAAATTAGTTCAGGTGCCATCACCCACATTTGCTCTTTATTATTATAAAGTCTTTTTTGGTTTGAGGTTTTTTTTTTCCTCCTTGGAATCACCGTTCTGATATTATTTTATCTTAATCCACCATGAGATCTTTGTGTTCTTCTAAGCAAGATCAAGACACCTTTTCAAATAGGTTGCTGTATTTTGCAGGTGCCATCTCAGGCACCCATTCTATTAAAAGCAAGTGGGAAGCACCCAGTTCGCCTCTTAGAACCAAAATTCCCTTCTACGGTAGAGCAGATTAAAAAAATCTCAGTTTCCATAAGGAAGAGGTTGACGCATAATACATTAAAGAGGGATAAGAACCAGCATCAATTTGCAGAGGAGATAAATTAAGCAAAATCAAGTTCCCCAATTAGTCTCATGCAGTTCCACGCACAAGTTTTTTATATATATGTACACATATATATATATATATATATATATATCTCCTTTGTAAATCCCCAAATTAGAATCTTGAGTCCATTCAAAGAAACGTTCGTAGACAAAGGGTTAAAAGAAGAAAGAAAGCATTTGGATAGAGACACAAGGGAAGAAAAACAAAGAAAACTGCAAGAATCCATTTTCCAAATCACTGTATCCTTCTTTCTAATACTGATATCAAGTTATAGCTGTCAGGGAGGAAAATACACGTATCTGTATAACAGATAGGGAAGAGGGGGAGGGAAGGTAAAAAAAAGGAAAAAGAATCCAGCACTCGTATTTGCAAAACAACCATTAATAAATATTGCTCTGTTGCTGCTTTATTAAACAGATAATCCAACACAGTAATCTGTATTGATTTATGGATTCTCTGATGCTCTACAACTGGTTATGCAATGAAAGTTCATCCTTGATCTGTAGTCTGGGTCCTGGACTTAACTAATTCATAATCTGATTGGAAGTTTTACTTTGTTAATTCAATTACGGTTAACGGCCGAGGAGAGAGCGGCAACATCTTTGTCTTTCTCAACACAGACGGTTTCTTCCCATGCCCAGAATCAGTAAACTCTTAAAATCACAGGAGGCAAATAGGTTCTTAAAAAAAAAGAAAAGAAAAAAAAAAAGAAAAAAAAATCCTACCTCGGGTTTTAATTCCAGTCTCTGAAAGTTGTCTTTTCCCCCATTTTTTCCGCCTCTCGTTTCCTTTCTCTTCTTTTTATTTTTTTCTTTTAATTTTTTCTTTTCCTCCTCTTCCTATTGATGAATTTCCTTTCTTCTCCACATCCTCCTCAGGCGTGTAATGGGGTTATTTTTACTTTCGGTTATCTAGCTTTATGAAGAATCGACACCACTCATACAGCTAGATAACCAAAGATAACAACCAACCCCTGGAGTCTACAGCATCAGCAGCAAAAAGCCAACCTCCTCTTCTCCAGGGGCTCGGGGGCACGTGGCTTTTAAGGAAGGAACGAGGGAGGAAAACGAATAAAAAGAGATGCAAATATTAGCAGCCAGATCCATAATATCCTCACACAGCTACAGCCCTGGCCCTGTTCCTGCAGCCCAAGCAGCCCAGGGCACAGAGTCCTGAGCATCACTGGGACAGGCAGGATCAGGCCCCTTGGAAACACAATTTGGAGCAGAATTACAGGACAACCACGCAAGGGCTGCCTATTTTCTGCCGAGTTTCAATTTGTTTCATTTGCAAACCAAATGATATTCTGCAGGTGCCGAGAATTAAGCCCACATTATTTTTAATAACTATCAAATTAATGCATTCAAACTGGCAATAATCAAAGCAAATATAATTTGCACCCACAACTTAAAATATGCATAAAAGACCAAAAGGACATTTCCCCACCCACAAATGTGTTTAACGCTCTCTAAACAAAATGACTGCGAGAAAAACCTGCCGGTTAATATAAATAGTAACTTGTGATGCTTTGGATTCAGCCAAGATCTGGGGGAATAGCGATGAATAAAAACAGAAAACACAGAGGAAATGATGAAAGGGCTAGAAGGGAGGAAAGGAGGAAGGGAGCGACTCCTGCTCGCGGCTCAGGACCCCGGCCCTGAGCAAGGACCGCGCATCTCGGGCAGGGATCGGGACCCGTATCCCTCCGTTCGTTCAGGGGGAGAGCGCGGCTTCCCCCCAGTAGGGAACCGCATCCCTCGCTTTCCTCTCCCCGTATCCCTCCGTCCTTTCTTCTTTCGCGGGGAACACGCATCCCTCCGTCCTTCCTTCGGGGCTCTGCTTCCCTCCATCCTTCCTTTCTCCGGGGCTGGGGGGGGAACCCTCATTCTCCTTCTCCAGAGTGACCTGCGTCCCTCCACCCTTCCTTCCTCCGGGGAGGAACGTGCATCGCCCCACCGTTCCTCTGCTCCAGGGCAGCCCGCATCCCTCCATTCTTCGGGGAAGGAACCCGCATCCTTCTCCTTCCCCATGGCACCCCGCATCCCTCCCGCTGCCTCCACCCGCGTCCCTCCCCTCGCCGAGTGACCTGCTCCGCTCCATCTCTCTTTCACCTGCATCCCTCTTTCACCCTTCGCGCTGCGGG
>VZTF01002187.1:104706-116121 GCA_013397755.1 Cnemophilus loriae
TATTTCCAAGCTTCCTTAACCTCTGGATTGCTCGAAATCGATCAGCAACGCGCAGCAAGCCTGGCAATTAGGAGCTTATTACCATATATGCAAATATGGCAACCTCTCTCTCCGCAGCCACAGAGGCGCGGGGAGAGAGAACCGCAGCAGCGTTTGGGGGTGGGAACCGGGGTGAGGCGTGCGGGGGAACGGGGACAAGGGGGAAAAAAGATTATTTGAGGGTGTTTGGGTGGTTATGAAGGAAAGCGGTCGAGCCGTGGGGCACAAAGTGCTCGGGAGGCGCAGACGCGTGCGGCCGCGGCCCGCGTGGCTGCTCCGAATCTGCTCCTTAATTCAAATAAATTTTTTCTCCCTTTGACATAAACTCCCGGCGAGCAGCACGGCCCGGCCTGGGTGGAGGGGTTCCTCCGCTCGCTGAGGACCCCCTCCCAAAACGGCGCGGTGCCCTCAGCACACACCGGGAATAACCCGGTAACTCGGGGACACGCGGAGGGCCGGTGCCGGGGTCGGACCGCTCCAGCCCCGGCCCGAGGGAGTGTTTTAAAGGTAACTACTGACTTCTTGCATTTTATTAATGACAAAACCCCCACCATAAAGCGGAGATCCCCGGCACACGGGCTCGATCGCGAGTTCCCTTGTTACCTGCGATTTTATAAGCATCTCAGGGCTTTTTTGCTTAATAAACACAGATTAGGGGCAAAGTCTCCCTGGCATTTCCTGAATGCTGATTAAAGCTGGGGGGTCACGGCAGGAGTAGCGCAAGGAGCAGGTTTTTCCGGGGGCATCTCGAGAAGTTTCCCCCGGCGCTGGGCTTCCCCCCTCGATTTGGGAATTGACTTTGTTTCCCTTCTTCCACAAACTGTAATCAAAAATAACTCTCGTTTCAAGTTGGGCTCCGATTTTCTTCCCTACTTAGGATTATTTTATTTTTCCGCCTAATAAATAACATTTTCTCCCTTTTGCCCGCCGTTCAAACCCCCAAATAACGAGATGAACTCAAAATCAGGAATCAATTCCTTACGCTAAGAGTGTTTTGTGGTTTAGTTTAAGTGATAAAAATACAGATAAAAATACCCAAAAATACCGCCCAGGGCTCCGCGGGGCATGCGGATGGTGGGGGTGGCAGCAGCCCAGCCCCGGGGCACGGCAGCGTCCCCGCGAGCCCGGCCGGCTCCGTGCGCCGGAGCCCGGGTTACTCCTGCTCGCAAGCGCAACAGCCGTGGAAACAGAGGCGATCGAGGGGGTCTCTTTTCTTCTTTCTTTCCATTTTAAAAATTTAATTTTTTTAATTTTAATTTTTCATATATTTGGGGAAAGCCTTTTCCGGCGGTTGCATTCCCACCTCGGCAGCTGAGCCGCTCTTCCCAGCCCCGTCCGGGTCGCTGCTCTCTGCATTCCTCTACCCCATTCCTCTTTAATTCCTGAGTCACCAGGATTTATTCGTACTTTTTTTATTATTATTATTACTCTTATTATTGTATTTTTAAAGTTAATTTATTTACTGCGAATGGCCAGAACTGACGAACATCCTGCGCGGCCGCGGGGAGAGGAATCGTGTGTTACCCCGACCATTTCTGTCCTTCCAGTTTTATTATTATTATTATTGTTGTTGTTATTATTAATAATAATAATTATTATTATATTTCGGGATTTCAGCCGACGTTCCTGCAAACCTCCCGTGAGTTTGGAAATGCAGGAAACACTGTATGGAAAGGAAATTTTAAAAACTAAAATTCGCTTTCTGTTCCCTCTCTCTTGGCGAATTTGCCGCTACCGAGGACCAACGAGATGAATCGCTTTCCCTGCAGAAATCCTCACTACAGACCCGAGAGCCTCCGGCATCACTTCCTCACCCTCCAGCGAGGACGGCGGCTTCGCCCACCAGATTATGCTAAAAAAAAAAGAAAAAAAAAAAAGAAAGTGTGTTATTTTTCCCCCCTCCTTATCCCAAAGTAGCAATTAAAGAAAGTGGGAACCTTTGCCTTCCGCCGGGACAGACGTGCATTTTTTGGGTCTCAAAGAGCCTCTTTATTTTCTCTGATACGGAACTTTAAAGAGGAGGGGTTGGAGAAAAGTGATAGAGAAATTCATCCCATTTTTTTCGGAATTCCCTCGGCAATGCTGGCTCCTCCAGTGGAAGGCACGCAGACTTTGCCTCCAGCTCAGGAGCTTTGTGACCGTCTCATCTCATATTTATTTTTCCACTGCCAGGCTCTGCCACACGGCAGAAAAGGGGCGTTAGTGCCGCAAAACGGGCATTTTAAACTTATTTTTACAGAGAGTTTCTGCTGGAAGACAAATCCCAGGCTGTGGCGGCGGGGGCGGTCAGTCTCAGATGATCCAGGAGGATTTTCACCTCGGAAAGCCGGGATTTTCGGCGGTGGGTGTCCGGAGGGAGGCAGGCGGGCAGGGACCAGCGGGACCTCCGGGACCCCCGCCGCCGCCCTCAGCCCCGCGCTATTTGCGCGCAGCGGGGGCCGCGGAGGAGCCGCACCCCCTTCCCCCGCACGGAGCCGCGCAGCCCCTGGAGCCATTAAAAATCGAAAAAACCCCTCCAGAAAACCCCAAGCAAACCCGTAATTCCCCCCAGAATGGTCTGGTTTGCAGCGCACGAGGGGAGAGGGGAGGAATGTCCCCCACCTGTGCAGCCCCCCCGGGGTTTATTCCGATGAATCTTCGCAAGGCACCGCAGTGCTGTGGGTGCAGCTCTGTCCCCCCAGCGCCTACCCCACCCGCAGCCCCCGCCAAGATGAGACCCGGAGAGAGGCCACGCACATCACAGTGGGAGTGGGGGTGAAAATGCAGCAGCAGCACCCCCAAAACTGGTCAGAAGCCCATGGGATGTGCACAAACCTGGGCGTGCCCTCTGCAGGTGTACCCTCCTCGTGTGTGCCCTATCTGCGTGCACCTCATACATGTGCACCTCACCCGTGCATGCCCTGTGCCTGCAGCGTGTGTGTCCCACGTGTGGCACATGGAAGGTGCAGGCAGGGTGGGAGCACAGTGGGATTTCCATCCAGCTGCACACAGACACACACCAACTCCATCCACCCAAGCAGCTCCCGGCTCCCGCCACGAAGCGTACCTGCAGGGAGATGCTCTCCGTGCCCCTGTGCATGTGGAGGGGCAAAAGACCCTCTGCAAAATGCCCTGTCTGCAGCCCTTCCCCGTCTGGGGAAAAGCAGTGGGTGCTCTCTGTTCTCACTGGCGGGTGCTGGACATCTGCGAGCACCTCCGAGGCCGTGCAGGGTGCAGGGAGCCTGCAGGGCCCCGGTGTGGAGCAGCCAGCAGCTTCCCTGCTGGGGTTTTTAGAGGAAATTCCCTCCTTTTTTGCCTGCCAGCTCAGAAAGACTCCATGTGGGAGATGTGTGAGCTCTGTAAGAAATGCCACATATGGGTCAAAGAGGATTTTTGGCTTTTTAAGTATTTGCACTGAGATGTCCACACAGACGCGTGACTTTAGACAAGTCATGTGTTATCTTCCGTAGACAACGTCCGCACGACCAGCGCTGCCTCTGAATGTGTATGGCTGCTGCCGTGGGATGTGCAGATTCAGATTTTTGTTTGAGATTCTCCCAGCAGTCCCAGTCACCTCAAAATCTGGGGTACAGCTGCCTGAGCAGATTAGTGGCTTGTAGGTTCAGGAGAAGGGAAAAGGGTCTGGAGCTGGGTGGTTTCTAAATATATGTCTTTGTCTTGGTGCCAACGTCCACTCCATGAATGGCATTTTTCTGCCTTCACTGGGCACTTTTGCTGCTGCCTGGGCCATGCGGTGCCACCGCTTCAGCATCCCTCAGACAAAGAAAATGCCAACAAATGCATTTTGAAGCAAGTGGGTGCACACTGAAGGACAGCGGCAGAGAAGCTCCGAAGCCATACCCGGGTCTGCAGGGCCGTGCCAGCCATGTTCAGGCAACTCCTGCCTGTCCACAGCCTTTGTCCTAGGCTCCCACAGTGCTGGGGACCCACATCCTCTGTCCTGGGAATGGGTGCCCTTTGCTCCATCCTTGCCTAAGACCCCCACAGTGAGACAAACCCTTCTTCACTCAGGGCTGGAAAGCCTCATGGGTTCTTCCTGGCTCTCCCCAGCAACTGTTTCCTACCTCAGGTGGAGGTTTTAGTAATTCAGGATATTTTAATAGCCCACCCCAAAGGCTGAACAGTAGCTCGATGCCTTCAAAGGCACCCATGTAACCCAGTAGCTTCAGAGGGGAAGAGAGCTGAAGCCTGAAAACAAGCAAATTCATTTATATCAGACCATCTCAGCCTCAGATGTGATGTCATCCTCAGCTTCAACTCACCCCCAAACCAACATGAAAAAAAAAACCAAACCAGGAAAAACCCACAAACCCCAAACCTAAACCAAATACCGAAATTCCCTCTTTCTGCACTGGCAGGGAGCTCTGTTTTGTCTCAGTAAAACTGGGTGAAGTGTCCCCCCGGCACCTACCCCGGCTCAGCTGCCTGGAGCCCTCTGTCCAGCAGGTGTCTTTTCTTCTGCCTCAAAGGGCTTCGATCTGGACAGCTCTTTTGGAGAATGGCTGTTGTAAGGGATGCCTGGCACGAACACGGCCTGATTACAGCCCAGCTCGTTAAAAAAATGTTCCCTAGGTATTGAAGGGGATAACAAGGATATTTAAACATTCTCAGCGTGCACCTTTAAGCAGCAGAAAATAAGGGAAATTGCTATCGTTTAATTCAGTATTGCTCCTTTTGAACTCCCACTGGCTCTGCCTGCAATTGTTCCCTTTGCCGGAGCTTGCCGAGTCTGGATTACAGCAGCATCAGGACTGCGGGTCCGGAGGGCTGGGAGGGCTGAGCACAGCAGGACCAGCTTCCCCACATGGCAAAAGGCTGATGGGGCTGGTTTCCACTCGGATTTTGAAAGATTTCCCTCAATAGCCCAGAGCAGGGTCTGGGTTTGGGGCCCACAGCCCCAGTTTGTAATTACTCTCGTATTTTGTGTGCGCCAAGGAGAGGGTGGAGCTGCATTTCTTTTTTGTCTGTGTCTCTGAGGAAGCTTTTTCCAAAGCGAGAGCAAAAAAATCCACAGCTGGTGTTGGTGGATGAGACACTCAGCCATGTTCTGGTAGGGGGAAAAAAGACAAAGTCTAATTTTAGATGTTCTGAAATGCTTACAGCACGCATCCCTCCAACGGCCTGGCACGGGCGCCAGTGGTTATTTCCACCCCGGCAGAAGGAGAGAGCAGGGACCTGGGATCTGCTGTGCCTTGCACCAGGCTCTCCCCAGGTGACCCGGAGGGATCTCTCCTCTGGGGGCCTTTCAGCCTTGGGCAATGCCAGTCACCAGTATTTACAGAGAGCAGCTTCTGGGCAGAAGGAGAGAGAGGGCTCCTCTCATTCGGGGCAATTTTCTCGCATTTTGGCTTAGCCCCTCCTGGCCAGAACTCCTTTGGGAATGTCTCCATCTCCCCAAAAAGCAGCTTTGGGAGCCCCACTGATGAAAACCCAAGTCATGCTCTGACAGCCATGTTTGACAAGTAGCTCATTGTTTCCAAGGTCTTTTTCCCTCAAGTCCTATGTCACCACCTCCCCACTTTCCCCAAGGTCCCCGTTCCTCTGCCAGCCTCGGGGACCGATGGAGCCCCAACCCCATTCACCCCTCCCACATCCATCACCCTCCCAGACTTTTCCTGCCAACCCTGGGGATTTTGGACCCAGACCCAAACAGTTCCTCGTTTCCCCATTTAACCCCAGAAGAGCTGATCTGAAGCAGCACGTAAGTAGGGGAGAATCTTTCGGGAGAGAAAAGCCCCGGCACTCCCGCCCCGAAATGAGGAAAGT
Source organism: Cnemophilus loriae (assembly GCA_013397755.1). Lineage (NCBI taxonomy): Eukaryota > Metazoa > Chordata > Aves > Passeriformes > Corvidae > Cnemophilus > Cnemophilus loriae. The sequence goes on from VZTF01002187.1 coordinate 110,512, forward strand.
GCCATAGAGGCAGGACAAAGCGGCTCAAAGGGCTCGGCGGGCTGCAGCCCCCTGCCCGAGACAAGCCTTAGGGGAGGGTGAGGGTCTCAGCTTACCCGGCCTCTCGTAAAAGTCTCCTCCATTCTAGCAAATAACCTTTATGTCCAGGGACTTGCAAAGTTTGCTTTCTCCCTCCAGGGTTAGTCACAGCAGGAGCGACAGAGAAAGCAACCTCTTGTAGGAGGTTCCTCCGCATAATAACCTCAGAGGAGTTTAGGTCTAAAGACTAAAAGGCTCTATTTACTTTCACTGACAAGGAACAATCTAAGCAGATGTCCTTTGATGGGATTAGTTATTAATCCTTGAATCGTGGGTAAATGGGAAAATGATCCATTATTTTCTGCAAAATCCTTCACTACTTTAGATTTCAAGGATGGGGTGGAGGATTGTTAGCAGAAAGGTCTCGACCTGTCTGTTTTGGCCATTTTAAAATGTATTTTTACAGTTTGTGCTGTGGAGCGTGACTCTGAAATAAAATTTTAAAAAAAACCCCTTAAGAAAAAGGGGTTTGATTCCACTAACAGCTGAGAACAATGCACTGTGTCAGATACGCAGCAGTGATGGGCCCAGGCATTCCTTGGATAAATACCGTGGGGGTTTTAATAATAATAATAATAATAATAATAATAATAATAATAATAATAATAATAATAATAATAGTAATGCCACCTCCAAAAGCCCATTCTCCAAATAGCTTTGGTAACTCTGCCTAAATGTTTAGATCTTCCCAACATCTCCATGTCCTGTCAGTGGCAAACAGCAGCTCGGTGGGCAGGTGTGGTTCGGTGTCTGCTGGGCATTCCATAAATAGCCTGTGTAGGTGGGCGCGATGCGCGGGACGAGGGAGGGATGGGAAGAGCTGGTGAGATGCCGGGTTGGCTCAGGGGACTCCTTTCCCCAGGGGTAAATCCATGCAGACACTTTTTGGTGTGAGGGGAGGTGTAGCCACGCAAACGTCGTCCCACGGGCTGGGTGGGAGAAATGGTCCTGCACGGAAGGGCTGGAGGATGCACCGGCGGAGCTCCCACCCATGGGTCACCCCACCCACGGATCAACCCCCACAGATGGCACAGAGAAACCAGGAGCTGGGGTTCACCCATCCCTCGGCACTGTGGCTGCAGCTCAACTTACTGGAGTGAATATTAACAGTCCTGAGACAGCCACACACCCCGAACTCTGCCTCTGAGTCTCCCATGAAGGGAAAGCAGGAATAGATTCCCAATGAATAATTTACTCCGCTTTCTTTTGATTTGCGTTCTGATTGTGCACAGCAGTGCAGGCTCGGAGGGGAAAACATGTTCTGATTAAAGATTTATACTGGGCCTATAATTTTGTTGTTGTTGCTTAAATCTACTTCAAAGTGTGAGTAGGGTGGGTGTAAAATAAACACTCTGGAGCAGCCGGGAGCTTTTGGACCGTCTCGAGGTGTGAGTGCACACAACAGTGCAAAGCATGTGGTTCCATGGATACAAATTTTGCACTCTCAAAAGGTGCTGTCCCAGGCATCCTCCTCACATCAAATACAGCCAAAAAGAGACCAAAATGACCTCTATTCCCTCAAACTACTGACTCTGGATTCCTTTACCTGAGCTGAGACCACATCTCAAAAAATAAGAAATAAAAACTTGGGCTTTATTCTTTTACTACTCTTTCACTACTCTTTTACCACTCTTTTTCTACTCTTCTACTATTCTTTGACCACACAGAGAATAGTTTCTGACTGCAGGGAGTGATGAGACCTGGAGCTGGAAGAGGCTCTAACCAAGGGTGACCTCGTGCATAGCGAGGAACCAAACTTCAGCTTCTACCCTCCTCAGTTACTGAAACTTGGAAATATGGGAGAGAAAAACTCCAGGTCCTTCCCAGGCTGCCAGCTGAACAGGGCAAAGGATTTTCTTTTTCTTTCCTCTCTTTTCCCCTGGCTGCCACATCCCTGGCAAGCAGAGCCACTTCCGAGTGCAGACAGAGAGCACCTCCAGCACAAAGGGAGAGTGAGACAAACAGAATCATCCACCATTCCTGAAAGTGCCTTTTGATAAACCTTCAGTGTTGCCATCCCCAGCTCCAGTTGGCCAGGGAAGAGCAAGAGCTTTGTCCAAGGGGCCTGGCTCCTGCAGCTCCCAGCCTGCTCCTTGGAAAAAGCAGATTGCGTGAAATGGCATTTTCAGCAAGAATGTTTTGTGGGGTATTTTGGGGCTGGCTGGCAGAATTCAGCCAGCAGAACACATCGATACAAACTCCTGCAAGGAGAAGCCCTTCAGAGTCAGATGGCTTTGATCCCACTCTTCAAACCATCTTTTCCCATGATTGGGAAACTAATCTCAGGGAGTGCTGGCAACCCTGTGGCTTTTCCAAATCGAGCCTCCTACGGGAAGGCAGGGATGGTCCAGGTCCTTGCCTCACCTGCATGTGTTGGAAATCTTGCAGGCTGCTGTCACTGTCCTGCTCAGCAAAGAGTCAGGGGACAGTTTGGGCTGTGAGGGAACATAAAGCCCATCTTGCCCCACCCCCTGCCATGGGCAGGAACACCTTCCACGATCCAAGGTTGCTCCAAGCTAAAGTGTCCAACCTGGTCTTGAACACTTCTAGGGATAGGACAGCCACAGCTTCTCTGGGCAACCTGTGCCAGGGTCTCACCATCCTCACAGTCAAGAATTCCTTCCCAATATCCCATACAACCCTGCCCTCTGGCAGCGGGAAGCCATTCCCACTTGTCCTGTCCCTTCAGGTCCTTGTCCAAAGCCCAGAGCCCCTTCAGGCAGTGGAAGGGGCTCTAAGGACTCCGTGGAGCCTTCTCTTCTCAAACCTGAACACCCCCAGCTCTCCCAGCCTGTCTCCAGAGCAGAGGGGCTCCAGAGCCCTCGGATCATCTCCATGGCCTCCTCTGGACTCTCCAGCAGCTCCAGGTCCTTCCTGTGCTGGAGTCCCAGAGCTGGAGTCAGTTCTGCAGGGGTGTCTCACCAGAGCAGAACAGAGGGCCAGATTCCCCTCTCACCTGCTGCCCATGCTGCTGTGGATGTGCCCGGCACAGCGTTGGCTTTCTGGGCTGCCAGTGCACGTGGTCAGTTCATAGCAAGCACATCTCTGTGGTTTTACTCATTTCCAAGGAATTCATTCCAGACTGAGGAACTCCCCAGCCACTCAGCACACGAGACAATGAATGATTGCGACAGCCCACTGGGGCCCAAACCGCTCCACGCTGCAGCCCCGGGATGGCCCAAAGCCTCGCACCCTCTCGAACCCCCATTTCCAGCCATCCCGGCCGCAGTGATTGACAGCTGTCAATCAGAGCCGCGGCGCGCTGCGCTCTGCCGCCACCTGGCGGCCGCTGCGGCGAAACGCGCTCGCCCCCCCCAACCCAACGCGCCTCCGCTCCTCCGAATCCGGACCGGGTGGGCGGCAGCGAGAGGAACTTGGCTTTGAGAACATTAAAGGAAATACAGCATCGGGGCTGAACCCGGGGGGGGAAGGGGATCTCCCCCTCCCCTGCATCAGTTTTGGGTTGAAAAGGTAATTTTTGCTAGGAGTAACCTCTTGGCCTGGTTTGGTTGAAATCATAGAACCGTGGAATATTTAAGGCTGGAAGAGGCCTCTGAGGTCATCGAGCCCAACTGTTCCCCCAGCACTGCCAAGGCCACCACTAATGCAAGTCGCCAGTGCCACATCCAAACGTCTGTTAAATCCCTTCAGGCATGGTGGCACCATCACAGCACTGGGAAGTCTGTGCCAGTGCCTGACCGCCCTCTCCATGAAGGAATTTTCCAAATATCCTACTTAAAACTCCCCTGGTGCAACTTGAGGCCATCTCCTCTGGTCCTCTCCCTTACTTCCTGGGAGCAGAGCCCGACTCCCCCCAGCTGCCTCCTCCTGCCAGAGAGTTGTGGAGAGTGAGAAGGTCTCCCCACGAGCCTCCTTTTCTCCAGGCTGAGCCCTTTTCCCAGCTCCCTCAGCTGCTCCTGGTGCTCCAGCCCCTTCCCCAGCGCCGTTCTCTTCTCTGGACACGCTCCAGCCCCTCAAGGTCTTTCTCGTCATAAGGGGCCCAAAACTGAATCCAGGATTTGGGGCAAGGTTCCCAGGACGCAGGCCTTGCTGCCCTTCCTGCAGGTACGAGCCTCACAGCATTCCTAGGCATACCCTGAATCCAGAGGTACCCAGACAGGCTGTGCAACAGGGGCCCCACCCCAAAGACACGTCCTCAGGTCACACTTACTTGACATCCTCACCGGAAGCCCCACAGAAATCCACCTCCAGCTGGAGGGAGGCCCCAGTCTAAAGTCCAGCCCATGTGGTTCTCATTGAGCATCAGCGGATGGTCCAACCCCCACCAGGAAAAGCTTTGGATAGGAAAGGCAGTGCCTGACCTGTAGGGAGGCTGCGAGGGCATGTGGGAACCACAGCATGGGGTGTCTTGGGGTACCTCGGGGTGTCCATCCCAGCCCAAGGACTGCAGGCAGGCACCAGAAACTGGGCGGTGGGAACCACCATCTCCACCAGGAGTACCCCAGGGGAGCCAAGAGCATCCCAGGACAGCCATCACTCTGCCTTGGGGCAGCGTCTCCACCGAGCCAGGGGTGCCCTGGTCCTCAGCCTGGCTGGATCCTTTACAGACGTGTGACAGGGACAGGAGACTGGGAACACCTGAGCAGGACAGCGGGGTCACCCCTGCTCCTGCATCCCTGCAGCTGCTGCAGGTGTGTCTCACCGCCATGCACCCAGGTGAGCTCCTGCCCACGTGGGAGTGGGGACAGCAGCATCACCTGCAGCCACTGAGACCAGGTGACACCGGAGCATCCCCACCTAACCAGGACCTGGAGCCCAGAGGGATACCCTGCTGCACCCTGCCATGCAGAGAGCAGGAAAGAAAGAGCCAGAGGCATGGAAAATTATCAGAAACGTGTATTTTTTTTCTTTTTAATAGTAAACCTCTTTACAACAAATATAGTGAAAGAGTTTCCAAACAAAACTCATAAGAATTTCTCATGGTAATTATTATTATTATCATCATTTTTTTATATATTTTTTTCTTATTGTGGAATATACAATAACGCATCACCATACAGCACAAAAAAAGGAATATTGAAAAAACGAAATAGACGTCTCAACCACGTGCTGCAGTCCCTGGGAAGGAGCCACTGATTGTCAAGGGAGCAAGGACGGGCGGGAATGAGGACAGGGAGTGGGGATGGCGTCCCCACGGCGCGGGAGGTTCTCAGTCAGGCCAGACCCCGAGGGTGCAAACACTCCAGAGAAAGATGGAATCAGTCAAAGATCAAACAGATCAAAGAATGTCAAAACATTACAAGCTCTCGACATGAATCCTCCCTCCCATCCCACTGCTGCTGCTGGGCTCCCACTGCATCGCCGCGGAGAGCCGGGCACGGGGAAGGGAACGCCCCGGTCCCTGTGCCCCGGCCGCGGGACGAGCGCGGCTGCCCGCGGCTGCCCCGACCTGCCACCCATGGGCGCCGAACCCCTTGACTCGCACACACACGCACGCACACACACACAAGGGTGGAGGAGCATCGGGGAAAAAAAAGAGGTTAAAAATATATATATATATATAATATTATT
>VZTF01002187.1:125816-197545 GCA_013397755.1 Cnemophilus loriae
CCCCACGGCCCGGTCCCCCCCCCGCCTCACTTGCAAGGCAATGCCTTTCCCATGCAGAACTTCGGGAGCATCGAAAATCCCAGTGGAGCACCTCATACCAGGTGGGAATTTTACAAAGGGTGCAAATGATGGCGGAAGCAGCCAGGGAGCAAAGTGCTGCTCCCTGCGGAGATGGTCAAACCTCGGCCAGCCGTGTCAGTCCCTGACACAGACATCCATCAAACCCCCCTCGCACCCTCTCCTCCCGCTTTCTGTCTCTAATTTTGGGTGTCTCGTGGTTTCTGTTTCCCCACCCCAGCAGCACACACAGAGGTGGCTGTGCTGGTGCTGAACTGCTGCCAACGCCACCGGCGGATCCCCGGCACGCCCCAGCCAATATCCTGGCAGCGGGTTCCCTGCTCCACACCATCCTCCACCCCCTGCACCGGCTCTTCTGGTTTGGGAGCTCCTGACACTCACTGGTGACGGTGGCTGCCCCTGCAGCCCCCACCAGGGCTTGAGCTGAAGCCACCCTGGATCACAGAGCTGGGAATGCTCAGGTTTGACTGAATCCAGCAGCAGAGCCAGCACAGGAAAGGGCACAGAACTCCGGCCAGAGGGCAGTTCAGCACAACTGCACCAGCCTGAAATCCAGACAGTAAGTACCCAATTAACAGGTGAGTCCTGGGAAGAACAAGTGGCAACGCTCCAGGCTGGGAGTTTGCTCAGGGCATCTGCACCCCTCTGCCACCTATGCACTGATCACCTCTGCAGCATCACAGAATCATAGAATTATTTAGGTTGGAAAGGTTGTCCAAGACCATCGAGTTCAATTGTTCCCCCAGCACTGCCAAGGCCACCACCAACCCATGTCCCCAGGTGTCACAGCCACATGTCTGTTAAATCCATCCAGGCATGGTGACACCACCACTGCCCCAGACAGTCTGTTCCAAAGCCTGAACACCTTTTCCATATCGAAATTTTACCTAATATCCCACCTAAACCTCCCCTGGCACAACCTGGGGCCGTTTCCTCTTGTCCTGCCCTTTGTTACCTGGGAGCAGAGCCTGACTCCCACCTGGCTGCACCCTCCTGTCAGGGAGCTGTGGAGAGTGAGAAGTCCCCCTGAGCCTCCTTTTCTCCAGGCTGAATCCCCTCAGCTCCTTGTGCTCCAGACCCTTCACAAATCAAGACAATTCCTATCCAATTAACAGGGCAGCTCCGGTAGAACTGCCAGGTTCAGAATTTGCACCTTACAGCAGTGCCGCCCACGCTCACCCCACAGCAAACACCTCAGCATAGACACCACTGCCACTTGGGCAGGAACACGGCTTTACCCATGGTCAGCTGTGAGAAAAAAATAACTACAGAGAGCCAAAATCCAGGCCCCTCCGCCCTGAGCAGCGGCACAGGGATCAATTAAAACCTATTTTGGGGACTCTGGCTGTGCCCAGCCTGGCTGGTAAACCGTGCGGTCACACAGGGAGAGGAGCCTCATCACGCACAACCGGCATCTTTGGAGCTACACCTACTAATTAGGACAGGGAGTTCCCAACATGCCAGTTCTGAGTTCTTCCAGACAAGCAGCTTTTCACAGTTTTGCAAACTTTTCTCTGAGCTAAAGCAAGTTACGCAGGCAGCCAGCGAGTCCTCAAAATGTTGGTGGAGGTCTGACAGGTGGCAGATGAACAACCCTTCTGCTTGGGCAAGTGCGCTGTCACTGTTGCCTCGGGCTGATTTCAATCCACCAGCCCAATTCGGATGTGCCTATGAGCAGGCTGGTTTGCATTCTTCACAAACTTTTGGGGGCCTACGCTTGTTGTCATTAAGCCCCTATTACGACATCCCCTGAGCTCTCGAGAGCCCGGGGATGGGTGTAAGCTGTAATTAGCATCCACTTGCACAGTGCAATGGGCTACATCAGCCCTCACAGCCCTTCTGGCTATGACAATGAGTTCTTATCACTTACATAATGAAATCCCCCTTGATTTTAATCCTGTGGAACCCTTGGACTCAACCACGTCTTGCAGCGGTGAGTTCCATGAGCACCACTGCAGTTGCTCAGGGATCACCAGGCATGTGCCTGCAGCAGCACATTTCCCTCTCGTGTTAACTGACCCACCCGAGAGCTCTGCCCTGGCCATGTCTTACCTGTGTTGTACGCTGTGGGCATGGCCGAGAAGGGCAGCCCCTGCGTCAGCAAACTCGGAGTCGCCACGGAAACAACTGGTGTGGTCAGAGAGTGAGTTGCTTGAGAGACACCCAACCGCTGTGTGTTTTGCTGCGGGAGCAAACAGGGAGGGAGTTAAAGCCCGGACAGTTGGACTCGGTCATTCTCGTGGGTTGTGGTCCCCCAAAACCTCCCGGGCATGCACTGGGGCTGAGCATGGAGACCGTGGCATAAGCAGGATCGATCCTCTGGCCATTCCACACTGCACAAAAGCAAAGTACAAACTGCACCAGCTACTGACACTCTGGACCTTGTGACACTCATCTGCAGGTCACAGCCTGGAGTCCCCTTCCTGCCCAGGGCTGGGCTTCAACCACCAGGACCAGTCATGTCCCTGTGTGCATGGAGGGGGAATATCAGTGGGATGCCTCAGACAATTCCTCTGCTTTCCAGAGGCTGCATGTGAGGCTTGCTGAGCTTCCAAGGAGTGACAAAGGGACCGAAGCAAACCAAGACCGGCCGAGGCAGCACAGAGCCGACAGCTCCTCCCTGCAGCTCTGGTGGCCAAGAACAAGCCCCTGCCTCAAGGGAAGCTGAGGACGCTAAGCATTGGCCTCAGGATTTTAAAGGGACTCTGGCATCCCTAAACTCGAAGTCCAGTGCTCGGCAACCTGCCGGCTCGGTGCTCTCACAAGGTTTTGGTGACTCAGGTATTAGCAGGTCCACTGTGGAAAAATTCTGCCCTTGGATCAGCGGACACCAACCTCCCCCCATGGTTTTCCAGGCAGTTACGTGGGCAGATCTACAGGTCAGATTCAGCCCTGTTTACAAGGCAGATAATCTGGGCTGTCTCTGCTGATCTGATTTAAATCAGACTCAAGAAGCTTGACTCTAATCCGAAGCACCCCAGCACACGTCACCCTGTGAAGACCGGGGCAGTGCCCAGCTTAAATCACACCTAGCACAAGGCTGGCTGGGACATGGCGAGCAGCCCTCCTGCGGCACCGAGGCCTCCCAGGGCCTTGCAGGGCTGGGCATAGACTGTGCAATGCTTCCCAATGGCCATGGAGACTTTCCTGGGACGAAGCTGGAGGCTAAAACCCTACCCTGGCCACCTCCAGAGGGTAACAGCACCTGGCTGTGCAGGATTTGCTCACCCTGCACCCACACACTGCCCGGCCCGCAGGTCCCTCCTGTGGCCTGGGGAAGGCGATTACCAGGGCTCTAATTGCTAAAGCTGTGGGGTGCTGTAGGAGCGGGTTTTCCTGGCACGCATCCTGCTGGCACCCACCCTAGGCCATGCCCACTGCTGTGGGTTAAGGACACGGCAAGAAATGTCTTCACAGAAGGCAAGACACAGCCCTGTCCCTGTCCTGCCTGCACAAGACCCTGAGCCAGCCCAGTGGGATGCAGCCCCCACAGCCCCATCCCTTCTGCCCCTCTCTCCAGGGCTCTGTGGCTTTCCTGGGAGAGCACAGGCACAGGGACGAGCATGGTCGTGCCACAGAGCTGGGCTGGTGGGACACCGGCTGCGCAGGGTGTACCAGCCTTGACACCACAAGGCGAGCGTGGGGATGTCAGCCCCAGCTGTGCTGGGGGAAGCACTCCGATTTTCACCACAATCCATGCAGGGAGGAGGTGCGCAAGCTGCCCCCCCACATCGTGCCACTCACGCCCCATGCCCACAGACAGTGCTCCGGTTGCCATTCCAGCTGGTAACACAACATGCAGCATGCTCCCAGGGAACAGATCCGGTGAATGGACCCTGCTGCCTCTGGCATGTTAGGAGTGTGGAGAGAAATGGGGGGATGCCTCTCCAAACCCTCTAAGGGAGGAGAGCATGCTCAGAGCTGCAGGAGCAGCACCGAGGGTGGCAGGGCTGGGGCTGCAGGCAGCCGGGACGCAGCCGAGGGGCCGCTGACTCATCTTGCGGCTGCCTGGAAGGAGGTGGGAGCTGCCATTTGGAGAGAGGATCTGGTGTGTAGGTTGAGCAATATGGAGGGAGCAAATCTGGGGAGAAGGTTAGCAGAGCAGGGGGGCATCTGCACCAGGCAGGAGGGATACGTAGGGACAGCATTCTGCAGTTCCCATCCTGATCCAGCAGTGTCAAGCTCCCTGTCCCAGCTTGCCCACATTTCGTCACCCTCCACCCTGCTGCTGCCACCTCAGTTGAGGTGAGGATGTTTTTCACTTCAGGCAAAAACCCACCAGGTTAACTCAGACCAACAATTAAAACTGCAAATGCCATCCCGGTGGGTTTTTACCTAATGCTGCTTCAGCGTGTAGCCAGGGAATGCCCCAAGCAGCGGGATCAGCAATGAGCAGATGGGGAGCTGGTGAGTGACTGCTCTCCCTCCACACATGGCGAAACTGAGGCACGGAGATGCTGGAAGGGGGCCACTAAGCAAGAACGGTTTGGGGACATGAAGAGCAGCAGAATTCATGTCTGCCCATCCTTGCCCTGGCCAAGAGTGTCTCCCTGCAGGCTGCCAGAGGGATTGGCTTACTCCTGTGTTTTTGGAGAGCTTTTCCCTGGCTGCATGACCGGCATCCCGCAGCAGCTCTTGCCCTTCCCTTGCTGCGCTGACCTGTCACCCATCTGCCTTGCACCAGAATAGCAACGGAGCAGAGTGAATCCTTGCCACAAACAAGGTGGCATTCACTTTGCTGGCAGGGAGAGGAAAAAAAGCCATAAAAATAACACGGAAAAACTGCCCCATGCACAAGGGAGGTTTAGGGAGTGCACTAGCCAGCCAGTGGATTTACACAGGCTTTAAATAATATCCTTAATATGGGAAGAGCCTGATTTACTCCCTGTCTCTCATGTGCTGGCAATGGGCCAGGTCTTCTTTCAGCTGTAGCTGCGGTGGCTCCAGCGAAGCCCCATGGGCAGGTCCAGGCCAGTGGCAGTGCCCAGTCCAGCTCCACAGTTCCCAAAGGGACCCTGGCTAACCTCCCCAGGGGGACTGACCCAGCAATTTTGGCCTTAGTGGAGAAACAGGCGCTTTGCAGCTCATGTCAGCTCCTTCTTTTCCATAGGGAACCTGATTTTCCTAAAAGCCTGTTTTTGTTGGGATTTATTTTCTGCAGCAGGATTGGATGTAAAATGCTGGTGCCCACATCCCGCCGCGTTCCCAACACAAGGAGCCAGTGTCCACCCCCTCTGTGTGCCCCATGCCTCACCAAGCCAGGGCAGGACCAAGGGGACAAGCAGCCCATGTCCCACCACACCGCCATGCACACTCAGCAGGGAACTCACCAGAGCCAAGTGGTCCTCAGTCTGTCCGTGGGAGAACAGGGAGAGAACCGAGAGGCACCGTTAACTCAAGCACCCCATCCCCGCCACGACTGCGCCCGCTGGCACCACACCCTCGCCTCCATGGGGCACATACAGGTTAGAGTGGTGCCTGGAACAGGGTTTGCAACATCCAGGATGGTGCAGGCAGGAATCCAAGCCTTCCTTCTCAGATCTCCCCTTCAGCATGGCCCCAGCCAGCTCCCACCACTACAGCACAGAACAACTGCCTGCATCTGCATCTGCTTCAGCACCAAATTCCTCTGCGGCCTGTCCGCTGGCAGGGGACCCACTCCCAGCCCACCTGGTGTCCCAGCAGACCAACGGGCACTCACCAGATGATGCATCAGCCCCTTCCCGCTCTGCGAGGTGATCACGCGCAGGTCCGGCTTGCGGCTGTTGGCGGCGAGCTGCGTGCCGTGCGAGGGTGGCGGCGGGGACTTGGCCGGGATGATCTTGCCCAGGCTGCTGCCATTGGACACGGGAAGGAGACCCGGAGAGGCTCTGGCACTCACGTAGCCATTTCCTGCAGGAACACAGGTAACAGAGAGGAAGGAGGTGAAGGCATGGCCATGGTTCAATGCCTTGCAGTGGTGAATGCACAGTGGTGAACACATGGCGATGGTGAATGCACGGTGGTGAACACACAGCAATGGTGAACACATGGCAATGGTGAACACATGACAATGGTGAACGCACGGCAATGGTGAATGCACGGTGGGGAACACATGGTGATGGTGAACACATGACAATGGTGAACGCACGGCAATGGTGAATGCACGGTGGGGAACACATGGTGATGGTGAACACATGACGATGGTGAATGCACAGTGATGAATACATGGCAATGGTGAATGCACAGTTGTGGTAAACATATGCATGGTGAGTGGTGCCGCAGTGGGGCTCCGTGAGTGCTCCATGAGTGCTCCTCCTTGTGGGAGAGCAGCACCGCATCCCCCCAGGCTCCCCAAAACCCTCCTGCACCCCGGCAGGCTCACCCTGCAGGGTGAAGCCAGGACAGGCAGTAGCCCCGAGCCCCCAGCTCTCAGGGCAGCTCCTCAACCTGCAGGGACTCCCCATTGTTCCTGCAATGACACCCAGCAAATCTCAGAGCCTGATCTGCAGCCAGGCTCTTTCCATGCTTTGGCCAGGCACTGCAGCCCTGCCAAGATGGGTAATTACTGGTACATTCACTTTTAAGGTCTCTTTATGGTACTGGAGCAGTGAAAAGGGGTTGTGGCAGAGTGAGGACTCAGTTCACTGCTCCCACTGCCCCTTTGAAGATCTAAGGTTCCCTCCTTCTCCTCCTCCTGTTGCCCCACTTAAGGATTTTATGCGCAAAGAGAGGTGAAAAAAAAGAAGAAAGGAAAGGAAGAAAAAAAAATAAAAAGGAAAAGATTTGATGAACATCAGGAAAGGAATAAATTGGATCAGATTACTGTTCTGATGAGGGTTGTTTTTTTTTCATGAATAGGCCCCAAAGATAGAAAGGCGTTCAGCAATCACCAGGATTCAGCCCTCATATTCACTGCACGTTAGATCGGGAAAAATAGGTCGCTGATTGCATTATTAATCACATCTACCATTGCGCTGCATCTGCATTTCAGCAGGCGGCTGGTGGCAGTGACGCCGCAGCCGCAGCGTGTGGGGGCCAAGCGCCAGCCACTGCCTCCCCAAAGCTGTCCCGGGCTGGACACAGCGGCGATGGGCTGAACCAGGCACAGGGGATGGCCACGCTCCCTGGGAGCCGCAAGTCTGGTCCCACAGATGGCACTGGGGATGGGAGGTGCTGCCCCAGCGGGTGCCTGGGAGCTGCCATCAGGGACACCCACAGTGGCCGGGCTGCTGCAGGCTGGTAACTCTGGCATCCGTGTTCCTGATGGAGGGAGAGGACCAGCCTTTCTGTCCCCAGCGAGGTGTCCTCCCAGTCCCAAATCACTCTGAGAAGCCGTGCATAAGGCATGTGCCTGGTGCATCAGGCACTGGTACCTCTGCATACCGTGAGCTGCTGGAATCCTGCTCACAAGGCCACTGGCTTTTAGATTTATTAACAACAAAGGTGCAGAATTCCTCAGGTGACCTTGGCTACCCGCAGTGCTGGTGGCCATGGAAAAGCCAAAAGAAATGTTAAACCTTTTGATATTCTCCTTCCCAAGGCAGCACCGGCATGGACACATATGGGGCTCTCATGGTGACTCTCCATTTGAGGCACACCATGTTATCTGTGCATCACCTGGGGTGTGGTTTGGGGTGGCTCCCTGTGCTGCAGAGGAGCTGGTTTGGGTTCCAGTGCTGCCACTCACCCCCAGAGATGGGTGGACCTGGGCAACCCTGCTGTTGTCATTGCCATGTCCACCCAGCATGGATCCGGCCACCCCTGTGAGCCAGAGAGAGACGGGCTGTACTCCCACCAGGACTTCCCAACCAAGGGCCCCCACCAAAAAAAGTCTAAAAGTGGAGCTCTCTGGCCTGCCTTTGCACCACGCTGGTGTGAATTTGAGTGGAGACAGTCATGGCTCAGCATCCCCCCATGGGCCGGGCGGGGTGGACTGGGTGCTGCATCCTGAGGGTGGCACACGCTGTGGAGCGTGGGCAGGATGCAAGGATACAGCGACATCGCTGCAGGATCCGGCCAGAGGCACCCGCAGCTGATGACTCAGAGGCAGCAGGTGATCACTCAGTGCTGCAGAGACTGCAAGGGAGGAGAAGGAGAAGGAGGAGGAGGAGGAGGAGGAAGAGATGTACCAGGTATTTGAAAACTGCAAGCGCAGTGCCAGAGCCAGAGCCACAGTTCCCCCCCGCAGCCACGAGGGGAGCCCCAGGGAGGGCAGGGGTCTGGCGACAGCAGGGGTCCGGGGCTGGCCACAGCCGGGCTGTCCCTGCTCCTCATGCCTGTTTCCTGCAGTGGCAGCAGGAACGCAGAGAATGCTTCGGTGACGTCAATGCTGACATTCACGGGCCCTGCCAAGCTCCGCACCCGCCATGGCTGCTCCCGACAGCTGACATGGGGGCGGCGGCAGGGTAACAGGGGCTGCAGAGGTGCCTGGGGGCCGCGGCACAACGGCCCCTTCCCTCTGCCCTCATGGATCAGCAAAGCTCCGTGCTGAGTATTGTGAGAACCCAAGGAGACACTGCCCCACAAACCACCCCAGCAGGTTTTGCTCTGCGAAGAAATCCCTCTGGCACTGGCACAGCTGCTGCCCAGCACAGGGAAACGGCTATTCCTGGGAGTGGCCAGAGTGCAGGGGACGGGGTTGGGTGGCCATGGTGCTGCAGAACCACAACTGGACCAACCCCACCCGCAAAACCAGCGGGACCTGGCTCTAGTCTGGTTTTAACTGGGGCAATGTGGAATTCCACACTCCTCCGTGCTGTTTGCTGGACACCCACTGCAAAAAGGCCCAGAAGGGGCGAGGAATCAGGCTCCTGGAGCAAGGCTGCCTTTGCCCTGGGACGGATGGCATCTGCCTTGCCAAGCCTGGGACCACTGCCAAGCCCAGGGCCGATAGCAGCTGCTTCCCAGCAGGACCCAGGGCCGTCGCTGGTTTTTGGGCTGTGCCTACACCAGCAGTGACCCAACATCCTCAGCCTGCAGACGGCAGAGGCAGACGTGGGGATGGAGATACTCTTAGTGCATTTTACAGCTGAGGAGCTGAGCCACGAGGCCTGAGCCTCATTAGCACTGAGGCTCTCACAGTGGAAAAGGCCCTTAATGAGCTTTTTCTCCTTGCAGTAAAGTTTCTTTATAGAGCCCAAGCGCGAGGAGGAACTGGGTGTTAATTGATCACCTGAGGATGGCAGAGAACTGGCTGCAGCACCACGAGCTAAACCCAGAGCTGCCCAAATCCTGGTCTTCGGGGGTCACCTCCCTGATTTGTAGCTCTCCCCGAGATCCAGGGTAGATGGAGACTCCTTGGTCACTCGGGTCATCACTGAAACCAGCAGCCCCAACAAAGGTGCTGGCCTGGAGCTCCACATGCCAGCCCCTCCCACTGCCAAGAGCAGCAAAATCTTCCGGTCCCTATGGACCGGCAGTGCTGAACAGCAAAGCAAAATCCTATGGGACATGGGGAAACCGAGTGTCACATGGAGCCAGGGGCGTGGGGCTGAAAGGCTCCTTACTTACCCACGGGGCTTGGGCAGGCTCCATTCGTGTTGTTTAGGTCTCCCCCAAGCATTGCCCCTGCAAAGGAAGCAGCGAGATGGGATCACCATCAATGCAGAAACAGGGGGAGCATCCCTGCTTTTGGGGGGCAGGAAGGAAGAGAGCACAATGGAGGAAGGCAGAGGAAAAAAAGCAGGACTGCCTTCCTGGGGAGAAAGTCCTGGGCAAAATGAGCAGCATTCCTGGTGATTAGGTTGGGAAATGTTATCCAGGCGTATCCGTCTCCTTTGGGAAGGAGCCAGGTGCACAGGAGCCTGTTCCAAAGGAGGCAGCTTGGAAAACACTGCGGCTATTTTATTCCAAGCCCTGCTTTGGGGGACATGAGGCCGGTGCTGCTGCGGGAGAGAGAGCCCCAGCAGCATGACGGGAAACACAATCCCCCCTGTAATGTTCACACCGAATGGAAACCATTCCACACTGCCAGGATGCCACAACGACCCAGACTCCCATGGCCCCAGTACTTGCAGCAAAGCACCGATGCTCCCCACCAGGCCGGGAAAGACTAGACCTTTTTACTCCCAAAAAACAGAACATTTTGCCCAGCCTGGAAGAAGACTTGATCCTATTCTGCCTTGTTATGAAGTTATTTCTGAAAGCCACCTATTCCCCAGCTGGGGCTGCCTGACCACGCCGCAGGCGGCGATTGCAGCCAACAGCCGGTGTGGAGGCTCCGGAGCTGCGACCACAGTCAATCTGGAGCCCTGGGCTGGCAAACAAGAAGCCTCCGATGCCAAACCCCACCTCTAACCACTGCTCAGCCCTTCTCAACCCAGATGGGGAAACCTGAGACAGAAGCCTTTATCCAGCCTGTGGCTCTCAGCTTTGAGCTTGCAGCGAGCCCCTGAAAGCTGGAGGAGGATGGGAGGGCTGAGCTGCTGCCATGCAGGGAAACACAGTTGCTCTCCATATGGGAGCAGGACTGGAAACGGCAGTGGTCTCAAAAACTGAACAGCCTGAGAAAGGGTGAAGTGACCCACTAAATGTGGCAAATGTGACACTGCAGCACCACCCCCTCAAGGGATGGGGATGCAAAGCCAGAGGTCCCTGTGCCTCCGAAGTCCCGGAGAAGGGACTCTACCAGGATTTTGTGGCTCTGCCCTGCTGTGGGACCCCACATGTACCCCAGACACCGGTGCCTGTGCTGCCAAAGAGGGCTCACCTCCCTGAGTGAGTGATGCCAACCCTGCCCGAGCCCCGTACACCCCCCCCTTGGCTGCCCTTCTCCCACACCATCCCCAAGCCAACAGCACCAGGCAGTGCCAAGGCACCCACCCAGCGCTTGCTGTGCATTTGCTTTGGAAACAACACAACCAGCTCCGGTGCAATGCTAAAAAAAATTTAGGGAAAAAAAGGAGTTTTTCTAACATGCAAGGCCCTGGCTCCTATAAACAGGACTTCTTCCGTGTTCCAGGCAGCGAGTGAATGAGACACAGATGGCCGGACTTGGAACACCTCTGCGCTCACAACCGCAAAATGATCCCCCTCAAACGAGCAGTGAGTGAGCTGGAAATGGTGAGCCCCCAGAGGGGTCTGCTTTACCAGGAAGCCTCTTCTGCTCTCAGCTAAGGGGCCTACAAGAGGGCAGGAGATCTCTGCAGCCAGAGCAATGGCTGCCTGTGCCCGAGGAGGGCTCTGCCACCCTGCCTGGAGTGAGATGCTGCTCCCTGGGACCAGTCCTAGAGCAGAATAACCTCTGTCCTGCAGCTCTGGGGCCTCATCCTGATACCTGAGTACTTCGAGGCACCTCAGAGACCCTGTGGTCTGTCTCTGAACCACGGCTCCTACTGCAACCCAGCCAGGCAATTCCTCCTGCTCACCCTGACCCACCACACAACCTGCCACTGGAGGCACCTCCCAGCCCTTCTCTCCAAATCCATCCCCCTTGCAAAGTTCTCCGGAGTTCGCAAAGCCCCAGGGGCCACAACTTGAGGGGCCAGATGTCCGGATGGTCACTGGCACCAGCTCTGCCATTTGCAGCCTGGGCGACTTTTACAGACCATCTGCAACATCCAAAATAGCAGGAAGGGGCCTTCTGCACACTATTATTATTTATGATCACACTGTGGGAGAGCCAGGCTGTGGTCACATGTCGTCCTTGTCCCCCCCTGCCACTGCAGGGGACGCGAGTGACAACTCCTCTCCCCCACCCTGTCCTCTGCCACCCATTGCGGGTCCCCGCTGGAAATGACTGCTCCTCCGATCTGTCAGCAGAGCCACATGAGTAATCGCCCACGGCCAACTGCAACCAGCACAGCTCAACTCAGAACAGCCCTTTTTAGGCAGCCAGTCCCATGTCACCAGAGTGCCACCGGCCAGCAGGATGCCGGCAGCCACCCCCAAGCCCGGGAATGGCACCGGGTGACTCATCTTGCACTGCCCAACTCGAAACAGATCCCTGCAGGGATCCAGCTCTCAAAGAGACCTGGGTAAGGTGGGGAGGTTGCCCTCAGTTTGGGGTCAAGGCACAAACAGAGGGCATCAACGTCTGGCAGGAGGGCAGGAGCACACACCAAGGGGCAACAACTGTTCCAGGATGCTCCTGCTACCCACAGGTGCTGGAATGTGGACCCCTGGGCATGGAAGCAGCAGGGGTGTCCCCTCCTTCAAGGATGCCCCATGCTCGGTGCTGCAAGCCCAGTCAGGCAGGAAGGATGAGGAGGTGAGGGTGCAAAGGGTCGCAGTGTGGCTCACCTGCGCTGGCTGGCCGCTGCGGCAGCCCCGGGGACACTGTGTTCCTCTGCAAGACCGGCTGCTGCGGTGACAGGAGACGGGGGTCTGTCAGTGAAGAGGTCACCAGGGACTGGGTCACCAGTGAGCTGCCCGGGTTGCTGAATTGCAGCGTGTTTTGGTTGGTCACCGGCACTGTCACGGGCATGGCAAAGTTCGGCGCAGGAACTGTGGACTGAACAGAGAGCAGAGGGTAAAGGGGAGCCGGAGCTGAGTTCCTGCAGCACAGCACAGCTGCTGACCAAGGGGGGACAGTCAGGTCTCCTCAAACCTCCACTGCTGACCTGCAGTGCTGTGCTTGAACCCACACTGGCACTTTGGGGGGATGCACCAGAGCCCAGCTCCCCACCAGGGAACACCAGAAAGAGCAATGGGCTATCCACTCGGACACACCAGAGCTCTGCAAACAACTGTTCTGGCCTCATTTTCAGGCTGTATTTATTTACCCTCCATGTTTTCAGGGCAGCCATGAAGGAGAGGCTGGGAGCAGCCCAGAGCACGAAGGTGGGCACCAGCCTGGTGGTCTGCCCCCACCAGCACCAGCAGCGGCCAAGCTTGGCACTACCCTTCACCCCAAGCAGCAGGCAAGGATTCTATGAGGCCGATCCTCATCCAGCAGGAAGCCAGCAGTGGATCCCCATTCTGGGCTGGCACTGCTGCTGGTGGCCGAACACCTGGGAAAGACTCATTTTGCTCCACAGAGCCCCTGGGTGACTCTGGGATCCATCCTGTCTCCTCTGGAAGTTGCTGGGAAGAAGGAGCTGACCCCAGGGATGCAGGAGCATCGCTAATGCCCTATCCTTGGCTGCAGGTTGAGGACCAGCTTCACCTACCAGTGTCCCGTGGGAGCCAGACCCGCTGCGATTATCCCAGCCGTTTGTGTTATGTCACTGATTTGGTCTTCTTTAACAGCAGCTGGCACCTGCTTAGAGGCTTTAGCAGGGGCTTTGCTAAAGTCTCACTTTAATTTGCTCAGGGATGGAGAGGTAGAGTAGCCCAGCACTGGATGGGACCATCACAGGGCCAGAGATGGACCACACAGGCTGCACCAGCAAGGGAAGAGGGAGCCGAGGTCTCCCCACTGCAGCTGGTGCATCTCCCCATTGCCCTGCAGCCCCCTCTCCTCCAGAAATCTGCTCGTGGATAGGTCCTGCTCCTTAGGTGAGAGAGGAGAACGGGAGGAAGGAACAGGACAGTGCTAACCCATGCCTCGCTGCCAGCAACTCTCCCCACCTGCCTCCCAAGGGCATCCTGTCCTTCAGAGATATCCCGCGGCCGCAGCCATGCCGCGAGGACAGCGGCTCTGAGCCTGCGCCGCGGCACCACTCCTGGGGCTGCCGTTCACAGGGACAGGGCTCAGCAATTCCTACACCACCAGGGAGAGCTGGAACACGGAGCCCTCCCTCTGCTCAGCCCGGGAGCTCATCCTGCACGGCAGCAGAATCGGAGGAGGAGGAAGGTTTCTTGGGCGTTGCATGAACACCGGCGCAGTGTTGTGTAATAAATCACTGCCAACGCGTCCGTGTGTGCGCAACGTTCCCGGGGAGAGGAAGAGCTAAAGCTCCTCCACACCACAGCATAAGCAACGCTGTGGTAGAGCTGTGAGCCGGATACACCGGCCAGAGAGCCGAGGTTTGGCTTAATCCAGCTCCACCTCACTGCACCTGCAGACAAGTGTCAGGCTGACGCGGCCCCAGCACACTCAGGCCACCCGGTCCCCCCCGCCCCGGAGAGGGCACAACGAGGGACATGGCGGTTTGCACATCAGTCTGAAGTCTGGGGGAGAAGATGCACACATCAGCCAAAATCCACGATTTCTGCTCTCGTTAGAAGTGAGGGCAAACATCAGAGGCAGAAGCCCCGCCGAGGCCTTTCGTTAGCAGTCGCGGCTGTCGTTAAGCTGCCCCGGCCACCCCGCTGGGTTAGTTCTGGTCACACACAAAACCAACCCAGCGGTTAAAACGGAAAAGCGTCATCTTCAACCGCACACGCTTCACCTGCACTGCTCGGCCCCTTGCTGCCAGGGAGGTTTAGTGGGGGAGCCAGATGCTATCTATGCCCTGATGAGGAGCCACCTAGCACTTGTATGCCACCTGCTGAAAGGCCTTTTGGGCATGAATTGTCCCCTTGGATTGGCATGTCTGGATGACAGGGGGCCTACTTGGAGCCCTCCCTTTGTAGCAGACACATTCTGATGCTGAGCAGCCCCTGCTCACGAGGGTGTTCTGCACTAAGGACAAAGCTCAGGTGGCTTTTGAGCCTATTTTCCACCAGTGGCAGGGCCTGTGCCAGGTGCGGGGGGCGGTGCATGTCCTGCTGCGGCTCTACTCCCACCCCACACACACCCTGGCAGGGTGGGATCTTGCACCCCACTAGTGAAACTAGGGAGGCTGAGGGAGATCTATGTCCTGACAGAGCTAATCCTGCCCTGAACCCCTCTCATGGAGCTGGGCTCGTTGTCGCAGCAGAACCGCCAGAGATCATCACCACCTGCACCCCACTTTCCTCCACCTCTGCAGCCCTCCTGGGTCTCAGGGCAGCCTCCCCACCCCCTCCACCCTGAGATCTAGGGAATGTAAATGCAGATTTTGGGATCCTTGTGAGGCTCGTGGAGCAACACAGCGCTGAGTCAGCAAAATAAAACCTGGAGATTTCACAAGGCCCAGTTCTCAAGAAAAGCCAGAATTTTAACTTGTGGGGGCTTGCAAAGCACAGAAGGGCAGATTATGTTGGGTAGGGCTGTGTGTGTCATTTCTGCTGTGCTGCATCCACCCCTGGAAAAGGAGCCTCCCCCCTGCTCCCGCAGCATTAATTACGGCTGCAACGACTCGGGGCTAGGGCTAATCCCTCGAAGAGCCGTTGCCTGCATCAATAGTCTCTGCTCCCTTGAACTAACAACTAATTTGAAATGTGTCCCCCTCCTCCTCCCGTCTCCTGACACAAATCCCTTTCAGCACTGTCCTGATGCCACCCCGGTGCCAGTGACAGCTCCGGGATCACAGGCTAAAACCTCTCTGGATTTCTGCCACGGCCACCAGCTGCCCTGAGGGCTCAGTGGATTTGGGGGGAATTAATGTGGAATAGCCCAAACCAGGCTGAGCTTTGCAAGGATGTGAGGGGTGGGCATCCGCCACCAGCTCACATGAACACTGGGATCTTAACCCAGACAAAAATCTGGTTTTTTGGGGTAAAGAGGGTGAAAAAGGAGTTTCTGTCCAGTATTTGCAGTAGAGGAGACGAGCAATACCCTCCTGCACTGCCTGGCCAGAGCAAAGGAGGGTCAGGAATGCCAGAGCTAATAGGAATGATTTTCCCAAGGATGGGAAACAGGAAGGGCCCTCAAGAGTCAGGTGCATTCAGGGCTGCAGGGGCTGTTGGCATCGGCTCCCAAGGCATGGCACAGCTCCAAAGCAAAGCCATGCAAAATCCACCCCTCCATCACCTGGAGGCATCGGGGAGGGGACCAGGGGGCTGCAGGCCACCAGCTACTCACTGCGAGCCGGTAACTCTGCATCATTTTATCAAACTCCTCATCAATCTTTTTATATTTCTCTTCCGTCTGCGGGGTCAGCGCAAACACTTCATCCCCTTCCGGGCTCTCGCACTCCCTGTGCTTCTTGTTCAGCGCCTGTTACGTGTGGGGGGACACGGGGGTGTCGGGGAGGGAGCGGGGGACGAGGTTGGGGGGAAGTCGAACAGAAGAGAAACAAAACAGAAAAGAACATATAATGAAGGTTTTCCAGCCACAGGCAGGTACTTACACCGTATCGCTTGAACAGGATATCCAGATCCTCGCTGCCTTTGCGGTATTTATCCTCCATCAAGGGGCTCTGGTCTATGGAGTCGTCGCCGTCAGGCTCTGGGCTGTCACAGCCGTTAAAACCTTTCTTTCTTAAAGTCTGAAAACACAACCGGAACAGTCTGAGATCCGGGAGTGGTGATGGGGAACACAGGCAGGTCCCCCCAAGAACATCCCCTGGCCTGGATGGACCAGGACTTGCCCCTGTACAAATCAACACCATCACTCCAAGATGTGGCTGACGCCAATGGGGTTAAAAAGTCAGGATACAGCCCCTGGGTTTTGATGCCAGGGTGTCTGTAACGTAGGAATTACAGCATAGGGAGCAATGGAGAGAAATGTCCTCGTTTTCAAAGGTTCTGTTTACACCGGGACTGAATTTGGCCCTGCATGAACTCAGGCATATTCGTCACTTTCAAGTGCCACAACATCACGAAGGGGAAAAAAACCTTAATGCTCTTTGCTGTCCTGAAAAAAACAGGGAAAACTTGCTTACGAAGAGCCAAATATGAAAATAAACCCCAAAATTATAAGCAAATTGTCAAATTTGTCAGAATTTCCTGACAAAACCAGGCAAGTGGCATTTGCCAAATGCAAAGGTGCCACAGGAAGAGCATCACATGACAGGGCATGTGGCACGGTGACAGCTGTGAGCCCTGCTGGGGGTGACACAAGGGGTGATGGTGACAACACTGGGCAGCAAACCCCACGCCAAGAATGGGCTCTCAAACAGAAAAGGTCCCAGGCACTGCTACATCGAGGTTACAAGATGAGACAACCACTTCTCATTACGAGGAGCCCGGTGACTGCAGGGCACGGTGACACCACGAAGTCCCTCACTCGTATTCAGCAGCCAACTGAGATCCACTTTGAATCCCTCCATTTTCAACATACCAAAAGCAATTAGGCATTATGACGGAACCAGCACTTGCCAACTCTTTTTTTTTTTTTAAGTCAAAGCTACAGAATTTCCTGGAAGTCTTGATTCCTTTTCAAGCCAAATTCAGCAGCGCAAAAAAAAAGTTTTGAAAATTCTCTGTCTTCCTAAACAGCAACAAACATCTCCGTTCTGAGGCCAAAGCGTGTTTGGGAGTGGCTCTTCAACTACCTGTGAGCTCCAGGAAACATGGGGCTTCTAGAGGAAATGCTGCTGGAGCGAGTAAAACCCAGGATGTCTCCAGAAGAGCTGGGAATGCTGCGGGCGGGATTTGCTCAGCACCGCTCCGCACACTGCGCCACAGGGCTCCGCTCTTCCTGCAGGTCGGGCTCGGTGGATGCTAGTGCCAGGTAGCCATGGCTAAGCAATGGGCACCACACCCACCCCAGCCCGTTCTCCATCCAGCTGAAGCTTTTCACAATATTTTCCATTAAAATTACTCCTTCCTGGGCCTTCCCAGGTGCCATTTTCACCCTCATTACTGGATTCAATTGCAGTAATGCAGAGGGGAACTGCATTCCCCTCAGCTGCAGAGGGGAAACATCCTCATTCACATACAGCTCCACAAGGGAAGGACCCAACTCACTCCTGACCTTGGTGGCATCTGATGCCCTGTTTGGCATCACCGGTAATTCCTGATACCTAATAATTATTAACTAAATATCTAATAATAGTAATGATTCTGAATAATTCTTATACCTAATATTAATATTATACCTAATAATTCCTGGTATCCCTAATTCCTGTGTTGACCCTCTATAGAGCAAGACAGCGAGAATCAGTCACTGCCACGAACGGGAGATTCCCAGGGCTTTTTCTGCAGTTTCCCGAGGATTTTTCCCTACTATTTTTCTATTTTTGTACATGTCCTTGTTTGTTCTCAGAACAGCCCAAAAGAGGAAGAGGTGCTGCTGGTGGGGAAGGAACAGCTTTGCCTTTTTTTTTTTAAACTGCTTTTTGTGGATTTTTTTTTTCCAAAACCTTTTGTTTCGCCGACGCAGCCGAAAGATGGAAAGTTGAGCTTTTCTCTAAAAAAAAAAAGTTTTTTCCTTTTTCTCTTTCAGAGGCAAAATGGAAAAACTTGTTCCATGAGCAGTGAAGCAATGAAGCCGGGTTTCCTTCAGGCACTGGAGAGACTCTCTGGTGTCTAACAGGGAGCTGTGCCCATCTCGCCACGATTCCCTCTGCAGGGACAGGAGGTGGACTTCTTATCTCAGCCCTCACACCCCTGAAAACTCCTCTCCTCCAGCAACAGCTGTTGGCAGGTCCAGAAGCTGTGGGGACGGAGGAGCCATGGCCATCCCCCAGGACGCTCAAAGGAGGGAACCTCACAACGGGATTTTCAAGAGGTTTCAGCCAAGCAACAACATTCTTCTTTCTAACACCTACAACAAAGCTGCCACCAGGTACGTTTTTAGGCAGCTCCCGGCGCCCTCAGCTCTACCCACATTTGACATCTGAACCAAGCACAGGGACGAGCAAGGGGCTGCCATCACCAGCCACAGCACTTTGCCATTTCTAAGTCCACATGAAATTATCCTGGGGGTTGTTCCCTCAACAAGTCTGTCAAGGAAAGCAGAGGAATGGGGTGGATGTGGCTCTGCTCACCCAGACCCTGAAACAGCCCACAGCATCGCCCTTTCGTCTTTCCCAAGGTCTTTCTCTGTGGGCCTAACACATTTGGTGCCTCAGCTTTGCCTTGGTCTC
Source organism: Cnemophilus loriae (assembly GCA_013397755.1). Classification (NCBI taxonomy): domain Eukaryota; kingdom Metazoa; phylum Chordata; class Aves; order Passeriformes; family Corvidae; genus Cnemophilus; species Cnemophilus loriae. The sequence goes on from VZTF01002187.1 coordinate 144,596, forward strand.
TTTGCTCTCCCCAGCCACCAACTTTATAAAATCAGTCATAACTTCATTGTCTATGAGACCCTCGCCAGGGTGGGTCCTCAGCAGCTGAGCTGTGAGGGGCAGCTGTGGTGCTGCCACCCCTGCTCCTGCACGAAACCCGCCAGCAGCCCCAGGAAGTGTCGAGCCAGTTGTGCACGGGGAAAAAAATCCTTCCCGGATGCTACAGGCAGCAGCGTGAGCTGGGATTGTAAACCTGCGAGCTGGGACTGTGACCCCCGAACTGGGATTGTGACCTTTGAGCTGGGATTGTAACCTGTAACAGAGCTGGGATTGTAACCTGTAACACTGTGAGGGGCTGCTGGAGCTGCGGGGAAGGGGATGAGGACAAGCTCCAGAGCTGGCAGGGCTGAGGATAGGGCTGATCTGCAGCACAGTGGGACGGGAAGCACCGGTGGCAGGGAGTGACCGGGCCGGAGTCGCAGCAGGACACAAGCCAAGGCAGCATGGCTTGCAGCAATCTGCTGCTCAACGAGAGGTTTGAGACAACAAAATGCCATTTCCAGCCATACGGGCGTTGGCTGCCGGTTCTCTCGGGTTTTTTTACAAAAAAAATGTGTGTCCCACATTTTTAGCTTTTTGTCAAGATGATGTAAAAGGAAAACAATTCTGCTGGAGCGGGAATCAAACCCAAAGATTCCTGTTGTTGGGATCTCTGCAAGGTCTTTTAGAAAAGAACTTTCCTTCTCATTCCTCCTCTTTCTTTTTGCCAGGGAAAAAACAGAAGATGCAAAGAGGTTTTCAGGAAACCTTTCTGTCACTGGGCTGCAGCCAGCGGAACACAACAATTTTTCATATGGAAGAGATTTAAAAGCAATTCCTTTCCAGCAGAAAATTTTCAGAGAAAACCGGGGTGAGAACTTCCCATGGCAAAAGCGCACCTCGCTCATCACCTGCTTCTCTCCCTGCCACGCTCAGGTCCCTCCATTCTATCAGGACCCACTGCACGTCCTGCTTTTCCAGGCAATATTCTTACTTCCAAGATCCCAGCTCACATGGGAGCAGATTTCCAACCCGAAGAGGGTAAGAGAGCAGCAGGAAATGCAGAACATGTGAGAGGAAACGATGCTCAACCAGGATGCGGATGACTTCCCTTGAAGGAGGGAGACTCAACCACTCTGGGCTTTGGGGAAGTCTGGATGAGGATAAGGATGAGAATGAGGATGAAGACATGACACTGGCAGCTGCCTCTGCATTTCTCCACCTCCCCAGCATCCTGCAAAATGTCTGATTTAACACATCCTGGGGAATGACAACCCCAGGAAGGAGAGTAAGGGGAAAATCAGCCCCTCCAGGACATTCAGCCAAAGAAAGGGCAGAAACAGCCATGTGGCTTTAATCGGCTGCGGAGCATCTTGGTGCCCGGCGAGCTCTGCTCTGTCCAAGTCCCTTATCAGGAACTGGCACGTCAGCCAGGCTGCGAGGAAACGAGAAGCGACAGCGAGGACCAAAGACGGCGTGATCTCAGGCCGGCTGCGCACGTGGCACCCAGCGTGCCTGTCTGGGGGCTCAGCTGTCCCCCTCCTGATTAAGGAAACCCCCCTCTCTGCACTAGAGAGATTTTCTCAGACTTAAAAGCCTGCGATAACCAGGACTTTGCTGGGCACAGAGAAGCCGCAGGCGTTGTGTGGCGGAATCCCACTCCTGACAGCGGCTGCTGTGCACTGGCACAGCTGAAACACAGGGGTGTCCCCGCAGGGAACGGCCCCCAAAAGGCAGCCGGTGTGTGGAACCCCTCTTGGGCTAGGGCTCATCATGGAGCAGCTCTGCCTCTCACTAAATATCCAGCGGATAAACCCCTCAAGGACATTCCTGTGCAGCATGGGATGGGGTGCCCCCCGTCACACCCTCAGATGCACCTCCCCAGGACCAAAAAACAGGAGATCTCATGTTTACTGTTGTTTTAAAATGTAATTTGGACAGAGCAACTCATCCTGCCTTGAGCTGCGGTACCAGTGCTTTTGGCTTCAGGAGACCCCAGCCTGGCAGTGCTTGGCTCAGCCCCCTGGAGCCACCGCTCGCTCCCCTTCCACCAGGAAAACAAAACAAAGAGGCTTCTGCCTCAATTTCTCCAGGTCCCGGCTGCTCCTCATCCTTCCTGAGATGCTTCTAGAGCCATTCAGAGCTGAATCCCTCAGCAGGAAGCGGCTGTGGGGGTCACAAGGAAGGTGGGTTGATGCAGGAGCCCCTTGAAATCCACTTAAAATCACATTTGGTGGCAAATCCCCAGCCCGGGTTTTCACAGTCTCTAAATGCTCGATGTGGGGAAGCTTCCAGAATGAGAAGATACTTTTTGTGAGTTAAGTTCAACTGGGAGCCACTAAGAAACAAAAGATAAATTCAATTTGTGTGCAGTGGGGCACAGCTGGGCTGGTGGAACCTGACCTGGGCGAGAGGAAATGGGAATCAGCACCAAGAGCAGGAATTCAGGCACGGATTCAGAAAACAGTACAAATCTTAGAGCAGTCCCAACCCTGCTCCCAGACAAGACAATGATGAGGAGAGATGCTTGAGCAGCCTCCAAACCTGTCCGCACCCCAGCAGGTTTTGCTCCATGACAGCTCTGCCAGCAAGACATGCCGAGCCCGGCGTGTTTGGGCTCTTTTTCTTGCCATCCACCAATATCCTTCCGCTCCCGATGTTCCTCTCCTTGGCTTTGGATGCAGATCCAGCTTTTCATGTGGTGCAAACACAGTGTTTCTTTGGGTGCCAAGGACTGTGTGTAACTTGTCGGCTTGGGAGTGTTTGCATCTTGGACCATAAGGGAACAGAGAACGCTGCCCAAAATGTTTACGGTATTTTTAGGCCAAGACAAATCTGTTCGATGCTGCGAGCGCCGCAGTCTGAGCATCCCGGAGAGGCTGCGCCGCGGCAGGGAACCGCCGGCATTTGTACAGTGAATGGGCATTACCTGGCTCAAACAGGCCGAAAAGGACATTTTTTAACCATTTTGAAGGCCCTTACAAAACTGTGCGGTGGCAGAAGAGTCTCCAAACCCCAGCAACGGAAAGCAGATGCTGCCAGATGCCTAGCCATGGCTCAGCCGTGGGGTGAAAACCGCAAGTCCAAACCTCTCAAAAAGAGACATTTTACAGAGCATAAAAAAAAGAAAGCAAGATTCAGGGTGTGGGGGCAGGCTGGTTTTTTCCTTTCTCCTTCATGAAATCAAAGCCTGAGCATGCTGGCCAAGGGGAACCAAAGAGATTCAAAAGAAGAAGCAGAAGCCCAATTCCTCCAGCAGTTCAGGCCATGCTGCTCCACTCTGTCACCAGTGGCTCTGATGGCATTAATTGATGCCCATAATGCCACTAATTACAAAGCCAAGCCCTTCATTCGCCTGTCTGTCCAGGTTTAATGGCAGCTGCCCCCATGCTGACGACCATGCAGGTCCATCTGCACACTTACTCCTGAGGGAGAGGATGTGACCAACGACCGAGGCACCGCTCGCACTCTCCTGTGAGCCAAATGTGCCCCATGCTTGGGCCCAGCGATGCTCTACCAGCACCAGGGATGAGGACAAAGCTGTGGAGAGTGCCAGCATGGGGGCACCAACAGCACATGGCAGCTGAGCATCTCCTGCGATGCCGGCAGGCTGGAGGAGAGCGGCCTTGAAGTGAGCGCAGCTTGGGCATGGTGCCAGTAACAATGCTGGGGATGGGTTAGACTGGATGCGGCTGGGCTATCCCTGGAGACCCACAAAACGCATCCAGACAAGCCTCAAGCAAACCCACCAACCCATGAGGTTGGCTGTGCTTTGAGCAGGCACTGGAGCAGAGGCACAACGTCCATCCTAACTGAATTCCTCCACAATGTGGCTGCTGGTGCCCTCCCAAAACCCCACTGTGCCTGTCTGAGTATCAGGCTGGGGCAATGTCACCAGCTGTACCAGGCACTTCAGAACAATGTCACCAGTTGCACCAGGCACTCCAGTGCAGCAGCCCCAGGAGCTGCCTCCAAATCCATCTCGTGGTTTGCCTCGATCACAGCGGAGTCCCACAAAGCAAACCTGCACCTCCAGTTTCAAGGCTGTAGGTCAACACACAACTCAAGACGGCTTCAACTCTACCACCCAGAACGGAGTATTTTTGTAGGCTGGACCAAAACCACACAAAATCCATCTGGCACTGAGTGAGGGAGATGTTTGCTCCATACCCACCCTGCACCAACCTCCTGCATCCAGTGTGTCACCAGACTCAGCCCTGGCTCTACCACAATGGCAAAGCCAGGGAGCAGACGGGCGGCCTCACCTCAATGATGTCTGCGTTGGTCCGGCTCTCATGGGGCTCATTGTACTCGGTGTACTTGAGCAGCACCTTGTCCATGTCAGTGCTGGCATACTGGAACAGCTTGTTGGAGTGGTTGAAGATGATGAGGGCAATCTCGCAGTCGCACAGGACACTCAGCTCGTAAGCTTTCTTCATCAAGCCGAACTTGCGCTTGGTGAAGGTCACCTGAAAGCAAGGACAGCCATAATGAGAAGCTATATCCATGCTGCCACAGACCCAACACCTCCCAGAGAAAAATGGAATGACCACTGGAGGAAGAGCAAAAGGAAGGGGAATGCAGAGCAAATATTCTGTCTCAGTTTCCCCAATTGGACCCAACTCCAAGCTCTCCTCTCTCGCCTCCCTATTCCAAACGGTTCATATTGCTGCCTATTTTGGGATCTTCCAAAGGCAGACACTTCACAAGCACAAAGATGATTATCAGCGTTGGAAATCACATATTGCCAAATCAAGAGAAAATAAATTTCAGCAAAATCCCCAGCAGAGCTGCCATCTGTCCAGGGGCTGCGGGTTTTTAAGTGGAATATTCAAGAGATGGAGACCTTGTCCTTGCTTACTGCAGCTGCGCCGCGAGTGCCCAACTCTGGGGGCCACAGAGCTGGGGCTCAGCACCCCAAAACTGCCCAGGGGTGCCCACTCCACCCCTGACCCACTCTCCTGTTCACCAGCCCCGACTCATCTCGGGAGGCTACACTTCCCCAAGGGCACCCCAAGCCCCCTGTGCCAGGGGCCCGCCCAGCTGCCGCTTTTGTCTTGCTGTCCCTTTGTGTAACCTCACTGGGGTGTTTTTCCTCATTGCCTGCCCAACTGGGGTCCCCCATCTCCCCAGCCCGCCTTGAGCTGTAACCAGAGCTGTCGGCTGACGAAGCAGCTCCTGCAGGACTGATCCTGGAGAGCTGGCTGGGGGCTGGGGGCTGGGGCCAGGACTGGGGCTGGGTGCTGGCTCCAACTCCAGCTCCAGCTGCCGGGCAGACGTTGGGCTGCAATTCCCAGCCCACGCTCAGCTCTCACCACCACACTCCTAACAGGACCCAGCTGGTAGAGAGGGAGCTGGTTTGGGGCTCCCTGTTCCGGCTGCAGTGCAGACAGCTGCTGAGGGTCCTCCACCCTCCCAGAACATGCAGCACACTGACGGGGAAGGCGCGATGCTTGGCCAATACCCTCTCAGCAAACAGAAAGCAGAAAAAGAAAGTAAGAGGCAGGAGGTCACCACTTTGTCCTAAGCATTGCTCTGGGGGCAAAGCAGCCTCCGGAGGAAAGGCTGGAAATGAGCTGAGATGCCCTTGGGTGCCAAGAGCTGCTCCCTCTCCACATGGGAGGGCTTGACTCCATTCTGGGCCTCCACCACAGCATCAATTTTGCAACTGAACAGCTTTAATTCACACAGCTGAGGGAGGAGAGTGAATGAGGCTGCTGCCTTTGCTCAGCCCATCAGTGGCATCGCAGCCATGGTCCAAAGAGCTCAACATGGAGCTTCCCAGTTCACAGCGATGGTGAGCAGCAGTGCCACCATGATGCCACCAGCAGCACCCAGGGTCCTACACCCCTTGAGACAGAACCGTGTGCCTGCATGTGGCGGGAGGGCAGAGCAGGGGCAGCTCTGGGCACACTTGACAAGGGGAGCTGCTGCCCCTCCCCGCCATCTCCCAGAGATGATTAAGCAGTAACGAGATTCGGCTCTAATCGCCTCATCCCCTGGAAAGTGTAGGGCTGGTACCCTGTGCTGCTGGGGCTGCCACGTGCGCCTGCTTTTGCCACTCACGTTTCCAGTGCCATCCCAGCCCTGGCGCGCTCCGATGCCAATTAAATTACTTGAAGGCCAGCTCCCGTGTCATCAATAACTCCCCCTCCCCAGTAGCACTCCGGACTTCCCAGCCACCCAAAACCTCTGCTGCCGGGTGCTGCATGGGGCTGCTCCCAAGACCAAGAGCCAGCGGTGCCATAGCACAGCTGTGGCCGCACCGTGACTTCAGGTGGGACCCAGCTGCGGTTCTGCTCCTGCAGCCATGGCAGGACAGGCACTAAAACCACAACCTGTCTCGCTGTCCCTACCAGGGCGGCCCCCGGGCTCTGACTCACCCTCCAAGCAGCTCGAGGAGCCTCCGAGAGGAAAACACGTTTTCCTCCACCAGAACAGAGGGAACAGCTGAGGGTGGTTGTTTCTACAGCCGCTGGTGCCGGGGACACCTCGCTGAAACACACCTTGCCAGGCACCAGGACAGGCTCAGCCACCAAGATTGGAGGCAATGGGATGAGGCCGAGATGTGTGAACAATGGGGCAGCTCTTGGCCTTGAAGACCAGTGACAAGCATGGTTTGGGTTTTGCCCTTGAGCAGTGAAGAAGACTGTAGGGTCATCTTCCCCAAATCAACCAGCAACCTGGGCAGAGCTGAGCAGAACACAAAACACCAAATTATCCTTCTAGAGATGAGGGGATATTTCCTCTGCAGACAGGGTACAGGAGCATCTCTCTCTATTGGCACCCTTGCATCTTGCAGAGTAAAGCAAAGATTTGCCATTCAGCCACCATATCACACAAAAGCATCACCTAACACTGCCTTGTGCATCCACTCATGACCTAGGACAAAAACCCCAAACCTTCCCCTGACGCCGTGCACAAGCCTCATCTAGAAGAATTAACCTCGTAAGTCTAAGAGGGTAATCAAATCTCATGCTTCAGGGCATAAGCCGATCACCAAAGGGGTCAGGAAGGAATTACTGCCCCGCACGAGCAGGGGATTTTTGCCTTTCCCCTGATGCAAACCATATTGGCAGTTGCCAGAGTCAGCGGCCTGGCCCTGAAGGACTGATGGCCTGATCTGTTGTGGCAAATCCTCTCCAGTAATTCCTCTAATGACATTAGTGACTCTTACTTGTTCTCCTCCTCTGGTTTTGGCTGCTGCTGTAATTCACAGAATCACACACTGGTTTGGGTTGGAAGGGATCTAAAAGCTCATCTTGTCCCACCCCCCTGCCATGGACAGGGACACCTTCCACTAGACCACATTGCTCCAAGCCCCGTCCAACCTGGCCTTGAACACTTCCAGGAATGGGGCAGTCACAGCTTCTCTGTGCAACCTGCGCCAGGGCCTCTCCATTCTCACAGGGAAGAATTTTCTCCTAACATCCAATCTAAATCTTCCTCTTTTCAGTTTAAAATCATTCCCCCCTCCTCCTGTCACTCCAGGTCCTTGTCTGAAGTCCTTCTCCAGCTTTCCTGGAACCCCTTTAAATCTCCACGGAGCCTTCTCTTCTCCAGGCTGAACACCCCCAGCTCTCCCAGCCTGGCTCCAGAGAAGAGGTGCTCCAGCTCCCAGAGCATCTCCATGGCCTCCTCTGGACCCACTCCAGCAGCTCCACATCCTGCTGGAGCCTCCATGTGGGCTCGTGGTCTGTGCCCCCACGGAAGACAAAACCTAGGACACGAGCAGGGTCAGACTTGCTGATGCTGTAGATTCAGTGTGAGACGCACAGGAAGAGCCTCACTGATGCTGTAGACTCAGTGTGAGATGCATGGGAAGAGCTTCACCTCGCAGCAAAGGCTCTGGAGAGCCGCTGTTCAGCCTTGGCTCTCCCTGAGGGCCGCGACACCTCAGCAGCCCCAAGCCACCACTCGGGATGAACTCAGCAGCACGAGTGGAAACGCAGGTGTCGAAAGCAGCTCTGCCTCCACCTCCCTGCACCACTGGTGAATCCCTCATTCTCCACGGCATCCCTGCACTATTCCCATTCCCTCCCTCTCTCGACAAGCGCAGGTGCTGTTGGAGCCACCCGAGCATGCCAAGGACAGTGTGCGCTCGCCCGGCGCAGCTGGGGCGGCCAGCCCTGCGTTCCAGCAGCAGTGCTGCTGGAATAAGCCCCATGCATAATTCATCAGCGCCGGGCTGCTCCGCTCCCGGGTGCGGCACGGGAGAGCTGACCGTGCCCTCTGCACCCAGCCAGAGTGGGGCAGGGGTGGGCTGAGGATGCTCCCAGACGCTGGGTTTAAGCCAGCTTAGCCGACAGCCTGCAGCCACGGCGGGCACGCACGCATGGACACTCCTCATCGCTGATCCGCAGCAACAGCAGGACAGGGAGGGAAGGAGAGTGAGAAGCAAGAGGCGGCTGCAGGGAGACCTCACTGCAGCCTTCCAGCACTTAAAGGGGCTTATCAAACAGATGGAGAGGGACTTTTTACATGGGCAGATAGTGATGGGACAAGGGGCATGGTTTTAAACTGAAAAAGAGGAGATTTAGATGGGATATTAGAAGGAAATTTTTCCTGTGAGGGTGGTGAGGCCCTGGTACAGGCTGCACAGAGAAGCTGTGACTGCTCCATTCCTGGAAGTGTCCAAGGCCAGCTGGACAGGGCTTGGAGCAACGTGGTCTAGTGGAAGGTGTCCCTGTCCATGGCAGGGGGGTGGGACGAGATGGGCTTTTAAGATCCCTTCCAACCCAAATAATTCAATGATTCCATGAGATAAAGCAAGATGGGACATTTCTGACTCTGGGGAGTGGATCCTGGCATTGCACATGTACAGCACGGAGCAGAAGGGTTCTCATCCTCTTTACATCTCCCACCACAGTGGATAGAGCAGATCCCACTGCCTGGAGCAGCCTTTTTTCATGAAATGTCCCATCTTCCTGATACATCCTTTTTTCCCAAAGAAAGGGAGCAGTGAAAATGAACTGCAAAGCTGTGCTGGTGGCCAATTAAACAGCTGCTGCTTCACTGACACCTGACTTGATCGGGCTGGTTTCTGGGAAGCAAAGCAAGATGTGCTGCACTGGGACAGGGAGCGAGCGATGCTCCCGTGCTGAGTTTTGGAAGAACCAGCCCAGCCAGGGATGCAGCTACTGCCAGGGGAAAACCAGTGTCCCACAGCCCAGGGAACTGGGCTTTGGGGACAACACCTGACATCAGAGATGTGCTAAAGCCATGACACCCGGCCACACAGAGCAACCCCTGCTGCCAAATCCCACCCAATGCTGTGAGACCTCAGCAAGCGTCTTTATCTCCAGCCAGTGCCGAAGAGCAGCTCATCCCTCAAAAACAGTCCCATCACTCAGCTGCTGCCTCTGCAGAGAAGTGCCTCTTTCCTTTCCCGAAGGTTTATCCAGCAGGGCCAGGCTGTGCCATCCCCCTCCAGCATTACCAATTATTTTCCATCCGTTTGAACTTCCAGTAGGGCTCCAGTTACTGCAAATCCCTCGCTCCCCTCTGCAGCACTGCCCCATAAAATACACTCCAGATCCTTCAATAACCCCTAAGGCCCTGATTCCTCCTCATGATGAACATAAACAGCCCCAGGAGCAACTGGGACATCAGCAAAAACTATCTGATGCCCATCCCAGCCCCCACCACCAAGTGAAGCTATAATGAAGAAAACCTGCCATTTCCTATTGCTTTGCTGTGGAGCAATAAAGCGGTTCATCCAGTTCTGTTCTTTGCCACTCTTTAAGGATTAGGAATATATCCACATGCTTTTTTACTGTTTTTTCTGTTTTTCTGGAGTGAAAGTGGCAGGAAAGAAGTGTGGCAGGTCATGCTGGGGTGCAGTGGTGGCTGGACTAAAGGCAGAGGCTTAGATCTGCTGAGTCAAACTCCAGGAGCACAGAAAGCAAAGGGACCTGCCTGGAAGTCTTGTGGTTACAGGAAATACATCAACGGAGTCATCCCAGCGCAAACCTAGGGTGGCGAAGTGCTGCTGCTCCACCACTCCAGTTTAAGGAACACGAAAATTTGGGAAAAACCTGTTGGTTTTTGTTTTTCCTCTGAGATACATGAATGCATCCCTACGCATATGCACATGTGTGTGTGTCTCGGGCTTGGCTTCAAGAGAGCCCAAGGAAAAAAGCCCTGGAGTCATGTAAGTTTACAATTGAGGAAAAAAAAGGAATAATTCGAGTTGTTTGCGTTCAGCAAAACGGATACTTGTTGTGGCTGTTTTTTATTGGAAAAACCACATGGAAAATGTCAACTGAAATGTATTTTCTGCAAGATAAAAATAAAAAAAGGGGGAACTAAGCGGAGAAGATACTTTCTTCTGGAAAAGCACTTCGATGGAAACGGCCCAAGGAGCTCCAAGGCGAGGAGCGACGCCTGGATGGGGGCAGCACAACGGAGCCGTTTGCCTGGTCCTGGGATCCACCTGGATCCAGCCTCAGCACCAAGGCTCACCCATCTGCTTCTTTTATGGATTGGGAAAAACACAGCACTGGTGGCCCAAAATGGGATGGAAATGGGTCATTTTGAAACACAACCCTTAAAATCCCCAATGGGAGAAGAAGGGTGAGGTGAGGGAGCGGGGAGAGACAGCACTGACCTGCCGATTGCGCTCGTCTGTGATCCGCTGGATCTGGATCTTTTTTCTCCCCATCTTCTCCGGAAATCCTCACCACACCCGGGACGACTTCGGCTCAGGGGAGGGGAGAAGTGACCCCACTTTAAAACGCTTTCATTAAAGAGTGTGGGGGGCTTTTTTCTCGGATGGAAAACAAACCCAAAAAAGCCAAAACAAAAAAAAAGAGTTTTGCGTGGCTCCGTGCTCAGTTCATGGTACCGTCGTGCGCGGCCAGATCCAGTGGGGCTGAGATGTCAGCAGCTGCTCAGAAACCTGCATAGCGAGAAAGACGGGAGTGAGACGCTCTGCTCCCAAACCCCATCCAGGACCCGGCACCCTACCGGCATCCTCCTACCGCCAGCGCAGATCCCACCCCCAAGGCCCAGGTGGTCTCTGGTTCTTCCTCCCATCCAGCTATGGGGCCAGGAGAGCTGCAGAGAGATTTACCCAAAGTCGTCTCAAAGAAGCCCAAGGATGGAGGCCAGGAATACCCGTGCCACAGGACACGTGTGGGCCGGGCACTGCAATGCTTGGCGAGGAGGAGGAGACGGCAGCAATGCGCCCATGAATCACTATTCCTCCGTGACACTCCAGACTTTTTTTTTCTCTTAATAAAGTCGTAAGCAGTCGAGTGGCTGGTGATTAGCCTGGGCAATTTAAATCCGTCTCCAGTTTCTGCACTAATCTTCAATTTGGAATTTTAAAATGTCTTTATTTGATTACTTGAAAGAAACCCTATAACCAGGCACAGAAACCTAATTTTTATGGGGAAGGAGAACTCCAAAGGCAGCCGAGACAGCCTGGCCTTCCACTGGGCTCAGCCACAGTCGGACACCGGATGTTTCCACGGATCTGGGGGGTGTGATTGACTCGGGGGTATCTTGTGCCCTGAACTGTCCCCAAAAGGGTGAGTGCTGCAGGTCTCAGGGGACCCGCACGGCTCCTTCTGCAACCTCCCCATGGTAACCTGCATCCCCCAGTGCCAGAGGCTGCATCCAGATGTACCAGGGCACCGCATGGCACAGCCCCTGAGCCCATCTCACCCCGTTTCCCAGCATGTGCTGCACTGCAGCGAGGGGGACAAAGAGGGAACCTCAGCCAGTTCATTTTCCACAGGTACGTCTTTCTCCCTGCTCTCTCTCTGAGCAGCTGGATAACAGCAGTGATAACATTGCATTTAAGGCAAGGTAGCTTGTGCCAAGACCCAGGCAGAGGGAAAAACCAGTCCCAAAATAGCTTCCTATCTGCCTCAACTTGGCAGTCCCCAGCCCTCGGTCTTGTTACAAAAAGCATGAAAAAAACCCGCTTTTTCTCCCAAACCATCATCCCAAATTCAAAGCAGCAGCCACAGTGAACCTGACCAAGCTCCAGAGCGCCTCCAGACCCTGCTGAAGACCTTGGCCCCACCCTCTGTCTCCTCATCAGACCATGCTCCAACAACAAAGCCCTAATGGTCTCTCTCTCACACTTGTTTTTGGGGTTCACTGAGTCATGTGAGTCACCTAATCTTTTTCTCTGCTTTTTTTTTGTGTAAAGTTATCCATCATGCATCATGTTCTGTGGTTTCAGTGCAAGTTTGAGGAACCCAGAGGTGAATGGGGAGACTTTTCCCCATCCTGACATCCACAAATTGCCCTCCAGGGAGGATGAGGTATGGGGAGGCCAGGAAGAAGACCAGAGAGACAAAGGGCAGCAAAGCCTTGGTTTTTTACACATAAATCCCACCAGTAAGACTCTTTGAAAGGACAGACCATACAGCGATGGCATTTACTTCTACAGGGATGGCATTTACTTCCTGAATCATTATTTCCCGAAATAGGTGCATGTTTCCCTCCCAGCAGCAAATAGGAGCAACCATCCAGCTGTGAGGAGCACTGTCACCATGGGGAACACTGAGCCAGCGCCAGAGGCATATCCTTTGGCTGCTGCTCCCCATCCCACCATGGGAAGCCCCGAAAAGATAGGTCCCAGAGCATCGCCAGTCCCACTGCAATGCAAGTTCCAGAGCACCACCAGTTCCAGAGCATCACCAGTTCTGGGGTGTCAGCAATTCCACAGCATTGCCAGCTTCAGAGCATCACTGCTCCAGCTTGCACCGTGAGAGTATCTCTCGAAGGTCGGTGATACAGGAAGAGCCAAAAGGACAATGAGGATTTTTATTTCATCCACCTGGAGTGTCTGCTCAGTATTTCCCTCACTGTGAGCCCACACAAGAGACAGTCCACAGCCCCAAGGCGAGGATTTTGCACACACAAAGAAACTTTGGAAGAAGAGGAACATTTTTTCAGGTTTGCTTTGCTGCTTTTCCCTTCGGAGCTGCCATTTCTCCAAACTGGCTGAAAAATATTCACCTTCAGCATCTTCAAAACCACCAGCAGCGGCACAAAGTAGCAACAGCTCCGCAACCAGACTCAGGGCAAGATGCTAATTCTTTCCGCGTGCTGCAGCTCTTGGACAGAGAAACCCTCTGAAAGACAGTGGATTTACTGTCCAAACCAGAGAGGAACTCTCCAGAAGCAACAATAAACACTGGAGAACAACGAGCAGTAAATTGAAACTGAGTGAAAGGAAACATATTTTAACACAATTTCGCTGTGGGACTTGTTCACAGGATGCTATGGCAGCCAAAAGCTCCACAGTGCTCAAAGAGATGGGGTGTTTGTAGGGATGAGGAAAAAACCCCAGTGCTGCTCATCTCTGCCCTCAGCTCCACACAAGCTGGTGTTTCTCGCATGGCAGCAGTGGGATTCAAACCACATTCCTCTCTCCAGGCCACAAACACACCCCAAGTGTTTCAAACCAAATCCCCTTTTTCAACCACCAAACCAGGTTCCTCCTGCTGCTCTGAATCCCAACTCTGCATTCACAGCACCTCAGCTGGATGGGGACCATTGTCCCAGCCTCAGGGTTTGCTCATGCCACTGAATAAAGTTTTCCACAGGAAAGAGGTGATTTAACAGGTTTTTGCTAGTCATCATGGGGAGAAAAGGAGCTGCCGTGTGATGCTCTTGATCCTTCTAACCTGCATGAGAAGGAAAACACCCCATGGGTAGAGTAGCCCTTGGATGGGATGAAGAGAAGGAATGGAAAAGAGCACAGCATGTTTGCTGCCCTCCCAGTGCACCTGACAGAGGGGATTTCAAACCCCTCCCTTTTCTCTTCATGGAATTGGGGTTTTGGGGTGAGTTTATTTGTTTTTAGGTTGGGTTTTTTCCCCACCATATTTTTAAACCCAGGTATTTTCATGTTTCCTGCCCAGGTGGCTGTTTCAGAAAGTCCGACCACTGGCTTGAGTTTCTGAACAGCAGCTGGAAGAGCAAGAAACCTGGAGAGCCACCCTCATCTCTCCTGTCCCTCATGCTGGCATTGCTGCTGCAGCTCAACCCCAACTCAGGAGGATCCTCTCTGCCCCTGGAGCTCCCTCTCCTTCACCGCCAAGTTGCTTTGGCTCCCTGATTGCCCAGCCCAAGGCATCGAGCTCACCCATGACTCTCCTCTGTGATCAGGTGGAATTTAAGCACCTGAACACATACATAGCCAAGCATCCGGAGCACAGGACTGCTACAAGGAGCTGAGCTCCTAAATAACTTCTAACTTTTGGGGTCTCAAATGGTTTTATGTACAATAACCCCACTCATTAAATTATCATCTCCTCCTTCTCAGACAGCAGCTTCTTTCTTTCTCCTAAGCCTCGTTTTCGAAGGAAACCGCCAAGCATTCCAGCTACTACATCTTGACAAGGAGGGTCCAAGGGCATGGAAAGGGACCTACAAATCCGCTGGAAAGCAAATGACGGGTGGTGCAGTGGCAAAAAGCCACCCTGACCCTCTTCCACTCCCAGGAATCTCAGCAAGGATCAGGGAATTCGGCATCGCCCAGGGAGGCAGCGAGAAGCTCTGGGATGGAGGCAGCCGCCAGCGCCCGCTTCCCCCCTCCCTACGCTCCACTCGCACAAGTGTGACTATCACAGCAATTAGCACACATGCCAATTAACTCCGAGCAGGTGCTGGTTAACTCTGTGCTGAGTAATTCATCCCCGGCTCCCAGTAAATTGCTCCAAATTGGAGAGACAGGCGAGAGAGCAGAGTTAGCATTTTGCAAATGGGGGAAGAAAGAAAAAGCGCAGAGGAATCTCAGCTGGGAGATGTTTTTACAAAACAAGGAATTTGGGGGGCTGAATCCCCAGCTCCAAAAGCTGGGGACACAGAGGAGCTGATAACTCTCTCAAGTCTTTATTTCTGGATTTTTTTATCTACTGTACAAATTTCTGATCTATTTCACCTACTTCTAAGTGGTTTCACCTTTGCTTTGCACAAGCAGCAGAGCACTCCGCACTGCTCCATAACTTGTCACTTTTCCATTCCTACTGAACAGCCCCACGTTTCTCTCAGCATGAGCAGGGACACTGAGAGTCTCACATCCACTTTCTACAGCCATTTGCTATTTTTAATATACTTTTATTGCATCCCTTTTTAGTCGCTCCTTACTAAAGTTAGCTCGACACACCGCCCCTCTCCAGGGCGAAGGAATTCAGCTGCCCTTCCTTAACACCCGCCTTGCAAAGTCGTGTGCTCTCAGCACAATGTCAGCTGAAAGAAACCAAACCTTGGCCACGCAGCTGCAGAGGGAAGATCAAAAAGATTAATCTGAAAGCTTTAGGAAGATAAATAAAGGCAAATAAATGCATCCTTTCCAAAAATGTATTTTCCTTTGGAGCTCTTTTCTTTTCCCAGCATGTGGCACCGTGCTCCCCAATCCACTCGTGCCTGTGCAGGAACACACAGCAGAGCCGGCAACAAGAGTGACAGCAAAATTGGGATGGGTTCAACACGGCACCAGTTCAAGAAATGTTTTCCCAATCTCCATCCCCAAAACAGGTCCAGTGCAATGGGGACATCCTTGGCTGCAAGGAAGTCTGCAAAAGGAGCTTCAAAGCACATTTGGAGGCTGGGAAAAGAAGAAAAATGCTGCCCTGTGAAGATGCAGCTCATCTTATGGAGGCACAGAAAGTCCCAGTTTGAAGGGAGAAATGCAGGTGACAGGTATGGCAGATCACAGCCCAACCCAGCAACTGCTCCCCCCAGGCATCCAATGCTCTCGCTGTGGGACCAACCCATCTTTTATCAAAGATTTGCAGAATGATCCCCAAGATGCGTTTTTCCTTAACAGGCTCCATCAAGTCAAGGGGCTCACTGAGAGTAAAGGGAGGGTCCTCCCCACCACTGTCCACCCCCAAGGAACAGGGCAGCTGACATGACTGGATTCACTGACCCAAGTCCCAAAACATTTTGGAGGGTGTCAGGTTTATCCACATACAGAAGTGACAGTAATAACATGTCCCAGTCTTGCAGCTTCTCTGTGGGAAAACGGTCATTGCAAGGGAGCTTTGGCACACAACCAGTGGGCATGTGAGGTACAAGGTGTAGAGTGTTACAGAACCGTAGAATGGTCCGGGTTGGACAGATTCTTAAAGCTCATCTCATCCCACCTCTCTGTCACCCATTCACAGGGAAAAATTTCTTCCCAGTATCCCATCTAACCCTGCCCTCTGGCAGTGGGAAGCCTCGTTCCATCACTCCAGGGTCTTTGTCCAAAGTCCCTCACCAGCTCTTTTGGAGCCCCTTTATGCACTGGAAGGAGCTCTAAGGTCTCCCCAGACTCTTCTCCAGGCTGAACAGCCCCAGCTCTCCCGGCCTGTCTCCAGAGCAGAGGGGCTCCAGCCCTCAGAGAGCATGGTCTCCTCTGGACTCACTCCAGGAGCTCTGTATTCTTCCTACTCTGGGAACCCCAAGAGCTGGAGGCAGCACTGCAGGAGCGTCTCACCAGAGTGGGGCAGAGGGGCAGAATCCCACCCCCTCACATGCTGCCCATGCTGAGGGATCAGCTGGGCACAGCACTGGCTTTCAGGGCTGCCGGCACTGATAGCTGGGTCATGTCCATCTTCTTGTGCACCAACAACTCATCCTGTCTGTCCACTCATGACAGGACAGCCCAGGTGACGAAATGCTGCTGTGCTGCAAACCAGCCCCTGAGCTCGGCCTGCCATGGGAAGTGGTTTACACCCACCATGCCGAGCCACTGCCGAGCCCTCCACCGCCTGTGCTGGGTGGGGGGAACAGGCCAAGGGAGGGAGGGAGCAATGATGCTCTGGAGGTGGCAATGGTGCTTTGGAGGCGGCAAGAGCAGCCCCTCACTCTGCTGCATCACTCCTGCCACAAACCTGCAGCTTTTACCACAAGAAGCAGCTGCGTTGAGAGGCGACATGGCCACACTGCCCCAGCAGCCCCCAGCACAGCTGGGACTCTCCGCCTGCTGCAAAGAGCCACAAAAGCAACTGCAAATAAAGAGCAACTGCAGCCGAGGTCTCCGAGCCTCACCTTGAGGATACCAAGTCCTGCACTGACACAGACCAACTGAGCCTCTTCCCCACCCATGACCAGGGCTGGATCCCATCCCTTAAGGACATGGATTTAGCTCAAGTCACCTCTTGAACTCGCCTGTTTAACTGCAGTTCTTGCCTTCCTGTTTCCTTTCTTGCTGCCTTTTGTGAGTTAATTGTTGTTTTTTTAACATATCCTCCATGCTGACACCAAGGACTTTTAGTTTCCTTCTGTGTGGTTTCTGGATCAGCAGGACTGACTTCCTTCTCTTTTGCAAAGCCCCCTTCCCTAAAACACAGTGCCAGCATTCATGTTAATGTTGCTCTTCCTCTCTGGCAAAGCCACTGGCATGGTGCTGGCCATCACCCCTGCTTTGCTGCAGGACAGGGGGCAGTGCTGGCAGGAGCGGCTCCAGCATTCCAGGGGAATGTGGCACCCAGGAGGGACGCAGCACTCACATGGGGATGTCCTTGTCAGGACAGCAGGCAGCAAAGGCCGGTGCCAGCGCGTCCCGAGCCCCACTGCACGCACCGTGAGGGACTCCAACTCGCCAGCTTTGCATTGTTTAGCACCTCTTTATCTCCAAACCGAGATAAAAACCGCACAAACATGCTCGAGTCTCCTCCAAAGCTTCTATTCTGGTTTCAGGATGATGCTATCTGGGTTCCTGTGTCGAACCTCCAGATGTAGGCAGGGGGAGGGGAGAGGAAGGCGGCCGAAACATGGCTCCAGAGCAAACCTCCTGCTCAGAAACGCAGCTGCTTGACCCTCCCTGGGGCCAAATCCCACTCACCGGGCAGGTGCCAACCCAGCGCTGAGCTGCCATCCCTCCTGCACACCGGACACTCACGTCAGGGCCCCGATTTCCCTGGGATGGGCAGCCAAACCAGCACTCAGCTCCTCCTGCCTGCAGGACGGAATCAGTCCCACCAGCTGCAGGTGAAAACCCTGGGAGCTCAAGGGAGCAGGCGTGAGGCTGGATTCAGTCAGGCCCCCAAGGAATTTGAAAGAGACACATGTATTCCTGACCCAGATTCAGGCACTCTCTGAAGAAAAGCAGATGCCAACCATGCAACCAGCTCTGCTGAGCTGTAACAAAACCTCGCGCCATGCCAAGCCCGGCAGAGGCTGAGGAAAAGCACAGCCCTGACACAATGCTGCAGAATTGGTCTTTGCTGTGCAGGGGTGGGTGAAAGAAAGAATTTAGGGGAAATTATTGAACTGGGGTTGATCTTCTCTTGCCCTGCAATTTGTGTGCCAGTGTGGAGTCTGACAACACCCTTAAGAAAGGATGACAGACCCAACATCACCACAAAAACTGGAGGCAGCACCCAAACCAGGAACCCTGGTCCCTTACACCCCAAATCACAGTTTCATCTCACACCACATGCAGCCAGGGATGCCATCACGTCCAGGACCACAGGAGCACATCCCAGAGTGGGGATGTGTTCTGCAGAGGCCGGGTGACAGCAGGTATAGCCGGTGACCCTCTCTGCACTGCCAGCATGGCCAAAGACAGCAGAGGCTGGAGGGGACTTAGGGAAGGGAGGCTGAGCAGGAGCTCCAGGCAAAGTCACTGGCAAACCCACGGCCCTGCTTGGTGCTGTCCAAAAGTCAACCAAGGAATCCTCATCCAAGGGAACCAAGGTAAGGACACAGTTACGGGAAGGAAAAGCCTGCAGGACCAGGACAAGCAGGGACTTGCAGCCCCTCACACCACGTGGCTTCCCAGAGAGGCAGCTGGTCCTCTCTCCTGGAGAAGCTACAGGGAGGGACCGGCAGGGACAAGTTGCTGCAGGACTTGGGTGTTAAATGGGAGAGCTTGGACAGTCCCTTGCTAAAGTGATCTTCAGAGCACCCCAAGAAAACCAACCAAAAGCTGATGCAGCTACCAGAACAGCCTCGTAACCTTGAGCAGCGACCTCGGCAGTGGCAGCCTCACAGCAGGGGTCACCCATCACCCCGAGCCTGGCTATGGTCTCCCAGGTGGCTCAACAGCTTCCCCAGATGTGCATATCCAGGCTGGGAACCCTGCACACCCCAGGGGCTCCTCAATATGTGCATAGCATCCCTTTCCCCAGCTGGTACCAACTGCTTGCAAAGGGCAGCCCCGAGCCATCTCCATTCCCATCCACCCTCCATCCCCATCTATCCTCACCCCCAGCCACCCTCATCTCCTTCTAACTTTCATCCCCATCCACCCTCCATCCCCATTTACCCTCCATCTCCAACCGCTCTCATCCCAATCCACCCTCCATGCCCAGGGAGGAGCAGCCAGACTCCCAAAGCTGTTCCCCTTCCCCCATGTTCTCTATCCATCACCAGCTCCAGAGTCAGAGACCGGGGATAATTTTTCCCTCTGCACTAAGTAGGGTTTTCTAAATGATGGGAAGCGAGAGCCCATTATCCAGCTCCATTGCCCACCCCCCACGGCTCCCTGCAGGGCAGGAAATAACCACCTGCCAGCTCCCCGGAGCCCCGCGCCGTGGCAATGAGATCGCACCTTCCCCTGTCACTACTGTCAGAGCAAAATTTAGATACCTGGTAATGAGGAGGTTTAATATGACAGATGAGAGGTTGACTCATTAAAAAAAAGAGAGAGAAGGAGAGGGAGCTGAATTTGGGGTCGGATCCTGCACTCGGCAAATCAGGAGGCTGTCACAGCCAACCCCGCACTGGTGGGGAGCAGGAGCAATTCTCGACCCCAAACCAGCCCCATACCGGGGACTTTTGCTGGTGCTGAGGCCACCGGGAGGAAAGGGGAGGTATGGAGGGGGTGGGCATGGCTACAGTTTTTGGGGCCATCCAGTTCTACTCCCCATGGAGCTGCCTCCCACTCTGGGATGGGGGGCATCTGAGCCCAGGAAAAGCCCCAGCACCCAACGGCAGCGATATTCCACTTTGAGGGCTTTTCTCTCTCAACAAACAGTACAGCAATATCTCCAGCATTACCTCCACTCTCCTTGGCACCCCCATCCTAAGGCTGCACCCATCGCCCAGTGCAGCCCGGCCAGAACCCCACTGCCAGCACCCTCACTATAGGTCACCATCACTACTGTGGTCACCAAGGACATCGATGACTTGCACGTCCCAAAACACAACACACCCAAGGGGGACAATCAGTGCCTTCAGCTCCAGTACTAGGGGGCAAGATCTCAGCACTGGGACCCAATGGGGCCCCCAGGGGCAGTTCAGCAGCATCAGGGCAAAGCCCTCCCTGCTGGGAATTTAGAGGCTCTCCATGAAGGGGACGGGATTTCCTCCAGTAGCAGAGGGGACAACTCTCTCCTCCAGGTGGGTTTTACCCAGGGAAAATTCCATGACACCCAACTGCTGCTCCAGGCCATCTGTGAGAGCAATGGAAATCCACAGCAGCCTCACAGGACACAGCTGAGAGTGAAACTGTCCCAGAGGGAAACTCTGCTCTTCCATCATATGTCAGTGGGATGGGGACTGGGGATATGTCCTCTCCAGCCAGCCTGGGGCATCCTACTACCCTCTGCCCAAGGGCACTGTGGCACAAATCATGAAATTCTAGAATGGTTTGGGTTGGAAGGAAACTTAAAACTCATTCCGACCTCTATCCCAGGTTGCTCCAAGCCCTGTCCAGCCTGGTCTTGAACACTTCCACAGATAGGGCAGCCACAGCTTCTCTGGGCAACCTACGCCAGGGCCTCACCACCCTCACAGGGAACAATTTCCTCTCAATAGCCCATCTAAACCTGCCTGCTGGCAGTAGGAAGCCATTCCCCCTTGTCCTGTGATTCCAGGCCCGTGTCCTTCCCATCCAGGTCCAAAGCCCTTCTCCAGCTCTCTTGAAGCCCCTTTAGCCACTGGAAGGGGCTCTAAGGTCTCCCCGGAGCCTTCCTCTCTTCAGGCTGAACAACCCCAGCTCTCCCAACCTCATCTCCAGCTCATCTCCATCCCCAGCCCAGACACGTGTTCATCGACTCTGTGCCCCATCTCCATCCAGGAAGGAACACCCCAGAGCAGCTTTGCAGACCCTCCAGCACCCAAAGCCCAGTGCAGGCTCAGCCTGGGAGCCAGGGCTGCCAAGAGGCCGGAGGTCTCCAGTGCCACCCCAGAACTCAGGCCTTGAGCACAATCCTCCCTCCCAGGGCATGACCTCAGCAGTGCCATTCCCAAAGGCTCAGCCCTTTCCCAAGGGCCACCAAGATCTTTCAAACCGGCCTCCCACAATCACTTCTTTGTTGGTTTTGCACCCTCAAGCACTGGCAAGTAACAGCCGTGGTGCCCAAAGTCACGGGGCTGCTGATTTTATTTGCATCTACCAACTACTGACTACATTCATGCCCAAGGCAACCATCATTTCCATCGGGTCCAAAGGAGACAACATAGAAGCAAATGTTGCTTCTGCATTGTCCCATGCCACACTCTCCATCAAGGTTTACATGTCTTGAGCTCCTGGGAAGGAAGCACCAGGTTCCCCAGGGGCTGCAGGGTACAGCACTCATTTGGGGTGCAAAGGAGCTGGTGAAGTCAGGAGCTTTCCCATTGCTGGGAAGGCGATGCTAGTCACCAGCTCCACTTGAACAGTCAAAGGATAAGAAGCAAAATATCTTAATTTGTCACTGATATGGCACTGCTGATTACTGTGAGAATGACACCATAGCAGAGCTCACTAAAAGGGTCCCTTGGAGAGATGGATGGAAAAAATCTGGCCAACACCAACAGGACCAGGCAGGACCACGCTTCTGCCTCCATCCCAGTGCTCAGATTCCACCATCGCAGCTCCAACCTGCCCCTGGCACTTCCAGCCTGGAAACAAAGCCACAAAAATTGTCATCCTGGCCATCTGCCTTTCTCAGAGGTGGACAAGCCCACCCATCTTTACATATTCCCCAAAACCCACTTTGTTCCATAGCCGCAGGCTTGTGCTCAGAGCACACTGCCATACTACAGCTGGAAGCTCACCACCAGACATCGTTATTTCACTGAACAAAGGAAACAAAGGCCCAAACCTAGCATTAGTTATTTGGGACTGTAAAAGCACCAAAACCAGAGATCAAGGCCCTGGGCATGAGAAGCCGTCCCTTGGTCCCAAGGGCTACAGCTGAGGACGAGCCATCAAAGCCCACCAGGAGGCACAGACCATGGTCTGGCTGCCACTGAACCCCAACCCAATTCACTCTAAGCAAACAGGAGGAACCGGGACAAGATGCCACATGGCAAAAACAGGTTTAACTTCCTCTTCCCCTGCGCTGCCTCGAAAACACAGTGTCTCCAATCCGACACACAACATCAGCCACCACTAGCACTCCACTATCCAGAGCCCAAGCTAGGCACCACTGGAGCATCCCAGGGTGTCCAGAGCTGCTGCAGCCAAAGCCAGGCTTGGGAGAGAGACACGAACCAGTTCAAGGTCCCTCATCTCCAGCATGACTCAGGTCTGCTGTGCCCCGTGTGCCACAAAGGCTTTGCCATCAGCCGGGACCTGACCCCGCTCCCCAGTTCAGCCACAACTTGTACCCACATGCATCCAAAGCCATGTGCCAATGAGACAGAGGGGTGAGAATCCGGCCCCAGCTCATCACGCAGCTCAAATCCACCAGGACAGCTGGTTCTCAGCTGTTGCTGCTCACTCACAGGACGAACATTCTTGTCCCAGGCACACAAATCCTGTCCTCCTGCTCCTCGGCACCGGCTGGGCCACTGCAGTGAGGCCATGATGTCTGCTGACACCATGGCAGTCACTTACAGACCCACTGGGTGACGGTTCCCACTGAGACAGATTCATCCAGAGCCCATCCCAACGCACATCCTCCAGGAACAGCGTTCTGTCCTAAAAGGGGATTTTTTAAACCCAAATGCTGTGTTTCAGCAAGGGGGATTTAGGTGGTGGGGGAAGGTCTCCAACCAGCTGAGCCCTTCTCTGTGGCTGCACCAAAAGCCACATGCCAAAGGGGTGATGATTTTGGCCAGCCCTAGGGATGTGGATGTTGCCCATATGCCCCTCAAGGACATCCCAGCAAAGCAGGGAGGTGACGCTCAGGAGAGCAATGGGGATGCCCAGACACTGTGGGAAATGCCAAAATTTGGCACTTTCCAGAAGCACTATTACATCCTGGGGTCTAGCACACTCCAAAATCCCATGCCGGATCATCGCTAGCACAAGGCTACAGCTAAGGCCAAGGGCTTGTCATGGTTCCCAGCCACGTTACCAGAGGGATGGCAGAAAAGCCACTGGGATGCTCCCGCAGCACAGAGGAGATGGACCCCAAGGGCAGATAAGAGCCTTTGTGAGTGCAGGAATGTCACGGATAAACACCAGTCACAATTCCTCTTGGAAAAGGGAAAATATTGGGGAAGAAAATCACATACCACAGTTTTTTGTCAATACTCTCCATGCAAAGGTGCGAAGAGAAAAAGTGAGGCATGAGTTTACTGAAAGAAATGAAAATATTTCGGTCACAGTTTTTGCTGGAGTGGGGATGCAAAAATGTATCAATAAAGACTTGCCCAAATGGGTTGTTTGGCCAAAAGAGGAGGAGGAGGAAAGGGCTCTGCAGCTGTTGTTGCCTAGGGCAGTACTGCGGGCAGCCACTCGGTTCCAAAAGCAGAAGCCTCGGGACCCCGTAGTGGTTCCCACAACAAAAGAGACCACCTTGTGACAAGTCCCTCCAAGTCGAGCAGAGGGGAGAACACACCTCACCCACCCCCAGAAATGGGTAATGGGCTGGGTTTAACCCAAAGCACACCCAAAGTTTATCCTCCAGCCTGATCCATGAGCATCGGATATAGGGCAGTGCACACTTGGGAAGGGAAACACTTCTCTCTCCCTCCTTCTTGGGAGGGAAACACTAAAAGTACTTCTGAAAGATCCCCTTCCTATGGGCTCCGCACCTCCATTTTCACAGACGTGGTGGATATGAAGATTATCAGCATATTATTAACTGTTACCCCCAAGCAGCAACAGCACAAAAACCCTGAAAAAATCAAATGGAAAAAGCTTTTTCTAGGACGAGCCAAGCTCAGCACTGGTCCTAGCCCCACCACATCCATCCCCGGCCAGCCTGGGCTCTAGAGCAAAACAAACATTTAGGAAACAGTCAAGGGAGGAGAAGGAACTGGACAGAGAGCCCCAGTGTGACACTTTGCCTGACGCCCAGTGCCTGGTACCTGGCTCACCTCCAGCGTGGCTGCAAGCTCCTGCCGGGCATCCAGCCCCGGCCAAAAGGATCCAGCACCAAGCAGGAAGGTGTTAAAAGTCCCCAGTACCAACCTCTGAGGAACCACAATAAATAACCTCTGAGTAAACACAGCGGCTGCTCCCCATTCGCCTTCCTGTTTGCTTTCGCAGATCCGGGCTGGGACGTCCACTTCCAGCTGCTGGCCCCGGCCCGGCGTAGCAGAGCTCTGGCCGCGGCACCGTGCCGGCAGTGGCACCCTCCAACCGCACGTCAGGCCTTGGAATCGTCCCTGCCACAGGGGACCGTGGGCACAAGCTTCCCAAAGGGATTTATCCCCTGGGACAGGCACCGATCCTGCATCTGAGGCCATGCCTGCTGCCTTTTCCTTCCTAGTCTACGTTTGCTTTGATTCTAAAAAGAGGAAATCCCAGCTCGCCCACTCCCCATCAGGGAGCCATGTCCCCCTTCCGTGCCTCAGTTTCCCCCTCTCTCCAGCATGGGAGCCCCACATCACTCGGACCCCCCTCTCCCTCCCTGCCCACCCGGCCCTGGAAAAAAAAAGCAATGGGTCCTGATTTACGGGCACTTCTGTGCTTTACCACGAACACAAAGGGGAGGGAAAAACAACAAGCGGCAAACTCACAGCGAGGATCTATGTCAGGAGCAACAAGGGGGTCCGGGGCAACCCCCCCTGGCAGAGCAGCGCCGACCGCGGAGGCTGACAATAGATAAGGCTCTAAATTCGGCGCTGGGCTCCGGCCCCGGGCCCTGTAAGGCGATCGGGGTGGGGGAGCGCCGGGCTGTTTATTTGGCTCCAAACTCCGCACCGACACTGCAGCGTCACCCGTGTTTAAATTAGGAAGGAACGAAAAGAAAGGGGGGGGAGGAATAAAAAATAAATAAAGAAATAAAAAGGGAGAAAAGTGCATGCACACGCTGAACAATAACAACAAAATTTTAAAAAATCAAGAGAAAATGAACCGGGGGAGCGGGGAAATAAAAGGAAACTCAGTTGGGCTGGCGAGGTTTAAAGCGACGCCTGCTTTAAAAAAAGAAGTTGCTAATTTTAACTCTCCAGTGGAAAGAGTGAGAGGTACTTACAGGAGACAGGGTGGCTGCGTCCTTCTCCACGGCTGCTGCGCGCTGGCGGCCGGGAGGAAGCGCGGGACGGAGCCGCCATCCCCGACCGCCGTCACCGCTGCCGAGGCCACCGGCCGGCCCCCGAGCCCCCCCAGAACCGCGTTCGGGGGCGCCGGGATGCACGGCGGCAGCTGAAGGGCAGAGGCAGATGCGGAGGCAGGAGGGGGTGGTGAAGCCTGTGGGGGGAAGGGAGCGGCCAGAGCTTGCCAAAACCAGAGCCCGGGCTCGCTTCCTCCACCAGCCCAAAGCCGGGGACGCGGCGGGACTGGGACAGGGGGAATGGACGCCGCAGGACCCCCGGGGAGGCATGAGCCAGCTGCTGGGTCAGGTGACATTTCTGCGCGGACGTTTCTGACCAAGCTGGCTTTTCCCCAAGGGAAAAGAGCTTTGAAGACATTTTTTTTTTCCCCGCCAGTGGCAAAATAGCGGATGAGCTCAGAACCCAAAGCGCAGGGCAGAGCCATGACCAGAGAAGGCCACCCGGCTCCACGGGGACTGGAAAGGTGACCTCCAGCAGCTCAGCCACATTTCAGCTGCTGCAAACGCAGCAGGAACCCACTGCTTTACCAAATTCAGTATTCTATATCCAAAAGGGGCAAGAGTGGGGATTTGGCTTTGGTGCACCCACTGGCTGGATTTTACAAGCTCTCCCTGCTGATCGCGACGATCTTGCCAGATGCAAAGCCAGGTGCCAGGTGAGGTGGCACACTCACACCTCGACCACAGTCAGAGCCTGGAAGTTGCAAACTCCAGTTGCCAATGAACCTTCAAGAGAACACAGGCAAGGCCTCAGACAGCAAAGGAACAGACCTGGTGACCCAATGGCTCTTCCCAAGCAGCTGGAAATCAGCCTCAGGCTGCAAAATCTCACCGGGAGAGAAGCAGGGTGGTACAGACCCTGCATGCAGGGACAGACACGTGACTTCCCGAGCATGGCTGCAGCAAGACGATGTGCCCATCTTCAGGACATGAAAGGGTCGATTCAATTAAGGTCACAGGCCCTAGAAGAGTTTTCTGTCACAGAAGAAGGTTTGCCTGGCGCGCCTCAAACAGGGCTGGCCTCAGACAAAATGCCTATTGATCGCAGGCAGTGATGCTGCACGTCCAGGATGCGAGGACGTGGCTTCACTGGGATTAAATCGCCCGGTGCTGGCCGTCACACGCTTCTGAGGCTGGGTCGATATTGCTCCTCTAATTGCTCAGCTCCTGTCACTCACAGAGTAAAGGGGACAAGTCTTAAAGCAGTCCCCAGAGATGCTTTTCGAAATCCTCCTCCCCAAGTGCACCGCTTGCTGAGCTGCTCCTTGGAAAGAGCACTTCTGCAGTTGCAGAAATCACTAAAGTGCTCCTCCCCTGCTCAAAACTCTGTGCTGGCAACAGTGGCAGTACGAGGGCTTTGTGGGAGGACACTGCCAACCCAAAAACCAAGAATTTGTGTGAAACTAAAAAACAAGGAGCTGTTGTCACTGGTCAGGATGGAGCTGGCGGAGCTGGGCACCACGTCTCCAGCGGCAAGCAGTGATGTGGGGGAGAACGCAGTTACTGAGAGATCCTGCCACCACCCACCAGCATCCGGGCTGGGGGACGGAATGTGCACGGTCCATCAGGACCACAGTGTTTTGGAGCCAAGGAGGGCCCAGCCCTCCACGCACACCCCACAGCAGACAGACCCATCGCCCCAACACCCCATGTAATCATTCACCATACTGACAACACGTGCCCCTTAGCTGGTATTCATTTGTGCCCAGAGCGAGTGGACCAGAACTGGCCCCACACCAGCCCCCAGAACACTCCCGGAGCACTGCACTCAGCTCAGCCACAGCGGGACAGACTCGGTCAAGCACTCCAACCCTGCTCTTCTCTGGCACACCATGGCCCATCGCTGGCACACACCAAGCGCCACTGAGACACAGCAGGGCTCTTCTGCTGCACTGACCCCGATCCAGCCTGGGGAGCTGCTCTTGGTTTCTATCGGCAGATGAAGCCCTTGGTGCTGACCTTGCAAAGGACGCAGTGATGCTGCCCCCATCTCCCAATCACCAGGCCTCTAAACAAATTACCTGCCCCCTCTCCAGCACTAAAAGCCATCACAACCCCACAAAACTGCTCACTAAGCAGTGGTGACAGAGCCCCCTCCATTCAGGAGCTGGGGGCATATTATTTTTAAAAATCTTTCCTTTTATTGATTTCACTCTCAGGTACAGAAGATGCATTACACGAAACCATAGAGCCCTCATAAACCAGCCCACGGTGGTGTCTGTACCACAACCTTCACTGCAGACACAGTAGACACAAACATTTACTGTAAGAGCAATAAACAGGCCAAGAAGGTTGAAAAGGAAGAAGACCTGGACATGAGGCCCTCTCCCAGCAGCACCTTACTTCAGAGGAATGCAAGAGACAAAATAACAGCAGGTTTGGCCACAAGTCTTGTCCACACCAGGAGAAAACAGGGCAGGAAAATCCTCCTTTGCACTGATACATGGGGCTGTGTTGTAAAACACCCAAAGAGCCCCAAATCAGTGCTGTGGCTATGGCTAGGAGCCATCAGATCTGTGCTAGATGGAGAAGTGAAGGGGAAGATGGGCACTGGAGAACAGCAGTGGCACCCACTGTTGAGTGCCACCTCCCTGCCTTGCTGTGGGGGCTCTGCTGCCCCATCCTGCACACCAGGACTCCTGTGTGCAGTAGCAGGTGAGGGGTGCACAGCGGAGCAGGGTGTCTCTGTGCCCTTCCAGCACCGGACCTCACCGTCCCTCCTGTCACTGGAGCAGGGCTGCAGGGTCTGGTCGGCACCACTGTGGGAGCCTGAGACCCTG
The DNA here is from genome assembly GCA_013397755.1 of Cnemophilus loriae. NCBI lineage: Eukaryota > Metazoa > Chordata > Aves > Passeriformes > Corvidae > Cnemophilus > Cnemophilus loriae. Next base: position 172,731 of record VZTF01002187.1, read on the forward strand.
AGCTGCACCCAGCTGCACCCCCTGTGTGACCTTCTGCTCGCTCCCAGCCTGGAGCAGGGGAGACACACGTGGACAAGCAAACCCGAAGAGAAGGCAGGAACCCAGAGTTTGGAATTTCCCTCATACCTGCTACGCAGCCTCCTGCATCTTCTGCTCCTGCCAGGGATGAGCTGCAGCCACCGCTCCTTAATCCAACTGCAAAGACAAAGCAAGCAGCCATCAGTGTGAGGGGACAGAGGCAAGGACAGGACTTCCCACATGTCCCGTCCAAGCACAGCCAGATGGCAGGAACAGCGAGGGGAGCCCAGTATCCCCTGCAGCCCTGGCTGACAGGACAGAGGCTGCAGGATCCCCTCCTGCACTGCCCTGATCCTTAGCATCATTGCAAGGGCCATGCAGGCTGGGTGGGACCTGGCCAGGCACCTGCAGGGATCCAGGGAACCAGGAGCCCTGGGGCTATGCAATGTGGAAAGCATCCCAGTGAGACCAGAGGGAAAGAAATTAAAGAGAGTTCAGGAATGAAACTAATCATAAACCAAAAGTTAACATTATCGAGGGATGTGGCCCAAGCCAGCAGCATGGCCGGCAGAGAGTTGCTCAAAATTTAGGTGAACTTTGTGTTTTCTGGGAAGATTCTCATGTACATCCCGCAAGGAAAAGCACTGACCCGCCTGCTCGGACACTCTCCCAGAGAATGCAAGTAGCCCATGTGCTTGGCCTGAGGAGAAACCGCCATGGCCGGAAACACAGCTCCTAAACTCATCCCACTCGCCACTGGGAGATGGGAGGAGACCCATGCGGCAAAGCCCAGTGGCTTCAGCCGGCCTTGTGCTCGTCATCTACCGGTGGTCGCAACCATCGGGCACTTGTGCAGAGCCCATCACCACAGCACACTCCCACGAGAGGAACGGTGCTGAACAAAAGGGAAACTGAGGCAGAGAGGCTAGCACCCGCTCTCCAAACGCACCGCGAGCTCCCAAGCTGCAGCCTCACCCCCAGCACCTGCAACAGAGCGAGGAATTGTGCTCAGCTTTCCGGCGTCCTCATCCTCCGCTCCAACCACAAAACCAGCCTTCCTCCCCCGGCTGCCTCCCCTCCCACAGCCAGCTCATTTCCTGACATTACAAAATTCAGCCTGAACAAAGCCAGAGCGAGGAGCCTGTGGCTCTGTCCAGGGCTGCACCTTCCTCTCGCTTCCCGAGGAGCCAAGAGGAGGGGACAGGCCTAAACAGCTGAGGTGCAAGCAGCTTTCCAGCCTCAAACCTCACACCACCTGGGCTGGGGTCCTGCGAATGGACCAGTCACAGGGATTCCCTCATAAGGACAGAAAGATGAGTCTGTTTTCCACAACAGAGGAGCAGTGAGGACAAGGATGGGGGGCTCCAGCTACTGCCCCACTTGCACCCATTATGCCCAGACCAACCTGTCATCCCCTCAGGACCACTCCTTTATTTCCCTTAATAAAACAGAGTGTCCTACAGAATGACTGACCACTTGGGGACAGGCACACCAACAGAAGAAGCACCACCTTGCAAGTGCCACACTCCCACCCAGGACGAGAGAAGGTGGTGTTTAATGCAAAGAGTCTCTTGACGGGTTCCTGAACCTCCTCTTGGTGTCCGAGCAGCTCTCACCGGTCTCAGCACTGCCGTGCCTTTCAGGGCTGGTGGCAGAGCCACATGGGGACCAAGGACCACAGGCTAGGCTGAGAGGAGCATGTGGCCAAGGTCTGCACCCAGGCTGGCTCTGCTTCAGGGGGCCTGGGGTCAGCTCTACAGCCCACTAGGATGCAATGGGGGACATGTGGCCAAGCAAGACCTCGTATGTCTGTACACACAGTTGTTTCCTCTCAGTGGGAGACACCGGTAGACAAGCCAGGAATGTCCGTTTCCACAGGCTCCAGGATGCCCACAGTGCCATGGGACAGCCAGTACAGCCACACAGCCACCACTCACAGACTCTCGCTCTGACAGAACTGCCCATGGCTGATGGTTGGCAGCAGCCACATCCCTGGCTCCCACAGCCCGCCAGGCCATCAGGACAATGACTTCTGGACAGTATCTGACTCCATGCAGCCCTTGGCTGTGCCACAGTCCCCAGATCGTGACAACTAACGGCAGTGCCTTTGCCGACCCAATCCGGCAGACGAGCTGCCCCTTGTCGGGCAAGGTGGGGAACTCCAGGGGGAGCAGGATTAGTCTTGGGGTGTTCAGCCTGCAGGCAATTCTGACATTGCAGGGTTGCAGCCCAGTGTCATCCGAGACAGTGGATGAACAGCACACATGGGGTGACAGTCCCAAGGCCCTGGTGCTCATGGCCTGACCCTCTCCAGCCCGACAGCTCCAGGGCTGCTTCACTCCCCGCCCAAGCTGCAGAAGCCGCTGCCCTTTGGACCTGGTGGTACATCCAGCACCAGCAAACCCCAGTGAACCCCCAAGTCCCCATTTTGCAACATTTTGAGCTGGTACAAAGGAGCAAAGCCCCCTCTCACTGGCACTGCCAGCTCCCTTGTCTGTCCATGCATGTCCTTTGCCCCGGCAGGCAAACATCCTGGCACTGCTCCCAGAAACTCTGGAGTATTTCAGAAGGTGACAATTCGACCTGCTGCTGCACAGTGAGAGCAGGCCCCAGTGAGGGGCTGGAGCTGGGTCAGGTCACTGGCAGCCCCCAGGGCTCCTGTGCAGTCCCCAGCTCTCACCCCACCACACACCTGCCTTCAAAGCCCAGGGAAAGGGAAAAGTATCATGTTTTCAAAATGTTCTGTTATTTTATATGCTGAGGGGAAAAAAAATCACATAGGGGAGGGATGGAGGTGGCAAAGGCAAGTGAATTCCCCTTTCTGAGTGAAAAAAGAAGGGGAGAGAAAAGGGTAAAGACAAGACAATCTTTATGTCCAGCTTTGTGGCAGAAATGCTGAGCAGGTGCTAACACTGTTTGAAAACCAAAGCTATGGTTTCACCAAGTAACAAACCAAAATTCCTGAGGGCAGGAGAATGAGGGGAACCTCCTGGGAGCCCCATTTTTAACTGATGCAGTTAGGCTGGCACAACCTGCCATGCAAAGGCAGCAGATGCTGGGAGCTGCTCCAACCTGCTCATAAGGATCCTGAAGGATGTGCAGGAATGGTTTTTAGCGACTTCCCTGGATATCTGCTCAGCTGATGCTTAGCAGCCCCTGTGCCACAGCCAGTCTTTGCTAACACACTCAAATACACATATATTCCCACATATATAACTCCCCAAAATATATATATTCCCATACATATAACCCTCTCTAACTACACATATTCCCATATGTGTAACCCATCAAATATATATATTCCCATATGTAGAGATAACCCCCCAAATACGTATTTATTCCCATGTATATAAACCCCAAATATACACAACCCCTGCCTACATCGTATATACACATAATACCCCCGAATAAATAATCCATGGCCACTGCCATGGGGACTTCCAAGCACACAGCTGGAAAGTCGGGGAGATGGATGAGCAGAATAACCAGCTCCGGAGCCAGAGGGGCCAAGAGGGAGGCGCAGATTGCGGAGGGGAAGAGCCGTGACCGCAATCTCTCCTTCCTCTTTTTTCATGTTTCCTCTAGCAACGGGCTCGGGGCTGCAAACATTTGGATGCCAAACCCAAACTTCCCCACCTCAGGCTCCCGACCCAGTTCGCCACTCCTCTGCCAGGTGCTCATGGACTCCCACCCCAAACCAGGGAGACCCCAGTCCCTATTTCCCAGAGCTGTGCCGTGTCAGTCTCAGGGAGTCCCAGCAACAGCAAGGAGCAGACAAAATTAAAAAAAAGAAAAAAGAGAAAAGAAAAAAAAGAAAAAAGAGAAAAGAAAAAAAAGAAAAAAGAGAAAAGAAAAAAAAGAAAAAAGAGAAAAGAAAAAAAAGAAAAAAGAGAAAAGAAAAAAAAGAAAAAAGAGAAAAGAAAAAAAAGAAAAAAGAGAAAAGAAAAAAAAGAAAAAAGAGAAAAGAAAAAAAAGAAAAAAGAAGGACTTAATTCATTTTTTCCATTTTTCTCCATTTTTCTCCATTTCCCCAACTCATGAAACTAAAGCATCTCAGCCACAGCCTAGCCTTCAGTTTGCACCAGCCACTGGGAATATTCCCAGGGTTTAACTAGACCTGTTAAGCCTTTCCCAGTTGGGTTTCCTCTGGCTCGACACCAAGAGGTGGGAAGGAACAAAATAGGAGAGATCTCACTCCAAGCAGGAGCATCAGGCAGGACAGGCTGGCAGTTAAACACGGTGAGGAACCCCAGCTCCCAACCATCCATTGGTGCCAGAGTCACAGCAGCACAGCACCAGAGGCTGTGGAAAGGGGGACAGGTGGGAGCCAGGAGGAGGAAATCCACCTCCAGTGGCATGGGATGCTCAGCTGCCCAGCATGACCGTGCAGCGGTGGGCAATGACCAAGAAAAATGGCACAAGCCAGCTGTGCCAAGGGCACAGACATCCGCAACATGCAGAGTGTGACCACCAGCACTGGAGCTCCTCCGAAACCCACACAGGGATGGGGTGAAGGTACCCCCAGATCAAGGCAGGGTAGGAATTGTGGGGGGTCACGCCCCTGCTCCACCAGGTCACCTTGCACAGGCGTTGCTTCACGAGGGTCCCAGCACGGAACCAAATCCAGCCCCTGGATTTGGGCAGCGGAGCTGGAAGCCACTCTCCATGCTCGCTGAGCCATGCTCCAGGGAAGGTCGGAGCAGCCGAGTGGCACAGCTGTCGCTGCAAGTGTTGCAACAGCGGCTGCTGGCCCTGCCAGGACCTGGGGGACATGAGGGGGTGTCGGGGGGGCGGCGCAAGTGCAACCGTTGGAGCCACCAAGTTTCACTCTCGCTGGCTGAGTTCCCCTTGGGCAGCGGAGATGCAGAACTGAAACCTCCAGCTGTATGGACGTGGGGGCGGCTGGAGGTGCAGGAGGGCTGGGGACTGGCACAGCTTTCGGAGCAAAGCCACGCACCACCACACCAGTGACCAAGGGGTGCTGGGGGGACCAGTGGAAGCATAAGACGAGAGACAGACAAGGGTTTCCTCCGGCTCATGACACCCATCTTGCTTCTGCCCTCTCTGCACAGCTGGGCCACCCATCTCCTTGCATCTGGCACATCTGGTGGGAGCAGAAATACCCCTGGGCATGCAGGTACCCACACCTGGGCAGGCTCCAGCTGGCATGTCCCTACTCCACAAGCCCATCCAGGGGCTGACACTGCTGCAGGACAGTGCAATCCCAGTGCACTGGGCAAGTGCTGGTCAGCAGGACCATGACTGCCTGCATGGAGCGGTCCCAACACGAGCAGCACCACCTGCACCTCCTAGCACAGGGAAACTGAGGCACAGAGAGGGGAACCAAACAGCAGAGCTGGACACACAAGCATCCTCCAAACCCCAATTTCCTCCCCTTGAGCAAGCCACCCACCTCCCTCCTTGTCCCAACCTGCTCACACAGCAGCACAAGGAAAACCCCAAAACTGACCCCAAACAACCAAGGACATCAGAGGGGCTCCCATGGGAGCACAGGGATACCAAGATGTGGGTGTGCCATACCCCAAGTACCCAGTGCTGCCCTCGCCCCGGTGACAGTGACAATACTTCAGGCCACATTGCCACCTGCTGGCACCAGCCCTGGGGCCCGAGGGCACCAGCACCTTCCTTGATGGGGACAGCAAGTGGCTCTGTGCTGGTATCAGGTCCGGGTCCAGATCCAGGTTCAGGTACAATGGGCCACTGCTACATCCAATTGGAGCAGCCACCGCTCACTTTCCTAAACTAATTTTATCCAATTTCATGGCAGCCTGGGACAGTGCATGTGCAACCCAAACCCATCCTAGAGGTGCCAAGAGGGGCTGCGGGTGCCCCCATCCTGCTCACACCCCCCATACTTTCTGGGGCACCATGTGAAAGACCCCAGTGCTGGTCCAGGGGTGGAGGAGACTCCATAGCAGCTGTGACAGCTGCTCTGGATCTGCAGCTCCAGCTCCTGCTGGCATTGCCAAGGCAGAGGTAAAGCAGAGACAGCACCATCATCTGTTTTGCCCCCTAGACTCCCCGCAAGCCTTCCTAATGCCCCAACAACCTCTCCTGTACGCTGCTGCCTCTCCCCAGAGGTCACGGATTCAATTCCCACTTGTTTCTCAGGCCATGCTCTCCCTTCTGTCACACGGGGGGACAGATCCTCTGCCACTGCTCTACACCCATCCATGCATCCAGCCATCCACATTTCCCATCCTTACAAACCACACATGAGGCATGGGGGAGTGAAAATCCCACCTGCACACATGCTGACATACACCAGCAATTCATCCCTGACACTCCATGGCCACTGACCAACACAACCACCCATGGGTTACACAATCAGAGCCGGAGGAAAATCAACACAGTGCATGGTTCAACACACACATCGAGAGCCGCCACTGTCCCCAGAGGGCAGCAGGTCTGGAGGGCCCTGGCAGGGGCAACGGGCACAAGGAGCAGGTGGGTGATGTTGGAAGGGACCCCACCCACAATCTCATCCCAGCACACCTGTACATACATCAGCACCTCGTCGCAGGCAGGGTTCACACGTTTGCAGCACTGACGTGGATCCATGTGAACAGCTCACGGAAGGCACCAGGAGCTGCTGTGCATATGCCCAGCACGGGCAAAGCACACGGAGCCCTGGCAAGGAGGTGCCAGCTCCCCTCACCTCCTGCTTTGGAAAGGATCCTGCATTGGGCAGGTCTCCAAGGACCCCATGGGAGTTGCCCCAGGCAGACACAGCACTTTTTCCCTCCCAGAGCCTGGGAACCCGCCGGTCTGGGTGTCTCCACCCCCACTGGCGTCAAGACCAGCTCAGCCCCAGCCCCAGCTCTGGCTCTGCCAGACAGGTCCAAACTCCAGGGCCACCGGGTGAGGTGTGGCTGAGCAGCACGTGCCGAGCCAGGTGGGAGGGAGGATGGGAGACAATCATAATCACTAAGAGCAAAGCCCAGGCCCCTCACGGCCTTGCTCTGCCATCACCTGAGTCAGCAACCGCCAGCCATGGGGACCTTCTTCATTGCTGCAGCCTCGGCAGGCAGCTCAGGCTGCCACTGGTGGCTCGGCCTGGCTTCTCCCCATGGAAACCAAACAAATATGATCACCCGTGTCCAAAACTTCCAGCCCATCCATCTCCCCGCTCTGACAGATGGTAACAGGTCCTAAGACACCTCTCAGCTGCAACTGGGTGACATGCAGGGCTGGCAGAGGGCTTTCCCAGCGTGGGCTGCCGGATGATCCCTCAAAATCCCTTCCAACACCATTTCAAAGGCAGCAGGAGGAGGTGGGCACATGTGAGGTAGGGGGACCAGGCAAACCTCTACCTGCCTCTTGCTGCTGTCCTCCTCTCCAGGGAACGGGGACAGATCCTGGCCTAGTCCTATTGCCCTTGCTAGAAGCTGAGAGCTTTTCTTAAAGCTGTTTAAAAGGGCAACCTGCAAAAAAGAAAGAAAAGGAAGCTCCTTGGGGGGAGGAGAGGGGATCCATGGTCAAATACCAGCACCTGGGAGATTCACACTTAATTCTGGTTGTGCTATGGCCCCCTCTGGTGTGTCCAGAGTGGAGCCAACCATGGCCAGGGCTGCTGCCTCCAGCACCCTTCAGCAAGCCCTCCTGGCCCTGCTCCAGCACCCAGCCCACCAGTGCCAGCCATTGACAGCAGCACCCATCAGACAAACCCCTGCAACGGGCTGGAAAACCACCTCGCACAGACACAATGTGAGCCAGAGCCAGGGCTGCTCAGCCTTGGGAAGCAAAAAGAGTGTTCACCCCACAGCCAGTGGGGTGACCCCTCATACAAACTCTGAGTTCAGTGGCTGAGCATGGCTCTTCACTGCCTGCAAAGGCAGGGTTGTATCCAGAAAAGCAGGTGGAGCAAGGCTTTGCTACCCACCTGCCCCTGAAAACCCAGCAGGAGAACACCCCGAGCCAGAGACAAAATCATCCTTGGGGTTAGCCAAATCTCCCAGTTCAAGCCCCAGCTCCCTTCGCATCCTCGGCAAATCTCTGTGGGGAGGGCACCTACTCCCCAAACTTCAGATCCACTATTAAAAATAAAAAAAACCAAAACAAAACAACAACTAAAAAAGATTAAAATATTTCTCCCCAGTGAGGTGCAAAGAAACACTCGCACATTCGGTGCCGTCATCAGCAACTCCTACACCACCCCCCACGTACACTGTTGCAAGGGGGGAGCAGAAGGGGGTTTGTAGGCACCTACAGAGAAAAAAGAAGATTTTTGCGTAATTTGGTTAATCAGTCAACCAAACAGCATGAATCCATAGGAGACTGTCCTGCGCTACCCAAACAACTCGGACCCCCGTGGGGCAACAAAACCTCCGTGGCCGGTACAAGCATCACCTCCCTCTAATAGAACCACAGCAATGACGCTTGGAAAAGTTCCAAATCCCAACTGCAACTCCCAGTTTGACCATACCGGCAACAGCAAAGGCAAAAAAAAAGGGGGTTATCACGTCTTGGAATAACCAGAAAAAGTCATAGTGCTGTCAAAGAGGACCCAGCAGAAGCCCATGGACCTCAGCATCCTCGGTGCTTCTTCCCCTCAAAATCCTTCAGTTGCTAAAGCAAAATTCAGAGNGAAGGGAAGGGAAGGGAAGGGAAGCAGCTCGCTGGCCCAGAATCCAATTACAACAAATGGAAAGTGTTTTGCTTTTTAATCTCGTGATTTTTTTAGCTAATCTCTCCTTTGGAAAGGGACAATCGGCTCAGCAGCAGGATGCTGCCGGGGGGATACAGCACGTGTGGAGTCCTGGCTGGAACAGAAACTCAAGTCCTTGCTCTCCATTCCTGTCCTTTTTGGGTGGATTTATCCTGTTTTTTTCTCAGAATGACTGTACAGAGGCAGAGAAACAATAGTAAAACTTTGGTAAATTTCTGAATAGGGGATTTTGCTGTGTTTCTGTCTCTCTTTTCTGAAGAGGGGAGTTTTCTCTTTTAAAAATACTCTTTTCACTTTGAGTTTTTCACCAGCTTGCACAGGAGGGTTTGGAGGTGGGAAAACCCTCCCCAGCTCCTGCAGACTTCCTGCAGCTTCTGCTTCTGTGGGCTTTGCCCTCCTTGGGAGAAAAGCCAAGTCCGATTCCTCACCTGCCCAGAGATCGTGCAATCACAGAATTATAGAATCATTTCAGTTGGAAAAGACCTTTAAGGTCATCAAGATGATGCCTTTCCTGCTGCAAAGGAAGTTCCATTCTGGGGAAGTTCATAAAAATGAGACGTTTTAGAAGTGAAAAGGACCACGCACACCCAAAAATGGGTTTGTTTCCTTCTCCAGCCCTGGACAAGACCTTGACAGGATCCAGCCAAAGGGGAAAACCAGACCCAACAGTCCAGGAGAAGACAGGACCCTCCTCACCCACCACCACCAGACAGCACACTGGAGCTGGGGACCAGTTGGAACCTCTTCACCAATCCAGACTCTCCCAAGCACGTGGAGAGCCAGAGGAGGGAGAAGGCCGTTGGATGCCATCCCCAGAGCCCATAAATTACAGCAGGGAACAGAGTTGCATTTGCCCTATTTCTTATCTGCTTGGAAATTGTGCTGCTTTCCCAGCTGCAAAGGCAGCTCTGTTCCCAAGAATTTCAGCAAAGCCATGACCTCTTTCCAGGATCGTACAGTATATGGTGGCGGGAAGCCAGGGCTAATTATAGGCACAGGAAAAGGGGAGAGAGGCATTTGGAAAAGCTCTACCTTCCCAGCCAAAGGGAGCGGGGCAGCACAACCGCAGCCAAGCTCCCAGTGGGAGCACCCCAAAGGGCTGCAAAATCCAGGAAAGGAGAGCCAATCCTAGGGATCCAGTCCTCCTAGACTTCACTATCCTCATTTTCTGGAAAGATGAAAGCCAGCATAAATCTCATCTCACAAAACTTCACAATTCCAATGTGCTCTGGTGTAGAGGGGAAACCCCTCGGGGGGAGTGGGACCCCCGCTGCTCCGGCACAGGTCGAGCATCAGCACAGCACTGCCCTGGCCATGGCAAGAACCAGAGTCTGTCAGTCCTACACCCGGAATCTGGGCGGTTTGGGTTCCCTGCAGAGACCCTATCTCCCAAAGGTGAACAAAGCCACAAGCCCCTCACTGTGCCCTCGTGCCCCAGCACTGCACAACCTGCAGAGATGCTCCCCAACCTGGAGGCAAATAAACGTGCATTAATTTAAACACCAGCCAAGGCTCTCGGGCAAAGCCACGTGCAGGCTTAGAGCCAAGTTCATCGTCACTCGCTGAGCAATGTCATAGGAGCCACCTCCCTCCTCCGACCCGCTGCAGAAGTGGACAAGGACATGGTGACACATGTGCCCACAAGACCTTCCGGCAGAGAGGAGGCTGGGCAGGAAAGCACAAAACAGGCAGCAACTCTTTTAGCCACCAGGCTCCTCTTCAGAGCCACGTTTCTGCACAAAACAAAACCTGGGGAAGGCAAAAATCCCACTTAATGTTTTTTTTTTTATGGAGGAAAAAGAAAAGCCAGGAACCTTCTCACTTGTCGCAATGGTTTTCATTTTCCACCAAATTAACTCGAGTCTCGACTCTGGCTGCTGGCAAATCCCCTCCCTGCCTGTTCGCTGCCGTGTGTGCCTGCGCATGTGGGAATGTGTGGGTGTGTGGGTTTTGTTTTGCTTTCTGCACCGGCTCTGCAGACCATCTCCTGCTCTCGCCCATCGCAGCCTGCAAGGCTCAGCCCTGCTCCATTATCCGGCAGGGTGGACTTCCCAGTTCTCCAGCTACCCTCGTGTGGGGCCACTCTCCTCCTCCAAGAACTTCTAGAAACATGGCTCGCAGGTATCTCAGCCCTCTGGGTGCTGCAGAGCTGTTGCCATAGCCAGTCACTCCGAGAAGGTCTCTGTGTGGAGGGGAGGGTGCCAAGGCTGGGTGCCGCAGAGTGCCGGCATGGCTGTGCCAGGCTGGGACAGGGGACTGGCAGCACCAAGCAGGGCACCAGCACAGCCTCCCAGCGGGAGAGCACCTCTCACTAAAGGAAGAAACCTGCCTGCGCATGCCGAGTCCAACTGATGTCCTTTTCTAACACTCCTGTGACAGTGGGAAGAGAGTTCAGAGGACACCAAGTTTGCCCTGATCCTGGCAAGACCCTTGGGGTCACCTCCGGCCAGCTTCCTGGATAATAACCCCAGCTAAAACTCTGCCCATGGTGCCCAGCCCCAGCGCTGCAGCTGCTCCCAGAAACGCTCCAAAGGCTGACCAAGCCTTGGTACAAACCAAACCAGCACTTTCTACATGACACCCCCCTCCCCAGCTCCAACACTCCAGATGGGCACATCAAGGAATGGAGTGGAAGATAAACAGAAACAACTTCCCCGCAGTTCACACAAAAGACCCCAATACTGCCAGCACCCAGCACCTGCCCAGCACCCACCCCACTGCAGCAGCAGGATGGAGCACAGACACCCATCCCTGCAGAGCTGAGCCCACCTCGCTGGCGCTGCCGGCACGTCCCGGTGGAGCACGTGGCCTCGGCAGGGCCGACACAGCCCCTTCCCACCCAGCTCCACAGGCGCTGCCACGCACGGCTCAGCCCTAACGGGATAACAAGCTCACAATGAGATCCTAATGAAGGATTAGCGAAATACAGTTTAAAGAGATTAAGGCTGGGTGCAGCACTGAAACTTTTTTATGGTTTTTTTTTTTTCCTGAGAGCCTGGCAGAGGTGAGACACAGATTACAGCCAACAGGGATGGAGCTGGCATTCACCGCTGGCTCCGGCAACTCGGGATGGTTTTTGCATCGCATTCATGCAAAGAGAGGCCAGGGCTGCAAAAAGGATGGAGGAAGACATAAAAAATGGCTCATGGCGCCTGCAAGCCCTGCCCAAGGCGCTTCACAGCCAGCCAGAGGCTTCCTTCATCTCTCCCCTCCCATCTGCATCCCAGCTGCACCCGATGCTCTCAGTCCCGCTCATAATGACTGTTGATGTTATCCGCCCGAGCCGGAGCCTTCCAAGGAGCCCCAGGGAAGCAGGTACTCAACTCTCATTCAGGGAAAGTTATTAATAGTAATTTCTTGGCTCTACACAAACAGCAAGAAGTCAGCTCTGGCCTGGGAGAGCTTGGCATGACTGCCAGCCCCACGTGCTCCGAAAGGTCAGGAGTCTGGTTCGCCCCCAAATCAAATGAGGATGTTTAAAATAGAAGGTAACACATCTGGGGTTGCTTTTTGGCTTGTTTTGACCACTCATATTTTTTTCTGCAACCACCAACACCACAAATTTTCTCCTCCTGAGAAAGGGCAACGTGACTGTCACCCCACCACGGGAATCCAGGAGTGGGAATTTGCTAAACTAGCCCCAAGAGTGCTAACGCCTGGGGAGAAATCAGCAAGCAAGGCTGGTGCTGGGGGATGGGCTCATCCCAGGAGCAGTGGGGCGACTGCTCAAACCCACCCCTCATTTCAGCCAAGTCCTCAAAAGCCACGCGACAAGAGGGAGGTGGGGAGCTGAGAAACAGCCCTGTTGAGAGACTACAAAACAAATCAAATGAAGATGTTTGGAGCAGATCCAGATGTTTATTAGTGACGCACATGGAGGTATAAATAATTATCCGGTAGGAATTTTGTTCACAGGCAGCTCTCCCTTATCTAATCAGATCTCAGTGCGACATGGCCCCGGCCTCCCCCCGCTTAAAAAGTCTTGAGAAAACCAGATGCAAAATAAAAAAACCTCACTAGGGGCACCAATTTAATCCCATTAATCACTGGATACTGGGAGCAGAGCTGCCAGCACTCAGATATCATCCAGGCACAGCTCAAGGGAGGATTTTTTCCTCCAGCAGGAGCACTGGCAGAGGGTCAGATCCTGCATGAGGGTGCAGAAAAGGGCCAGGAGCTGAACCCTCGCACTCTGCCCCATGCCCAGCACCGGGCACAGGTAAAGTGGCATCTGTGGGGACAGAAGCCACCGTGGCACTGGCTGGGCCCCTCCACACCAGTGCAAGGAGCTGAGCAAGCTCTCGCCTGTAAGAAACCAACTGCTTAAAATACACTGGCCAACAAACCCCTCCCTTGTCCGGCCGGGTACCGACTGGCCTCTCCAGCACCCAGACACTGCAATTACCTAAAAATAAATGGACCACAAACCTCGAGAGGCCAAATGGCTGAGGGGGATGAGGACAGCAGGGAACATACCCCAGAAGCACGGAGCCCGGCAAGCCGGAGGGACCAGCAGCCATGAGCGGCTGTCGTGGCACCACCACGAAGCCCAAGCCAAAGGGTTCACATGCAACCAAAAAACAGGTAGAAAAAAGGCTTTAACAGCTCAAAAACACCACCTGTGCTGATTTTTCCCGGCCCTTAGCATCACCTAGCCCATAGGAGGTGCTGGCCCACTGAGCCACACCGCCACTCCCCGCATCAGCAGCCCCTTACCCTGCTAACCCCCCCACCAGCATTTCCGATGGTTTTCCAAAAATTTAACCAACCCAACCCGCCACAGGCGAGGCTGCAGAGGGTTTTGCAGAGGCCAGAGAGGAGCAGTGTTGGAAACTTACTGTAGGAAATTGGCCGCTCGGCTCCAGCTCCTTGTCCCTACTGGTGGGAAAGTCTATAAATCTCTAATAAAGAAAAAAAATCTCCTCCCATTTTATTCCTTCTCTCTCCCCCCTTCCAAAGGATTGCGAAACTGAGAGGGCAGCCAGGGCTTGGATTCGCAGCATTTCTGAGTTCCTACAGAGTCTGGGCTCCCTGCCACCAGCAACAGCGGCTCTGGGGGTGTGGAAAAAGGGAGGGAAAAAAAAAATAAAAAGAAGAAGAGGAGTAAAAAAAAATATATTTAAAAAGTCCTATTTATTTTGGGGGCTGAGAGAGAAAACCTGCACTGCACAAAGCGGGGTGGAGGGGGAGCAAGGCTCTGGCACTCCTGCAGGCACCACGCGTTTGGGAGTCAAAAAGGCTTGGTTAAAAAACCTCGATCTTGGGTGGGAATACTGAGCTTGCAGAGGATGCTCTTTCCCAGAGTGTACATGGGCAATAAGCAATCTCATATAGATGGAGGCAGCACCTCCCAGAGCATCTGGACCCCCTCGAGGGCACCCATGGGTGCCAGCGGCGGCTCTGCTCTGCCCTGCCCTGACGTGGCCTCGGGCGCTGTAAGGGGAATTACTGAAGACAGGCTGGAAGAAAAGCCTGCTCCAGCCGTGACCCAGATTCCCCTCCAGCCTGATCCCTCACTGAAGTCATAATCCTTGGAGGGCTTCTGGTCTTTTTTTTTTTTTAAATACATCCCTGAGCGTTGCCATGGTGACAAGGGGGATGCTATAATTTCAGCATTATAGACTTCAGTGGGAGAACAGGAGGGAGAAGGTGGTGGAAATATGGATGAGCTGCACTGGCAATGTATTTAGCGAAAAAAAAGAATTAAAAAAAAGAAAGAAAGAATCAAGGCAGCACCTTGGCTTGGGCAGCAGAGGCTGGAGGAGCAGGGCCGTATCACAGCTGAAGGGATGCAGGGGATCATGGAATCATGGAATGGTTTGGGTTGGAAGGGAACATAAAGATGGTCTTGTTCCACCCCCTGCCATGGTCAGGGACACCTTCCGCTAGAGTAGGTTGCTCTAAGCCTCGTCTAACCTGGCCTTTGGCCCTTCCAGGGATGGGGCAACCCAGGCAACCTGTGCCAGGGCCTTACCACCCTCAGAGGGAGGAAATTCTTCCCAATATCACACCTAACCCTTCCCTCTGTCAGTGTGAAGCCGTTCCCCCCTTTTCCTGTCCCTCCAGGCCCTTGTCCAAAGCCATCTCCAGCTCTCTTGGAGCCCTTTAGGCACTGGAAAGGGCTCTAAGGTTTACCTGGAGCCTTCTCTTCCCTGGAATGGGGACCTGCTCCTGTCCCTCAGCCAGAGTACCCACTTTGGGGCATCGTTTTGGCAGCAGCTTCCCTGGGCATGGATACTCCAGACCCCGCAGTGCTTTGGGGGATGCAGGCTGCCACCCTGTCAGAACACAGCGACGAATCCTAAATCCCCAGCAAACCTTGTGGAACCCGAGGCAGCCCTGAGCAGGAACACCCTATTTTGGCGTGGCCTTAGCGCAGCCCACCACAGCTCAGCACCCAGCCGGTGCCAAAACTTGGCAAAGAAGCATCTCCAAAAGAGCTGCCCTCCCGTTTTTACCTCTACTTCCTACCACCGTTCCTTTCCACCTGCTTTGCCCATAGCAGGTCCCCAAGGTATCCAATTGCGAGCAGGATGTGGGAGAACTTGTGTTCCTGTCCAGCTCCCAGCTGGAATAAAACCCACCACTGCCTGTATTTCGCAAGGGCATGAGATACCTCTGGGTGTTCTTAATGTCGCACTACCTTAGTTCAGCCCTAGAGAGCCCCTGGGCTGATGTCCGTGAGTTTTCAGGCAGGAGGTGACCTGTGACCCCACAGGAGGGATGAACCAGGAACTCAACGGCTTCAGCCCTCCCCCTAGACCCCAGGGACCTCAAGCTCTCCTGTGGCACAGAAATAGCAAAACTGCACGAACAGAAGCCAAAACCAGTTTTAGCCACGTTTCCACTCTGCTCGCACCCCTTCCCGCCCCATTGCCGGGCACTGAACCGGCACCTGCTGTGACGAAAAATTTCCGAAAGACACACAAATAAAAATAAGATCATACACAAACACCTCTGCCCAAACCCAGACCAACAGCCCATGACCCCATCACAAGAGAGACGGGCTGCCAGGGACTCATGGGGTCCCAAAGGAAGCCAGACTGCCCCAGGGGATGCCAGGTCCACGCCACGCACGAGTGGGGAGGTGAGAAAACCTCCGGTCTGGTGCGTGGCACTCAGCACCGTGTGCTCTGGCCACGCAGCTTGCACCCCTCAGCCTCTCTGAGGGGTGGGAGAAAGATCCTGACCGCAAAACCCAGGTGACCAGTGTCGGGGGCACTGAGACGTCATTGCCTCAGTCCTGCACTGGAGCCCCAGGGCCGGGGCACAGCTCAGTGAGGATCTTCGAAGGGCAGTGGGATGCTGGGACAAAAGAGTCTCTTGAGCTCTAAATAAATGCCTAAATAAAACCACAGCACATCTCTGCAAAAGTGGGAACTCCAGGTGCAGGGTGGCAGCAGGTGCCAAGGACCCGCCACCAGGACTCAACATGCTCGTTCCTCGCTGCAAAAAATCTTGTATTACCCCAGTGGAAAAAATATGGCGACTGTTTTGTTTCCGTGCCCGAAGGGGAGCCAAACCCCCAAACTACCACCTTCAGAATCTGACCTGTCAGGCCTCGGGCCATCAGGGCGCTTTCAGCAGTGCCCCGAGCTCCAGATTTAGCCTCAAAGGTATTTATCTCTGAGAAGCTAAAACCAAAGCTGCATTTGCATAACAAAAAGACCCCGATTCTCTGGTGCAAGTGCTGCTGGGGGGGAGAGGACATGCAAAGCAGCCTCCCTCGCCAAGCAAAGGTGCTGAAGGTCACCCAGGCAGATGCTGAGGTTGCTGGTTCTCTCCACTGGAAAGGACATGGCATGAATATCTTCCCATAAGGAAAGTATCTTCCCAACCTTCCCACTTCCACCTCATCCAGTTGGAGCAGTTCTCTCCAGCACAAAGGCAGGTGTGAAATCCTGCTCGCTAAAGCACACACTCACATCTGGCCCTAAAGCTGAAAGACCTGAGGACAACTAACAGGATTTTTTCCAAACTCTCTCAATCTGTGTTGAGAGCTGGGCTCACCATTTTCCTCGCCTGGGTGCCAGTGGCTGGCACGAGGACGGGTGGCTTCGTCCCCTCAGGAGCAGTGCCCACGGGGAAGCAGGAGGCGAGGAATCCAGCCCTCGGCCTTTCCCCAGCAGCACCCGAATGCAGCTCCCACGAGCCCTGGGGCCCCAGGAGCAGCCAGGAACTCACCCCTCCAGGACCCCCACCCCTCCCGTGGGAGCAGGCAGAAGGCACAGCAGCTCTGTGCTCAGCTGTCTGACACACCAGGTCAGGACCTGCTGCCACGCCGTGCCCGCAGCTCAACCCGGCACCTGTCCCATTGTTTTGGGACAAAGTCCCTCTGGGAACTGGCGCCACTCAACTCCTCGTCTCCTCCTTATCTCACACCGGCATACACCGACTGAATCCCCTCCTGCCCTGCCATCCTCACAGCTCACTCAAAGCTCAGCCGTACCAAAACCCCAGGGCGACACACCAAACCCAATAAAGCATCACTGTGCCCCAGGCTGCCCCAAGAGCCAGATGTTCACCTCTCCCCCCCGCAAGGAAACGCCAGCTCTGGGGAGAGGATTGATGGAGGAGCAAGAAGCAGCCACCAGCTGCCGTGGGAAGAGCCTTGGCTGCCTTCACCACCAGCATCTTGCTCCAACCATTTGTTCTGCTTCTATTTTCGAAAGCGCTGGGGCTCAGCGCTCCGCAGATCCTAGCCTCCCTCCCAGCCTCCCCACCGCCGAGCAAGGCGACAGATTTCTGCTAAGAGGTAGCGTCGGCTCCGCTCCCCATCTTGGCAGCGGCATCCACGCAGGACTGGGGATATTTTTGAACGAGCGAGCCAAGAGGTGCTAGTTTTCCCGGCGGCTCGTTGCCGGCGTGTGGGAAGGACGGCCATGCCTAGTCAGGGAAGGTTGAGGATGGATCCGTGATTGATCCCTGTTCTTAAAACCCTGGAGATGGGGCGTCGAATCTTCCTAAGTCATGCAAAGCGAAATGTCCAGAGGCACATGGAGCTCTCTGGGAAAGCATCACCCAAGGGACGAGGCTGGAGATGAGGCCTGACTTCGGCTGCATCTCAACCCCCTGAGCCTTTCCCAGGAGCCCCCACACTGGTCCATGCTCTCAGAGGAGAGCTGGCATGCACACACTGTCCATGTGATCCCAAGTGCTGCTCCTCATCAGAATACTAGATGAAAAACTGCACCAAGCCCACGTCCAAGTAAGCCCTACCTTCACCCAACCCTTCCAAATCCTGTTCCAGTTATTGAAATAAATTTGCTGCTATTGCAGGGTTTTCCTAACGGCAGAGACGTGTCTCCAGGGAATATGTGGTTTATCCCAGGGGATAAACCCAAGGGTTGGAATGAGATGATTTTTAAGGTCCCTTCCCACCTAAACCATTCCATAAGTCTGTGATAAATGTGCCTGGAGGCACCTCCTCACCTCCATGACCTCCCCAGTGGTGCCAGCACCAGAGACGCTTGGTGACACACAAACACTTTGCTTTCCCCCATGGTTCTTCCAGCAAGTTCTGAACCAGTCCAAGTGCCGCATGCCAGGCTCCATGTCCGACAGCGCCAAAGCTAGAGCTCCCTGCAGGGGAATTTTAAAGGCCAAAAATCTGCACACAGTTCCCAGCAGGAGGAGGGTGCTTGTGGCAGAGCCAGGCTCCAGCAACACGGGGATTTTAACAAGCTGAGGGGTCTTCAGCCACTCCAACCTGCCACCCATCATCAAGCCAAGCAGCACCAGGGTCCCCACCCAGAGGAGGTGTTATGGGTGTCACAGGACACCGCACCCCAGGGATGGACACCATTCCCAACCACTGCCATTCGGACAAAGTGGGCTGTTCCTCCCAGGGCTGGCAGCTCGCTCGGATGCCAGCAAGAAGCCTGCAGGTACCAGCTCCACAGGGACATTTATCACGATATTTAGACAAAGCACGACAGCTCAGCCCTCACCTATAGTTACACAAACACACAGCCACTCTCTGCCTCTGTATACCCAAAATGGGTGAAAAACACCCATTTCTTGGCCGTCCCAAGCATGCAGAAGGTCCTTCCCCATGGATGCCACCACGGACCAAGAGCACCCATGCCTGGAGCCCGATCCCTGCCATTCCCTGCCCCAGCCCCTGATCACAGTAGTTTATCTCCTGTTCCTAGCACTGAGCACAGCAGCTGCAGGGCAGGACGGTCTTGGTGACTGCCCTTGCAAAATAAAAAAAGGCTGGTCGGTCAAAATAATTTGTCCACATTCTTTATTGTAATTTTTTTCTTCCCTGCCAGTGGAAACTCCTGCTCCGGCACCATGTCTCAAGGTTACTGCTAGGGGTGGGGGAGGATTTCAGGTTTTACAACTGAAAAATTCCAGACAGAAACCCAGAAACATTGCCAGTCTTTTACTGAACAGAAGTTCTTTATCTAATTAATTTATTTAACTTATATATTTTTTTACACTTGATATAGCAGGCTTAGGCAAACTCAGTTTTTTTCAGCCCCTCAAGTTTTGTCTGCTTTGATAGAAAATTCTCACTGATGCCATGAACATTTTCCATTCTCAACTTCTTTTTTAAGGAAAACCAAACCAAACAAATCTGACCCCACATATTTTCCCCACCTGCACGACATGGGATGTGTTCCTGGGTATGGCACTTAGCAATTTTTCCCTGAAGTCTTCCAATAATTGGAAAGGAAAAAATTTAAGAGTAAAAAGAAAAATTTCATCTTCAAAATAAGAAAAGAAAAAAGATGCTTTCGAAAAGGATGGAGGAAAGTCACTTTGTTCCAAAAGGCACTTCCATTCAAAAAGGACAATAAAAACTTCCAAGCAGGGCTATTTATAACCACTGCTTATATCCATCAATAACACCTTGCACCTGAAGCTCCACCACATCCTCTGGAGCAGATACCCCCAGGCCCACAGCCTCAGCAGCCCTTGGGCAGGGGGTGAGAGGAGAGAGAAGGAGGAATCCACTAGGAATCCTAAGATGATCCCTTGGCAGCCCTGGGGTAGGCTCAGGTCAAGGACCTGGCCCCACAGGCAGGTGCTGCTTCCCAAATCTCGCTACTACTTCTTGGGGATGGAAAAAAAGGTAAAAAAAATAATTTGGGAGGCATGGATTTGTCCTGCCTCCTTCCAAAAAATAATGGCTGATGCAACAGCAGTGCTGCAGTGGGAGGTCATCCTTCCCCATAGCCCTCAGCCCCTGACCCGTGCCCCAAGCACCCCAGCTAGGGGGGCTGCAGGCACCTCCTCCTGGAAGCGGTTTGGGGTTTGTGCCGGACGCTTGCAGGAAGCTGTTTGAAGGTCTGGAAAGAGAAACGATTCCTCCTCCTCCTCCTCCTCCTTCTCCTCCTCCTCTTCCTCCCTGCCCAGAAATAGGTCATTTAATTACTCCCTTTCCAACCCCAACCACCACCGACTTAGGACAGGAGGTGGGAGCGCTTCCACCCTGTGCCGGCTCATGCCCAGCAGCAGCCCAAAGCCACTGTGCACGGCTTTGACCTTGAGCCATTGTGCCAGCAGAACCGGGCTGTCAGGGCACAGCCAGCACAGATGGCAGGGGCTCAGCTCCCCACCTCTGCATTCCAACTAACGCTGGTCACTTAAAGCAAGGAGGGTCGGGCCGTGGGTGCTGCCAACCCCCTCTGTACGCAGCCACTGGCAGGGCCGTGTGCTGTCTCCGGGAAAACCAAGGGCTAATTGCAAGTTGGGAAATCCTACGTGTCCTGCTCGGCACAGAGTGAAACGTGCGGCCTCGCCACAGTCCGGTCCGGCTGCTTCAGGATGGGACACCACGGTGGCCCCTGGGTGGTGGCTGGAGCCTGACACATCCCAGCACAGGCCTCATCCCGCCCTTCCAGCTTGTCCTCACTGCGCACACCAGGACACCCGCCCAGCACCGCTGCGGCCACTCGGGCTTCGCATTTGGCAGCAAAAGAGCAGCACTGCATGCCTGCTGCACTGGGCACTGGAGGGGCACAAAGCTACTTAAAGTCCCATTGGGCACCATGGCAGTACCCAGCATTGGAACCAGGTCCCGGCAGCTGTTCCAGCATTCCAACAGTCAACCACAACCAGGACATCTCACCGTGACCAGGCCCCTCCAGCTGACAGGGATGGTGGCAGCAAGGACCCACCACCACTGCATGCACCTCATCTCATTGCCCCTTTTTATATAGGGGAAGGTGCTCACCTATAGCTCAGAAGCAGCCTGGGAACTGCAGACTAGCTGCTGTGTCCCCCCAGCCTTGTCATAACCCACACAAAAACAGCCCAAGTCTCCCTGAAACACTGTTCCCATGCAGCTCAGAGACCCAACTCCTCCATCGCTTGAGACCCCATTTAAGAGAAATCAAACCTAGTCCCCACGCCCCCAAAATAAATCACTCCAAACTGGAGTATTTATCAAACCTTTGCTCTCCATATAGGCACTTTTTTTTAGGATTTTTTAAAGGATGCAGGCTCTTGTCTGTTTTGCAAGCAGCGGGGAGCTACAGCAGGGAGACACCAAGAGTGAGGGGAAAGGAAAAATTAAAGAAGAACCACAAGCAAAGCAAAGCAGAGTGCAAGATGCAAACCGACAGATCCGGGGAGGCAGAGCTGCTGGCAGGCAGACGGCGAGATCCATCTTGAAAGCAAAAGCAAACTGCTGCTCACACAGGCAGAGGGAAAAACCTAGAGGTCTTCGGCACTGCCTGAGCTCTGATCAAACAAAGTGATTAACAAATCTCAGCTTTTTACTGAAAGCTTCTCTAATTAGAGGAAAAAAGGAGAGGAAAAAAGGAAAGGAAAAAACAAAGCCAAACCCCTGAGAGTCGCATTGAGTGGTGAAGTCCCAGACAGTGTTGGGGGGAGGAGAGGGCGTGATGCACTCCACAGTCCTGCTGGCACAGGGAGGGCAAGCACAGCCAGGGGTATCCAGGGCTCACCCCCTGGCACCAGCACGGCCACATGTTTCCGTGCCTCCCCAGCCTTCCTCCTCTACCCCTTCCTCCTCCTCACTTTCTGTTCACTGCGTTGGGCTCAGCGGCAGAGCCGAACGTTCCCGGGAGCAGGACTGTCATCTGCAATAGAGTCACCTCTGAACTCGGGACGGCTCAGCCTCCAGGAACTGCCAAAATAGCGATAAAAATAAGAAAGAGCCCCTGGCCCGAGGAGTTCACCCTCCGAACAGATGGGACGGCAGCAGGGTGAGGCAGGGGGATATTTTTAGCTCTGGTTGCAGATGGGGAAGTCCGGCACAGCATCGACACGGCAGCCCCATTGCCACCCATGCAGCTCGCCGTGGCTTGGGTCACCTCCGTGTGCACTCCCGGGTATTAACACGATTTAATGGGAGGCTGGCCTGCTCACTTTCTGAGCCTCAGGCACCACCTTCCAGGCCAGCTCACACCACCACAGCTCCACATGGCATCTCACCACCACTGTCGGGGGCACCCAGCAGGGCAGCAGTGCTCCAGGGGAGTGGAGTCAATGTCAGCAACCCACACTCCTCTTCCTCTTTCCCCTTCATTCCCAAAACTGCCACATCCCTGCAATCCATCACAGAGAAGAGATGCCATGCAGCACCTCATGGCGGATTCCTCCCGGCACGCTCCACACGATGCCAACCTGATCCTGGGAAGCCTTCTGGCTTGGAAAAAAAGAGGGAAAAGCAATTTCTGCCCCTCACCACAGATGCTTTTTTAGGTTCAAATGGCTCGCCCAGGGTGCCAGGTGCACAGCTTGCAGCTGAGCCCTCCACACCTAGCTGAAGCCCCCCTGTTCCTTCGGGATGTGCCAGGCAGCATCTCTCCCCACCTTCACGTTCATCCTTCCTTCATCAGCTAGGGCCTGCACAGGCCTCGACACCTCCCTGCCAGGCAGCTGCTGGCACCAGCTCCCGGCACACACCAGCACCGCGGCAGCTGGGTCCCGCTCCCGTACTTTTCATCCGACACTTTCAGCTTTGTTCTCCCTCTCACAAAGCCGCCGTGAGGCTGCCCTGGCAGCACGAAGGGACCTTGAAGTGGATGCAGTTTATGACCATATTTAGGCTCCTTTATGTTGCCAGAGTCACAGTAAAGGGCTGCAGCATTAAATGAGACTCAGACCCCACTTGTTTCACTTGGCAGCCTGGGAAAAATCCACCCCAGATGACTCCAGCACCGTCCATGCCTCCGCCCTGCCCGCTCAGGGACACCACGAAATAGCAACAGCCCTTTCCAGCTTCACAGTTGCACTTCTCAAGAGGAGCCAGGAGCCCCATAGCAGTGAGGAGGGGGGGATTAAACACATTAACCACCTCCCCCATTCCGAGAACACCACCAAAGCTTGGGGAAGCAAAGGGACATGCCCAAGGTCACCTACTGACAAAGCCAGCACTTCCCAAGGTCCCAAGAGCCCCCCAGCAGGACTGAGCACACACAGGGACGTGACTGCTTGGCATGAGGAGCCCCTGAGCCAGTTTGTGCTAGAGGAGAGCCTGGGCAGGAGTGGAAGCCCCGAGCCACCTGACACGGGAGCTAACACCCCTTCAACATGAGCATGTTAAATCCCTGCTGTGGCGGAGGCACCAGTGAAACCCGAGCAGTGGCTCCCACCGCTGCAGGGACACTGGCCACCTGCTCCAAGCCAGCACAAGTGCAGATGCCTCAGCTTCGCAAAGCCGCGACAACTGCAGGGGCTGAAGGGCAAGGTGGTGGGGGTGGAAGGGAGAATCCATGAGGCCCATCCAGAGGTCTGTGACCTTCAGGAGCCCCCGGCAGTGATCCTGAGGGCAGGGCAAGCAGTTCGCTTTGAGCACCGAAGGGACAGGAGCAGCTGAGTGCTCCCAGGCCAGAGCCCCCAGCACCGAACTGGCTCAGGGAAGGAAAGAACATACCCAGAATAACCCTTATCTACACCCAAAACCTGCACCCCTGGCCTG
Source organism: Cnemophilus loriae (assembly GCA_013397755.1). Classification (NCBI taxonomy): domain Eukaryota; kingdom Metazoa; phylum Chordata; class Aves; order Passeriformes; family Corvidae; genus Cnemophilus; species Cnemophilus loriae. Next base: position 196,340 of record VZTF01002187.1, read on the forward strand.
ATGAGCGTCTCCACGGCACTGAGGCCGGCACTGCCCCTTCCCGGTCAGCAGCAAGATTTCAGGCTGGCTGTCCTGGGACAGTGGTTTGAGAACACCCACCTTGGTGAAGCAACGCCAGCCCAAAAATCCACGCACAGCCATGCACTGCAGGAGAATGGGCTTTGGAGGGACAGGATCAGGCGTTCCCGGGGTGGGGGCAGGCAGAGGTACTGAGCTGAAGTGCCAGGGGAATTTGCACCAGCACAGGTGTCTCTGTCCCTGCCCAGACCCCCGCTCACAGCAAGGGGGAGTCACCAGCCAAAACCGCGTGGCAGCTTCGACAGTTGTGGAGGATGAAGAGGGGAGGACAGCCCAGCTGGTGGCCGTGCAGAGCTGGGGGTTCCATGGGGCTCCACGGGTGCAGGGGGAAGAGCTGCATGTGTGGCACACGTGTGTGTCCCACTGACCCTGTGCTGCTCTTGTGCGTGAAGGGAGAAAAGGAAAATAAATAAAAAATAAAAACCAACGACAAAGCCAAAGGGGTTTGGGAGCTGCAGGGAAGGGATAAGCTGCGGGCGAACTGGCGTCACAGGTGCCGAACAGCCGCAGATGCCGGACGCCCTGTCACTGCATCCCTGCTCAGCATGGCCGGTCCCTCGGGCCAAGGAAGCGCTCGACACCCCGGGGAGGCCGTGGCAGTAGTGACGCGGTTTGGCCCCACCACGATACCCTGCTCCGTCCGCTGTCGGATGCAGCTGAGGCGCTGAGCCCCCCGGACAAACAATCCCAGCTGTCGGCTCCGGAGCCGGCTCACGGCCAAGGCATGGACGCTCCGGGACTCGATTTACCGCCGGCTCTCCCAAAATCTGCTCTTGCCAATCAAACCGCAGCCCCCACCGGCACCCGGAGCCTCGCCGGCGGGTCCCCCCACAGTCCCCATATCATCACCCTATGCCAGGGAGGGCACCCCCCCAGCCCCCGAAATTCACTGGGCCCTGCTCCTCCCTGGGTCCCGCCAGGCCGCAGCGGGTCCCATTTGGGGGTGGACGCAGTGTCGCGGGTGGGCTCATGGTCTGTCACTACGGAGGTCCCACGAAGACATTGCCCACCTCCCTGGAGCGGGGTGGGCACCCCCAGTGCTGCCCCCACCCCGTCGGCAGCACCCAGCGGGACCACCCCCGTGTGCCGAACCCGGCACCCGCATCCCCCCCGTGTCCCGCGTGCCCC
>VZTF01002187.1:198080-239230 GCA_013397755.1 Cnemophilus loriae
AGCCGGCGGGGGGGCCGGAGGGGGTGTGCTGAGCCGCCTCCCCTCTCCCACCCTCAGGGTCTGGCCTGTCCCCGCTTGTGTTCCCCAGCGTGGGCACGAGGGTCCAGCCCAGCCCCGCGGCCGGAGCAGCCGCCCCGGGTGTTGGGGGCATGGTGGCTTCTGTCCCAGCTTCCATGGGGGGTCGGGCTCAGGACAGTGGGTCATTGGGGTCCAAGCGTCCCTAAAGCTACACAGGTGAAGGTCCCAGTTCTGCTGCCAGGATGCTGGATGTGGCACCCGGAGGCAGCGGAAGGTCCCAGTTCTGTGTCTGGCACCAGCACGGAGCCCTCGCGGGTACGATGCTGTCCGGTGTGCCCGGACCCAGCCCAGGGGCTGCTCCTGCCTGTGGCGTCCTCACTGCACTGGGCTCCCGGAGCTCCCGGCCCTGCTCCGGCCCTTCCCATAGCGACAGATCCTCAGCCGAGCACATGGCACCAGCACTGGGCTCCCTGTGCTCCTCGGCAGCAGGGCCACAGCGTCCGGACCCTGCCGCAAGCCGGGGCACTACATTCCCAGCTCCTAAAGGAGCTGCAACCCAGATAAATCACTCTGTGCTACCCGCAAGAAATCCAACAGGCCAAACAGTGACTCCCACCTCTGTGCCAGGACAGTTTGGGGCTGTGAATTGGGGCAGGAATCTGATTTTTAGGGGGGTGGGTAACTGTCCCTGTCTCACCACCATGTCCAGTGCCGCTTATCCACAGCCTCAGAGCAGTGTCGGTGGTGGGCACAAGCATCCTTGGAGCTGGGGGGATGTATACCACCCACCTACACTGCAGGTCTGCACTGAGTCTGCACTGGGGGCTGGTGATCCCACTGGATGAGCTCTCCCACCGCTGGGAATGCTGGAGGAGTGCCATATGGCAGGGCTGGGGGTCAGTGTGGAGCACAGGCTTTCCCTTCCCAGGGATGCATGTGGCATGTCGGGCCTGGGCAGGTCCCCATGTGCCACACAAAGCAGTACAAATAAAAATCAGGCTGGCGTGGGACTGCTCCTGGCAGAAAACGACTGGTGCCAGGGATCAGAGCCTCCACAGTAGATGTTTCATGGGTCCCCCTGACTGGCAGAATGCAACCCACCTTCCATACTGGTGACATGGAGCTGGCACGAGTCTGGTGCAACTCCAGTGTGCCATAAGACAGGAATACTGAGTGATGGCTCTGTCACATACAAAGCCACTGTCCCAGCTCAAGGGGGGCTAGGGGGCAGTGACAGGGATGTCCCAGCTCTGTTGGGTCACATTTGGCTGCAGCACTGAGAATATGAGTGCTCCCAGTGTCACTGGAGCACAAAACCAGCACAGGGGAGCTGCCGGGCATGGGGACAGAGTCATTGTGTTTTCACCCAGATGATGTCCGTAGCCATTAATGCAGCAGCACTGGCCTCCACGACACAGGGCACTGTACAAGCCCAAAACACCCAATTTCCTCCCCAAAGGTCTGGGGTGACATGGGATGGGGCTGGGGTGTGCTCCCATCACGGCTGTTTGTCATGGCCGGCTCTGCCCTGAGCCCCATCCCAGGCCGGGAGGGCAGGAAGAGGTTCCCCGATGCCAGTGACTCAGCTGAGGGGGTTGTTTTGCAACACGCTGGGTGTGGGAGGCTCCTGGTGCGTGGAAAGTAGGCAGCAAATTATCCAAATTATCCGAGGTGTGTGGCGATCTCAGGGCTCAGTGAGGCTGGTGGGCATGGACCAAGCCAGGGGGTGATGGACCTGCACCCGGAGTTGGGGTAGGGGACCCCACGCCAGGGCTCTCAGTGGGTGCTTGAGGCCAGGATGGTGACTCTGGGATGAGCTTCCCCGGGTTCTGGTGCCCATGTACCTTCCTCACATTGATGTGGGACAAAGAAAGCAAAGGCAAAAGGGCGGTAGGTAATGATGGTCTCAACAGAGAGGCCAGATCTGACCAAGCATCACTGGTGGCATGGGCACCTTGGCTGCAGCCACCCCTCTGACTCAGTGACACAGTTTCCTGCTGGCTCCTTCCCCCATCCCAATATGTATTTCTACTGGACTTTTCAGTATGTTTGGCTTTTTGGGGCTGTTTGTTGTCAGTTAGTTATTTTATTATATTTATTGTTAGAAATCAGGCTATTTTTAGCATGCTGTTGGTTTAGATAGAGATGGGATTAGTCATCTCACCAAGAGCTGTTTGCAGTCTCTCCTCAAGGATTCTCTGGGGTTTGTTTTCCAATCAACTGAGATCATGTATCCAAAGAAATAAAAAATAAAAATAGTCAGAATAACACGCAGCAGCCGCGCTCTGGTGCCTCTCTGTGAGTTACAGGATTAAAATGAGGGAAGGATCCAACCCAGGATATTTATGAGACAAAGACGAGAACATTACTATGAACCTCAAAGTATTTTGGAAAATCAGTTTGAGCTGCCTTTTTTTTTTTTATGTCTCTTGGGAACCGAATGCTGAGTAACTCCCTTCCCACACCAGGCTGCTGCTTTGTACAGCTGGTGCGCAGCCTCTTGACAGTGGAAACTGCTTTCCCTTGCCCTATGCCAGCAGGAAGGAGGCAGGACTCCTGGGTCCTCCGAGATATGCAGCGACCTACACCCTCAGGCTATTAAAAAACAAAAAGGAACCCAAAAACCTAAAGTGGGAAAGAGATTTGTTCCTTTCCTGCACAGAGCTCAGGGAGGAGAGTGGGGTGAGGGCTGGGGGCAAAGGCAAGAGGCCGAGAGCGGAGTCTTGTATTGCAGAGCAGCATCTCCACCCTCCTTGCCATGACTTTTTGTCTCTCCCTGCCAGTGTTCCTCCCTCTGAACCAAATGGGAGCAGAGTTCCATGCGAGTTTTGCGGAGATCAGTTTGGCTCTTAAAGATTGGGGTTGGATGCATGGAGGAATCAAAGTTCGTGACTCATCTCATCACTCACTGGAGTGGAAATGCTACTGCCAGCTTGTCCCTGGCAGTGCCGGTGCCCTTGGTATGCAGAGCTGAAAGCGAGGGAGGGGGGTGGGGGTCCTGTCATGCCACATCAGCTGGACCCTGGCCCGGGGTGGGGGTGACGCCCTTGGCAGTTGCACAGCCCATCTCGGGGCAGGGAGAGGGGCGGAGCTGTGCAGGGAGATGCACTCATGGGGTGAATCCCAACTCTCCAGCCCCGAGCCGAGGGACAGCCCCGGCGATCGCCAGGGTCTCTGCCAGCCCTGTTCCTGGGGCACCGGTGACCTCCTGCCTGTGCTGGGGTGACATGCCCGGAGCACAGCACAGCACACTCGCTGCGTGCCCGACCCGGGCGAGGACAAGAGTGGCACACGTGTGGTGACAAGGCGGGGGGGCAGCGCGGGCAGGGAGGGAGCGTCGCTTTCACGTGGCCCCTCGGGCCCCCCCGCCGCCCACCCCGGCTTGGGCGCGGGAGGAGGATTATTTGCCCTCGCAGCTGGCGGAGGCCCCAACATATGCCGGGGGGGGAGGGAACATTGCATGGACGAAGCTGCCAGCGATGCTCCCGGGCGACCCTGCAAGGCTGGGTGCGGGGTCCCTCCTGCCCCGGCCGCGCACCCCCGCCAGCCCCCTGCTCCTGCAAACGCTCCCTTCCTCCCTGCCCCCCTTCCTCTCCAAGTCTAAATTCTCCCACAGCGTTCATTGACGTCCTCCCTGCGTCACCGTCTCCAGCACAACCAGACAGCACGTGGGAGAGGCAGGTTAAAGCGGCAGGGCCCTGGGAGGGCTCCAGCTGCGCACCCCAGCAGCGAGGCCGTGTGGGGAGGGGCCACCCCACTGAACCCCCCACCCAAACGGGACCCGGCTCCTGGTGCCTTCAGGAGGTGTTTCCTGGCTGACCCCAGGGGGAATCAGCACAGGCTGGGGGAAGACGAGGCTTTTTCTCACCCATCACAAAGCTTAACAGGGAGCGTGAACGCATTTTGCTTCCAGGTCCATGCTCGCATCCTCCCCTCCTCCTCCCCTCCTCCCCTCCAAACCCACCCCAAATGGGGACCAGGAGCTCTGCTGGCCAGGGAAGGCAGCTTGCATTAGACGTGCGAGCTCCCCGAACTCGCTCCCAAAGCCAGAGCCAGACTCGCGTGTTTTTTTCCCGGCTGCTGGGCCCCCAGCCAGTCCTTGTGCCTTCACATCTGGGCTTTGCCTCTGCCCGAATTACGGTGCAGCTCAGCTGGGTCCTGGGGGCTGGGAGCAGGGTTTGCACGCAGGGAAAGTGCCAGAGCTCTGCCAGGGCGTGGGATGCAGCGAGTTTTGCAAGGGCTCAGGTGCAGGGTGCAGTGACTTTTACAAGGGCTCAGAGTACCTTCCCTGAAGCCCACTCATCATTTCTGCTCCGGGATATTGTCTGGCAGCCGCAGCACTGCAGGACGTCCCCTTGCCCGTGACTCCGGGCGTCAGGGTGGGCGGGAGAGCATCCCCCCCACCCCGAAGCACAGCCCTGCTTCCTTGCTGTGTCCACACTGCAACACGGGGGGCTATTTTTGTCCCTTTCCTTCTATTTATTGTGCCAGAGCTGTGTGCGGTTGGAGAAGGCTGTGGTGTTTGCTTTGTGATTGCTTCCTTCCCGCCCTTTTGCCTTAAAACGGGATTCGCCCTGGTCCTGGACCCAAGGCCGGGAAGCCCGGGCAGCATGCCATAGGCGCTGGCACTGCAAGGCTCTTGGGGGACAGAGATTCCTGGCTCTGACCCTGCTTTTGATGCAAAGCTGAGTGCAGACACGCTGCCCTTCAGCTCCCCATGGCACAAACTGCAGCCCTGAATCTCCTCCCCTCGAGCATCCCCAGCCCCCGCCCAGTGCCTCCAGCAGCGCCAGCACTGCCACGCTCGCACCCAGCCTGTGGAATGCTCAGCTTCCAAAGGCAGACAGATGGGTGAGTGGGAACCATCGTGGTGAGCCCTCAAACAGGAGCCACCACCAGAGAGGGAGAAAAAATTAAAATAACTCAAATTGCAGAAAGCAGCCACCCTCAGGGGGGGGCACCCTTTGCGGGCGACAGGCAGAGGCAGCCCTGCACAAGCATCCCAGAGGCCAGCAGCACACTCACTGGGGACAGACCATCCTCATCCACCCTGACACACCACTCAGGGCACCGAGCCAAGGGGAGAGTTATCAGTCCTGAGCTGGGCTACCATGGCTGCTAGGCTTGTAGAACACCTGATAAATTGGAGGGGGGTGGGGGAGGACCCCACTGCTGTTGCAAAGCATAGGTGTTGCCTTGGCCTGACCACTGGTCAGGACTATTTGCCAACAACCCCAGCATGCTGCTGCCTTCACCCCACTGCAGGGTGTGGGATCTGCTCACCAGGGCTGACACTCTGTGGGGTAACCACCAGGGCCAAACCCTGGTGGGAAGTATCCAAAAGAGAAAGACTTGGGGCTGTTGGGGAATGAGCAGCTCAATGTGACTTGGCAATACAAACTGGCAGCCAATACAAACAATGCTGTCCCACATATGTGGGGCTCATCCCACTGCGTGGGCAGCACCTAAAGGGGGGGATTCTGCTCCTCTGCTCGGTTCTGGGGAGACCCTACCTGCAGTGCTGCCTCCAGCTCTGGGGCCCCCAGCACAGGAAGGACATGGAGCTGCTGGAGCAAGTCCAGAGGACGAGATACTAGAAAGAAATTCTTTTCTGTGGAGGTTGATGAGGCCCTGGCACAGGTTGCCCAGAGAAGCTGTGGCTGCCCCATCCCTGGAAGTGTTCAAGGTCAGAATGGACAGGGCTTGAAGCACCTGGGACAGTGGAAGGTGTCCCTGCCAATGGCAGGGGGGTGGAACGAGATGAGCTTTAAGGTCCCTTCCAACCCAAACAAGCCTATAATTCTGTGATTCTGCAGGCAGCAAAACCAGCTGGGGTTTAGCTCAGCCCAAGCTGGCAGCAGCTTTGCTGGTCTGCGTTGGAGGTTTCCAGCTGGGACAGCAGCAGTTCCTGGGGCAGAACGGGCACAGAAGAACCCCCCATCTCCTGCTGCTGGGGGTTTATCAGCTAGGTAAGCATCTTTTAGCATGTTTTAGCACCCCGGAGGCTTAGGCCCAGCACAATGCTTATCACCTAATGGAGACTGGGAACACTTTGGAGCACCTTGCAATTTTAAATTAACTTGATCTCTCCTTTTTCTTCCCAGCATAAAACTGCAGCCCCATTCTGGTGCAGACAGTGGCTGTGGCAGCCAGCAGGTAGAGCTCCAGAAGCTCCCCCAGCAAGTGTATCTCCTCCATGTGTAGGAGTAGCTGCTGACTTGGAGCAGCCCAATTTCCAAGAACTCCCAAAAGTTACAAGCCTTCATGTCTTGCTGAATCAGTGCAAGATCCAGAGCAGCTCCATGCTCAGCAGCTCAGAGAAAGCAAAGATCCGGGTCTCTGCAGCCAGAACCTCAGTGCTGAACACAAGTATCTCCATCCCCTCCTCGAGATGCTGTCTGTGACTCCTGCACACACGCCTGGTCCTAATGAAAGGGCCCGGCACCTCCCCATTGCCCAGCCAGTTAAACCTGCACAAACTGAGCCCATCGCACACAAAAAGCCTCTCCTGGGTGAGTTCCTTATCATCCGTGAGTCAAGGCAGCCTCACTGCTGTGGGTCCGACCCATCCTTGGCATGGATGGGAGGTGCCTGGGGCTCCACACCGCAGATCTGGCTGCTCTGCACCAGGAAGGGAGGCTGGATCCCTCCTGGCCGTGGCCCTGGGGAGCATGACCCTCCATGAGGCTGCGGCTAGCCTGCCCTTGCTGTTGCTCACTTGATCCCGTCTCCTCCTCGCCTAATCCGCGCTCCCCTCCCGGTATCCTCTGCTCCACTTTAATGCCAAAGTTGGCCGGCAGCCACTCGGTTCCCAGGACGAGGACGCCTTTTTTCCTGGTTATGCAACACACGGCTGAGCTGTTTGCCTTTCTCTGTGAGGAGTTTTGGGAGGCTGAGCTGGCTACCCTGTTGGGGCAATGGGCAGGTCCTGGAGTGCCCCAACTGGGGATCGAGAAGCTGCACGCTGGTTCCCCCCCTCACTCTGCCCCAGGAGCTGTCCATTCCTAATCCATTCCCCTTCTCCTCTTCCCAGGCATCCCCCAGGGTTCAGCCCTGCTCCCTTTTTACATGGCTTCTCTATGCTGCAAGAAGAGCTTTCTTCAAGCTCACAGTGTGCCTGGCATAGCATCCCTGTGAATCCTGCCACATCATCCCAGCTAACCCTGCCACAGGCATCCCTGCCATGGCATCCAGGCTATCCCTGGCACAGCATCCTGGCTATCCCTGGCATAGCATCCTGGCTAACCTGCCACGGCATCCCGACTAACCGTGCCATCCCACTTATCCCTGCCAGCTCCCAGCCGGGATCATCACCAACCCTCAGTGTGGCAGTCCCATTTCACACTGCGGTGTTATGGTACTGCTGACGCTGAGTCTCATTTTGGTTCTCCACATGAGTCAGAGCACTGTGAGCCCCCTCCAAAGACCACGGGGCACAGCCCCAAATCCCAGCACTCCCCAGGGCCAAGTTCCCCCAGCCCAGGGCCTCACCTCGCTGCCTCTCCCTCGAGCCAAGGCTCCAGCAGCCCCTTCTAAGTGATGGGTTTATCTGCTCCACCACAGCCCCTCTTCAGTGCTGGGAGCTTTGGAGATAAGCAAGAGCTCAGGAGAGCACAGATTTAAGGCTCCAGCTGTCACTCCTGGGGATGCTGTTCCTGGGCTGCCACACACGGTAGCATTTGCAGCATGTGCTGGGTGGTCAGCTGTGCCACCAGCTTATTTTGGGATAGACCTGGGGTGTCCGCTGTCAGTGCCCAGGGTGGACAAAATGCTTCCAGCTGTGGGTTGTGGGTCCCAGGCCTTCCTCACTGCAGCTTGGGACCCACAGGTGAGGCTGCCGTGGCCTTCCAAAAGCCACCATGGCATACAAAGCTACCAAAGAGCCTCTTCCAGGGAACGAAACATCCCCAAACCTGTCTGCTTTGGAAGGCATCCCAGTCACCTGCCACCAGACCCTGGGGCTCCCAACATCCAGCAGCCTCCCTGCACTCATCAGGAGCCCACTGAGGTGGGGGAGGTGGGGAGGGGGGAGTTTGGGACACTGAGGACACTTTCTTCCCTGCTCTCCCCTTAAATTATTCTGCCACATATAATAGATATTGATGCTATTTTTAGACCTTGCTTGTTTAATTATTGAGAAAGATTTTTAAGGATCTCTTGAAGTCAAGGATATAAGCACCTGGGGTTCTCACTGGATTTCCCTTCCTGAAGCACCGGGCAGAGAGCAGGGCCCTAGCAGTTTCCACCTCCCCTTTGCCACGGGAATCCTCCAACACCAGCTCCAGCCTGCTCAGTATTTGCCTGCAGGGCTGGATGCAGGGTGGAGGGAGCGGGTCTGGGCTTTGGAACTCCTGGGTGGTCGTGGGGAGAGTGGCTCAGGAGCCAAAATGAGAGACAAACCCCGTTCCCAAACCAACACTTGTCTGGCACAAGGGACTGCGTAGGAGCTGGGAAATGCTGGGTCCCAGCTAACAAAAACCTGTGCAATCCCAAGACTGGCTTCCATTAGGAACGAATGTGGTCCAGAATTCACCATTTTTATTTTTAACTGAACGGACGCTTTTCTTGCTGAAAAATGACCTTATTCTCAACTTGCCAAGCAGAATTGCAATGGCAGGATTTTCTTGAAAACCAGTTCCTTTCGTGTTTCCACTTACAAAAAGTCAGAGAATGGCCTTTATTTGAGATTAAAGGGGTTTGGTCAACTTGAAATCTGCTGAGATTTCAGCAAAATGGTATATAATGAAGCAAGAGCCAAATCCTCAACTGGTGTCCTTTGCCCTGGCTTCAGCAGCTTCGGCTTTCCAATACCTCTTTGTACCTGTCAGCAACCTAGCCCAGGACTTCAAGGGAAACATTGATTTACCTCAGATGCCAGGCTCAGCCAGCTGAGATTAACTTCCCCCAGCTGAGGATATCCAGGGTATCTGTGATCTGTCCAGGTTTCCTAAGGAATATATGTGTGTATAGTCATGTATTTGATCTGTTCATCCTCCCCCTCTCAATTGTATTAGGTACAAAGGTGAAGATATTAATTTCAATAGTGCAGATACTGAGGTGCTACACGTTGCATGAAAATAATTATCCTCCATGACAGACCCCATGCTGACCCTGGGGAAGGACAACAGGATAGCCCTGACTCCATCTCAGACATCAGGCACACCACAGCAGGAATGGCCCAACAGAAGCATCATTGGTTCAAACCCCCCAAAGCCACCTCTGCCACAGCCCCCCCATCTGCATCTGCCCCCATGTCATTCCTGGGGAGGTCACCGAGTGATGCTGCACTGCCGGGATGCTCCAAGGACTGGCCTGAAGGAATTACTGTGCTCAAAGATGGTAGGATGAAGCAGGGCCTGGGGTGGAGACCTCGTGGCAGAGCCATGCTGCTCTGGCGGCACAGGCAAGGGGGTCAAGTTGTCAGTCCCAGCTCCTTAACACCCTGACAAGCTTATAACTATTTCATTTGTTACACTGCGAACCTTTTTAAGTTAATGAGCATAAGGTTGTCACGGTTGCTGTGGTGACGACACGTTGCTGGGGCAACAACAGCGATGCAGAGCCTGTGGAGTGTAATCAGGGGTCAGGCTGACGATGGAGCCGGGATGTGTGGGGGCTGCGGGAAGGGGCAGCCAGCCCCAGTGCTCCCACCAGCCCACGGCCCCACACTGCTCCCCAGCCCCCCAAACCAGCACCGACAGGTGGGAAAACCACCACTGCAGTGCTTCCCTGTCACAGCGACCCTGACCCAGGGAGCAGCACTGCCTCCACACCTCGGTGTGTGCATGGCCCAGGGATGTGCTGTGCTCTGTGCAAGCCTGACCCACTAATGCGACAGCTCACAGAATCTATCCCCTGGGCTCACCACCTCCCCTCTCCAACTTTCCCATCCCCTCTGGATCTCTCTGGGTTTCTGGTCCCTCAGGGGTCCACCCAAACCACGGGTGGCTCAGGCAGAACAGATATGGCTGTGGGGCAAAAACTGTGCCTCCTGCACCACCTCTCCCAAAGAGACGTGAGGACACCAAGGTGGTTTTCAGGTGGTTTGAGATCAGCTGCCTTGTTCTTTCCACCAGGCAGGGAGGATGGAGTCAACTCGTCTTACTGCTGCAGCCCAGCCCCAGCATGTCCACCCTGGCAGTTCTGGGGCTGTGTGTAATCCAAAGGTTTTGGAGCCACAAAACTCTTTAACAGCATTTATTTCCCTCCACACCAGCAACAAGTTAGAAAAGGGAGAGAAGGGAGGGGGCAACCGAACAGCTCTGCAGGGAAACTCCCCAAAATTCAAGCAGGAAAATGACTTTGCAAGGTCTCTGAGCACAGGGGCCTTGAGCTCCTCTTCCTAAGTCCAAGTAAAAGGATGGATAGGATAAGGGGGAGCATTTTTAAACTAAAAGAGGTTCATTTAGGTTTGATATAAGGAAGAAGTGTTTTACAATGAGAGTGGTGAAGCCCTGGCACAGGCTGCCCAGAGCAGCTGTGGCTGCCTCATCCCTGCAAGTGTTCAAGGCCAGGTTGAATGGGGCTTGGAGCAACCTGGGATAGTGGAAGGCCTAGTGGCAGGGGTGGAATGACATGAGCTTTAAGGGCCTTCCAAGTCAAATCATTCCATGAGTCTATGATTTTATGGCCTCCAGCCCTTCTCACTCCCCCAGGAGCACCTCAGCAGCCCCATACACCCGGTTCTGCAGAGTTGCCCTGGGCATGTGGCATCCACATCCAGGGAGCTCACGCAGTGGGGACCCAGCAGGGAGAGCGGTGGGTCAGGGGCCAGCCTGAAGCCCCACAGGGTGTGGAAGGAGGCTCTGTACCCCGTTGGAATGAGGCAGAGCAATGGGGTGAAGCCTGAAGGGCTGGGACAAAGGGAGTGGGGTGCAGGATGGGGACTGTCACCTCCACAGCGCAGGGTGCGGTGGCCGCCCTCTGCTCAGGACAATGCAGCTGACATGTCCCTGACATCAAAACCCAAGGGCGTGAGCAGGAGAAAAATGGGGTGGGGAAGGCAGATTCTGGGGCTGGGGATTTCTCTGCCTCCTGGAAAGGGAGGTCTGGGCTCATCCCAGAGCCATCTGCACAGAGGAGAGTAGCTCTGTTCCTCACTGACATGCCCAAGCTCCTCACAGCATCCTGAGGCTCCAGATGGGCTTTTCACTGGCCTTTTCAAGGTACATCTGGCCCAGACGCTTTCTGATGGGAAAATGGGGGGCTGGTATGGACCACAAACACCAACCCCCTTTCCAGCCCTGACAGATGAACAAAGTAACGCAAAATACATACTTGTTATACAAATACTACTATTTATTTAATACGAAACTCCTACTATAGTGAGGTTTAATATGCTATATAGTATATTTTTGTATACACAAGATTTATATGCACATATATATATATATATATACACACACACACACACCAGAAACCTCTCCAAAACCAGCTCAAACCCATCTTCTTATCCAGATTTTGAAGGCAGCTTGGTGCTGGCCTGCTGGCAAGAGGCGCAACCTGTGGGGTGAGCACTGACACTTCACCCTGTGGGTCTCGTGCTGCCGAGGATGCTGTGTCCCCCAGCCTGATTCTTTGTGCTGAGCTTTCATCAGCACACGTGAACGGTGCTGTACCGCAGCTCTTCCCTGCTGCCTGTCAGGGAAATGTCTAAATATTTCTATTTTCTCCAAATACATTTTTCATCAGAATTGGAAAGGGGAAAAAAAATTTAAAAGCCATGAAAACACTGAAATCCACATTAGGGCTCGAACAAAAGCAGCGTCTGAGCATTGGGAGGAGGACACACCCAAGGGCCCCAGGGACAGATCCCCATGCCTCTGGGGCTTTGCTGGGTTCTAGTGTTCTGTAAATCCCCATTCACATCTTGTGATGGGAGGTGAAGCATATGGAATCTCAGGGGGACAATTTGCCGTGCTATCTCCCGAGGATATCCACACCAGCCAAGGAACAGGGACCAAATTGGAGCCTGGCTCTGCTTGTGTCCCAGATAACGCTGTCACCCCACAGAAACCAGGCTCATCCCAGCCAGCTCAGCAGAGGCCAAGGGGTGAAGGAGATATGTCAGAGCCACCCTCCCGCTGGGAAAAGCAGGGCTGTGACGCCCAGGAGGGACGAGTGTCCATGAGACCTTTCCTGGATGGCCCCGACACTGTTCTCTGTCACTCATCAGCAGCCACTGGGAGCTGTAGCAAAACCCCATGAGTGCAAATTGGGAGGAAAAGCAGTAAACTAAAAATGAAAAGAAATAATTGTTTAAAAAAATTAAAATCTGAAAACCCTCCATGACCTCCACAGGTGCTTGATTTAACCTGGGGTTTGTTTCTCAGGAGCTGAGCATTGCCCTCGGTTGCTGCTCACGAGGTACCTCACTCCCACTCCAGCCACCCACCACCAACGCTGCCACCTTTCCCAGGGGGCTGCTGAGCCCCTGCACAAGCTTGGCAAGACACTGCTTCCCTTTCCAAGAGGGTCATTTCCAGAGGCCAAACTATGGCCTGGCAGCCAAACCGCAGCTTCCCCTTCGCGCAGTACCAGAGTCAGCATCATGTGCCTTGGTGATGCTGCCCCCTCCCTCCACTGCCTTTTGTATGTGCAAGGATGGAAGAAAAGAAAATGGCAAAGAAGGAAAAAGGACCCTGACCTCACTGAACCCTGTGACTTCAAGCCAGGGCCAGCCTCAGAGAGGAAAAGACCAGCAAAATCTGCTCCAGCAGCCGTCAAGGCTAATTAAAGAGCAAATGCAGCCATTCCCAAAGGATTCAGCACTCTCCAGCTGCAGCTGCTGCTGACCCGTGGCGCAACCTTGGGCTGCAGCTGACCATTGTCACCTCTCTGACGGTAGCTCAGCACCCCAAAACCTGGGGTAAAGCTCCCTGCTGTTGTCAGCCCAGTTTGCCCCACTGCCTGGCTCAGCCAGGGACTGCTGGGTGCCACAGGGCACATCCCAGGGCACATTCCAGGGGCTGCCCGCCCCATGCTCATCCTTGATCATGCTCCCACCCTGCAGGTTCCTCTGTCCTGAAGGCAAAGTCACTCGTGCAGAAAGACTCTGCTGGTTCTCAACTTTGCTGGGCACGAGGGACTAATCCCATTTTACAGATTAAGGAAGCATCGTGCCACGTGCTGGGTTGGAAATAGTGCCCAGCTCCCTTCCCTATTCCAACCCCCGGCTATTCCAACTGCCAGCGCCGCTGTTTTACTCTGTTTGTTAGCTCTAATCCCTGGATTTTAGTCCTCCTGTTCCTCAGGTGCAGGGCTCAGTTTCTCCTACTCAGTCCCACGGAGAACCTGCCACCTCGTTCCTCACTCCCTCTTTCCCAGCACCAGGCATCTGCTGCACACCCAGCTCTGCTCCTTAATCCTCCTCATCCTCATTTCTCTCTCTGCCTCAGAAAGCCCTTATCGAGCTGCCTTCTCTAACTCAGGTGCAGAGATAACTCACCATCTCCCACCCCAATCTCTTCCATAGTCTCTTTTCTTCCTGTGCAGAGTTGATTTCCCTCACCTAATTGCCCAGAAAGCTCTTTTCTCTTCCTCTAATCAGTCTGGAGCAGACTTTCTCTAGATAATTGTGCCGAGACCTGATCACCCTTCTCATCTCCATCTCTCTAACACTCCCATTTCTTCACTAAACTCATCTGCTGGAGCTGCATTCCTTGGTCTAATTATTTCAAGGCTCCGTTGAGTTACTTAATTGCTTATTCGTCTGGCACCCGTATCTGGAAACTCCCAGAGCATCTGAGACAGGGTGCAGAGCTGAGTTATCCTGGTATAGCTGCCTTCCCAGTGGATGAAATTGCTCCAGGTGTGTGACAGTGCAAGCCCAGGGCAAAACCTGCTCAAAAAAAAGAAATTTTCTGAAATTCACTTGCTCAGGTTGCCCAGAGAAGCTGTGGCTGCCCCATCCCTGGGAGCATTCAAGGCCAGGTTGGATGGGGCTTGGAGCAACCTGTGCAAGTGGAAGGTGTCCCTGCCCATGGCAGGGGCATTGGAAGTAGATGAACGCTAAGGTCCCTTCCAAGCCGAACCATTCCATGATTCTGAGATTCTGCGAAATGTAGAATTTTCTACTTCTCTTGGTGGGACGAGCAGCTGCCTGGTGATGCTCCACTGCAGCCCACGAGGAGCTATGTGAGGCTCACACCAGCCACAACCACCAATAAACTCATCTTTAGGCCAGGTGTGAATTCACTTGTGCTAAGGCCAAACTCAAACAACCCACCAATCTCATCCCAGTGCCCCAGGTGCCCATGGCCCTTGGAGGCTCCAGCTGGGACCATTTTCCCTCTTTCCACCCCTTCTCTGCAGCTCCACCAGCACCACACTCAAATCTGTAGGGGTTGTTTTGTCTGGCCCCACTTCCCTATTCCCGTTATCGCCCAGCCGCCTCCTTTTTCCCAGGCTAATTGATCCACTGTTTTGTTTTCTTATCAAATTGCTCTCAGCCTCTGATGCTCCTTTAATCAGTGCTCGGCCCTATCCATTCCACGGACTGCTGGGAGACCTCCTCTTGCAGCCACCTCTGTGTCTAATCGCTTGGGGACTTTACCTAATTGGTGTAAAACCTGATTTCTTTCTCTAATCGCTCCGAGGCCCTGATTCACTTATCTAATCGCTCCAAAGCCCAGGCCTTGCACACCTCTCTCCAGAGCGCCAGCATATCCTTCTCCTTCATAGGTTTTTCCCTCCCCCACAGGTGGCCCGGCTCTCTTGACTCCCTAATCCCTCAGCTGCTTGATCTCTTTAACTAATCCAGCCAAGATTCGGCACCCTGGCTGGCTGCTCCCCTAACCCAGTGCCGGGAGGAGTGACTCCCCCACGGAGCCCTTTTCCCCGTCTTCCACCCACCCCACAAAGCGCAGACCCACCATGGAGGGGCTTTGCCTGCTCCTCTGCTCCAAGGGTCCCTTTGGAAGCGTGATGCATGTCCCCAGCACTCAGTCCCCTCAGGGTGTGGTGGCCACCCTGGTGGCAAAGGCGCAGCCCCCCAAGGGTCACCCCCCTGCTAGAGGAATCTCCCCTCTCTGCCGGGACGGGGTGCACCGGCTCAACCAGTTCCCCCTCTGCTGCACCCACTGGGCTGGGCACAGGGAGGGGACAGTGATGGGACAAGGGGAATGTCAGCCCTGAGTTTGGCTCCCAGCACTGAGGGGGACTGGGATGCTGCTCCCGTGGTGTCCAGTGGCACCGGCCCGTGTCACCGAAGGGCCGCGGTGCTGCGGAGGGAGCAGCTCACCCGAGCCCTCTCTTTCCTCCCGGTGAGTCATGTCCGCTGATTCAAGCGAAAGAAGTTGATAGGGGAAAACATTCACAAGCGCCAGCCTGGAAGGATCCCAAGGCTGAGGACAGGGTGGCAGGAGCAGAGGGGAGATTTATCTGTTCTTCCCTGAAGTTTCGTGGAAAGGGAGTCCCATCCCCGGGTGGCTCACAGATGCCACTCACCAAGCCCGGGAATAGTCAGGAGTGCCCAAACCCTGCTCCCTGCTCCAGCAGGCACTGATGCTCTCCTTGCAGAGAAGGGGTAGACCCCAGACCCTCCCTGACCTCGCGTTCATTGTTCTGGTCCTCTTTGGCCAGCGGTTTCAGCCCCAGAGCTCATTCTTTCCTCTGGGGCATCCGGCCTGAGCAAAAGCTTCCCTTTCCCGTGGCTGGCGGGGCCGTGGCCTCAGCCCACGCTGGCTCAGCAGCACAAGGTCGCTCTGCCTTGGCAGCAGCTGCACAGGGTGACTCACGCTGGCTCCAGCTTCTGCTCAGCCCCGTGTGGAGAGGTTTTTGGGGCGGAAAGCACAGCCCTCCCCTCACCGCCCCATCCTGGGATGTGGATTCAAGTCCCAGCTTCAACCTCTTATTTCTTCAGTTTTCCTTTGCTCCCAAGACTGGGGCTTGGGCTGAAGCTGCACCCAGAGATGCTGGAACTAGGGCTGAAAGCAAAGGAATGGGAATTGGAATAGCTATCTCGCCTGATAGCTACAGGAAGGATGACAGAGAGCTGGGGCCTGATTCTTGCTCTCTCCTTTTCGAAGAGGGAAGAGGGCAGCGAATCTCTGCACTTCGGGATTTTCTAGACCCCCATCTGTGTTAAAGTTGTGTTTCCCCCCACCCCAGACAGCTCCAGGTGCCACCAAAGCCCCCCCTGCCCCAAGAGTGGTAGGATGCAGTGGGAGGCAGGCAGACACCCAGCCACTTCCTGGGTCCGTGCCCTCCCTGCAGGGCCAGGAGCATGTTCCCAGAACCCAGCAGTGGGAATTTGGTGTGTTTATTTTCAATCCAACAATGACCCCGAGACTGTGAGGAGAATGAGTCAGCTTGCTGTTCAGGGCAGGATTCCTCATCAGGCCTCTCAGTTAAAAAATCACCATTTGGAGATGCGGCAATTAAACAATTTCATTAAACTGGCACTTCTGACCAGTGACAGGCTGAAACCTTTCCATGCTGGCACTTTTCGTGCCAGGCAGGATGGAAAGCAGCAGAGCCCTCAAACCATTATGTTGCAGGAATCTCTACCCAAACCCCGGGATCTGCAGACTCCGGGCGGATGACGGTGCCCACAGCCCCGAGGAGCTCAGTCCTCCCGCTGCAGCCCGCAAAGAGTTAACGCGCATCTCTAGAGCTGCACAGAATGTTCCTGGCTCCCAGGGGCACAGCCTTCACCCACCTCCTGACTGCTCTGCCCTGGGGATGCCGCGGGGCACACAGGCTCCTGCTCTGACGGATGTCAGTTCGCACAGCTCCCGGGGCTGCAGGGCGGAGAGAAGGGCTCTGAGAGCATCACCATCCGCCCTGAGCTGCCCTTGGCCCTGTCCCCTCCTCTGCCAGGCTCCTCTGCCCTGGTGTCCCCAGTCCCACGCTGCCCCTTGGAACATCCATCCCACGCAGGGAGCAGCCCCCTCTATGCAGACCTACAGGAGACAGAAAGCGGTGTGACCCTCCCCACATCAGGCCACGGCTCCAGTACCAGGGGAATGGCTCCTGTCCTGGACGGATGCAGATACCCCCACAGCCCCATCAGCATTGCCTGACACTCTCGCAGCCCCTCTAGTGAGTGCTGCATGGTAGCAGCTGCTCCTCCATGACACCGTTTCACTCTCTTTCTGCTAGACAATAAGAGAGAGGATGAGCCCAGATACTCCCAGGCTCCTGGGGAACAGCAGGGCTGACTGCTGTCCCCATGGAGCCTTCAGCCAGTCTTCCTTCGCTCTTCTCCAAGCCAGGTCCCTCTTGGAGGGCCCATGGGATGCGAAGCAAGCGGCCACCCCAGGCTCACCCAGAAGGGCAGTAGCTGAGCTGGGCCACAAACGCGACCCCATCAATCCCCTGCCTGAAGCCTCCCATCCCCACCGGGGGCTGCCACCGGGCCAGCAATTCGTCCCTATGGAGCAGAGCCCCGGCTCCTCACCACACCGCGCTGGTACCAACCATGCTACAGCCTGGCATGTCTTCCCAGGGTTGCCAAAGCAACCACAGAAACACAACAAACAGCAACAACACACAGCAGACAGTCGGCAAACATTCCCCTCTTATTTTCTCCCCAGTTTGGTTTGTGCTTTTTCCCCTCTCCCACAAGGAAGCTGCTGCCATTGGAAGGGAACAACAATATTATTCTTGAGTGCGCAGCCTGCACCAGGCCAGCAGGAGCCGCGGAGCACAGCCCCCGGCATTGCCAGGAAGGGGAGGCGTTGCTGCTCCTGGGGAGGAGCCTGGCACAGCTGAGCTGAACCCTGACTCTGCCACGGGCAGGTTGAGCTACTCACCTGCCTCCGCGGTGCTGCCAGCAAGGGCGTTGTGCTGAGCGACCAGGGCTGTGCTGAAGCCAGCTTGGCCAAGTAGGTGGATCCCTCTTCCTGGGCAGTGCAGCGCTTCCACGGACTGTTGGGATGTACCTGGAACTACAGCCCGGCCTCTATCCAGTGTGTCTCTCGGGGTAGTCCAGGACTCAGGACCCTTTTGCACAGGGCAGGAAGCACCTGAGCATCTTCAGGACTGGAGCAGGAGCAGGAGCAGGCAGAGGACGTGGACACGTCCAGGTCTGCCTGTGGAGAGGAGCTGGGTGCAGGGACACCATGGGGTTTGCCGAGGCAGCACCACAGCCTGAGCCCCGCAGCCGAGGCGCCGAGGGGGATTAGCGGGCACACCTTGGGGCGCGGGCTTTCAAAATGGGATTAGCAACACTGTGGCACGTGACACTGGGGACAGTGGCTCTGCAGGAGCGCTGCCTTCGAGCTGGCCTGCCCAGCGCCTAGCACCCAACACCCAGCACCCAACGATAGCACCAGCACCCAACACCCAGAACCAGCACCAGCTCCCAACAGCTTCTCCACCACGCCAGGCAGCCCTGAGCTGGTGGGATCAGGACTTGCAGCAGCACCTTTCTGAGCCCAGTTTAATCATTTTTCATCCCTTTTGGGTGTGTGGATTCCCGTGAGCAGGCTGGAGTGGAACAAGGACAGCGAGCTCCCAGCTGTGAACCTCCCAATGCTCCTTCCTTCTATCTCGCCTCTCCCTCACAAAGCCTGGGAGACCCCAGCGGTCCCTTTCCCACCTCAGACCAGGGCAGCAGCCCCAACGTGGGGCATCTTTCTCCACAGATTACACTTTCCTACGCATGCCGAGTGCCACAGGCTGCAGGGTTTATACCAAACCAGCCTGGTGAGATGTGAAATGCTGAATGTGTATCCTGTACCCTGGTGCCATTTTTCTCTCTCTCACACACATCTATACATATGCACATACTCATAGTTTTCTTAACCCTCCCTCATTCTTTTTTTTTGCTTTATTTTTTTCCAAAGTCCACCCATCTGGCAGCTCTTTTATGCTCCTGGAGGCAAGTATGGCAGTAAGTGAGGAGGGAGCAGGAGCATGGCTTGTGTTGCTGAGGGGCCATATGGCACCTGGGGATGTGGCACCTTCAGCAGCACCCACTGGCACAGCCAGCAGCACTGGGAGTGCCGTATCTCAGCTGAGTGTGTAGGTGCAGAGGGGGAAGTCAGTGAGGGGGTTAAATCAAGCACGATGATTCCCTGTGCCATGCGGGGAATGCTGGTGGGCCAGGAATGGTGCCTGAGTGCTGAGTGCTGGATAGGACGTGCTGGAGCTGGTCAAGGTGAGATAACACCTCCCTGTACCTAAAGAGTGACAGGACAAGGGGGAATGGCTTCTCACTGCCAGGGGGCAGGGTTAGATGGGATATTGGGAGGCAATTCTTCCCTGTGAGGGTGGTGAGGCCCCTGGCACAGGTCGCCCAGAGAAACTGTGGCATCCCTGGAAGTGTCCAAGGCCAGGTTGGATGGGGCTTGGAGCCAGCCTGGGATGGTGAAAGGTGTCCCTGCCCATGGCAGAGGGTTTGGAACTGGATGATCCTTAAGGTCCCTTCCAACCAAACCATTGTAGGATTCTCTGGTATGAAATATGAGCCCCAGGAGGAGCCCAAATTTCTCCTTTTCTCCCCCTTTGCGCATAACACTTCTCAGGATGGTCTTAGGGACAGGTTGGGGCAGGACCTGATTTTCCTCCCTGGTCCTTTTCACTGTCCCAGCCTGGGCAGACACCACACAGGGGCCAGTGAGTCCAGTGCTCCAGGAAAAGCCCGCAAGGCTGAGGACAGGCTGTGCTGCAAGGACAAGTCCCTGTCATCTGCAAGCTTCAGTCCTGCTTTGGCCACATCGAGACGTGCTGGGGTTGCTGTGGTGGATCCATCCTTGGAGCTGGGGCCACGCTGAGCATTTGCAGCCTGGGCACAGAGGAGCCCACGGCGGGGCTGTACTCGCCGGGTACTCCCAGCTGATGCCGGGTGGCCGCGGCCCTGCGAGCGCTTATCCTCAGCTTGCAATGACATCTAGTGGAGCTGTCTGGGGAGGAGCTCAGAGAGCCAGCGCCAGGCCTCCTCCAGCACTCCCAGGGCTTAATTTTCCCCTCTGACCTCCTCTCCAAAACATGTGGGCAGGAGGCAAGAGGTGGCACCCCATTTCTGAGTCATGGTTGGCCACAGCACAACTTCCCAGGAGCCAAAAAAATCACCTTTTCCACAGCAACACTGAGTCCCCTCCAGCCCATGCTGCAACTGTGCTTACTGGATAGTTGGGACTGTTATCATTAGGTGGAGTTCTTTACCTCAGGCTTCCCCTCCATCCCCAAAACAACCCAAAAAAGTGGTTTCAGCATGCCAAATGCTCCTGGTGCAAAGCCCACGGCTGCTCAGCTGCTGGGGGAGGTGGCTGGCAGCAACAAACCACACTGAGCTGCAGCCAGAGACATGCTGGATCCTCCTCTAAAGGCAAGGAAGGAAAAAAATAAACAAATATGGTAACCAGAAGATAAAAACCCCAATGTGGTAACAGGTAATGTGCAGCAGCAACTTCCCAGGATCCTGTCCCTACCGATGGTGCAGCATCCAACAGGTTAATGGCAGCCTGGTCCTGTTTTAAACACGGAAAAGCACTGCAGCTTGATCCCACTTCATTCCTGTAGAGATATAATCATAGTCTTTAGGAGATGTAATCATAGTATTTATTTAAGAATTAAGTGTGTCTGAAAGTGGCCTAAATTCCCCGTGCGAGAGCTGAGTTGGTGCCTCAGCACCTTACTCGGCACCACTGCGAGGGAGCTGGGCCCTGGTGTCTCTGGCCAGAGGCCGAGGGGGCACCTTGCTTTGGGAACGTGGGGCTGTAGGAATCTCACCAGCCTGAAAGACCCTGGTAAGCAAGGGGCAAGGGAGATGAAAAGCACAGGGAAATGATCATCCACAGCAATTCTGCATTTTCTGATACATCTTTATTTAGAGTAAACAAGCAGAGGCAGCACAGCAGGAATCCAGCATGGACGGGGACAGAATACACACCGTTTGAGGCATTTATATGAGAGAAGGGAAAGAAAAAAAACACATAACCTCACAAACAAACATTACTTTCCAGAAATAAGACAAAGCCTGAGATGCCGATAGATCAGGTAGTGCTGAGCCACCTCAAGGTCCCACGGCAGTCACTGAGCAGGGAGGGAGATTCCTATTCCAATCCCCCAAAAAACTTCCTTGACGGAGCAGGGTTGGGACCTGCTGCTCCTGTGCCTGAAGGAGATGGGGTGGGAAGTGTTTGGGAGCACCAGCAGCTCCTTTCCCATCCCATGGAAGGGGCTGGAGAAGGAGCTCACACGGAGAGAAAGTGCTTTAAATGCAGCCATGGCCAAACGTAGTCATTGTCCCACACTTGAAAACCGATTAAGCACCAGAGCAAATCAAGAGGGGACAGAGATACCACTATCCCTACTGAGATGGTGCTGTGAGGCTGTTCCACAGCAGATGCCAGGCACCAACATGGTCCAGAAATGTGGTCCCTGCTCCAGTCCCTCAAAGCATCCATGGGACAGCAGTGACACGGAGCCTCTCTCTTGTATTTCTGCCCCCAGCGTGGCTGAACAGCAGTAAAATTCGTCTTTAAAAACCAAAATTCTTCTATTGCACCTCAATGTACTAGAGAAGAGTTCACAGGTGTCTTCACAAGCAGTCATTGCCTCTCTGTTCTGGCCTCTTCCTACCCCACCATATAAAGACTGATTCTGACATTTGCCTAGCCTTAGTGTGAGGAAGAAATACATAGATGCATATATAGATATAGATAAATATATTAGAATACCTTTATTACATCACTAAAACCTGTGTAGTGTCCAGAAATACAGTGTCCTTGGGCAGCTGGCTGTTGGCAACAGAGGAATTAAACAGCCAAAATACTCAGATAAAAAATAGATTTTAAAAGCAACACATGCTGCAAAAGCTTTGGCAGCTGCAGCCTCCTGCAGGGAGGTCGGGCACTGGTTTAGTACCAAGCTCAGGGTGCCCAGGGCTGGGGCTGAGCCCTGTGTTCCCCAGTCAGGCACCACTGGCTGCAGATGCTCAAGCACACTGCATCCATGCAGGAAAGCTCCACGGCCAGCAGCAGCTTCCCTGCCCTGGGACCACTAATCCTGAGGTCTCTGTGGCAGGTTTACATTATCCCCCTTCCCTGTAAGTCCACCCCCACCCCTGACCCTGTTACTTCTTGAAGAACTTCTTGTTGAGGAGGAAAATGAGCAGGTTGACATTGACCTTGGCCTTATCGAACATCTTCATGACTGCTACACCCTCGTACTGCAGCTGCAGCAGGTCCTGTGGGAGAGGGGACTGTCACTGCCAACCCGTGCTGTGCCCAGCCAGGAAAGCCCTCCTCGGTGCCCAGCCCAGGGACAGGGAGTTGGGTTTGCAGTGGGAGATGCACAGCGAGGCTGCCCCCAGCAGCTCAGGGCAGGGCTCCACATGTGCTCCAAGTCCCCACAAGAGCTGCAGGCGTGGAGACACCACCCAGTCTCCACATACCCCGGCTGCCCTCCTCTCTCTGGCCCCCAGCAGCTGCAGGACAGGCTCCACACCTGGTAGTGCAGCTGGAAGCGCTCCATGTCGATCCCCATGAATTTAGCTTTCACCTGGAACGTGCCTGATTCCTCACAGGGGATGATGTCGAAAATCACGTTCCTGAGCCTGAGAAGACAGAGCCACTCGCTACCAAAAGGGGCTTCACAGCTTTAACGCAACCAAGGAGCAAGTCGCCACCCAGTGCACCCCCTCAGCAGAGCAGCCAGACCCACAGCCCAAACCCCACTGCAAATCCCAACTTTCCTGCATTCTCCTACACAAAACAATGCCCCATCCATGGCAGGACAGCAGTGGCCCATGTGCATCCTCCTCCTCGGTTATTTTCCTCTACCTGCCCAAGTTTACATAGAATCGTGGAATGTCCTGAGTCAGAAGGGACGCACAAGGATCATGGAGTCCATCAAGTCCAGCTCCTGGCCCTGCACTGAATAACCCCAAGCAAGAGCTCCTCCCCTGGAGCAGGGTTACGCACTGGCTAGGCGGCAGGTCCTGGATCTCCAGCAGCACCCCCTTCTCCCACAGCTGGGCTGCCGTGTAGTGCAGCGATGGCAGCTTCTTGCTTTTCCCACTGACCCTGGAAGAGAAAGGACCACATGCTGAGAGCTCATCTCCGGCGATCCGCAACCCCTCGCATTCCCAACATCTCCAGGAGTCACAACAACCAGAGAGCAATGAAAACAAATAATTTTTTTTTTAAAAATTACTGATTTTTGCTAAGGAACCATACTTGTTGCTGGCTGCCAGGTTGTCAAGGCAGGTCTTGATGTACTGGTTGTAATAATCAATTTGCTCTTCATAAAACAGGGTCTTGGCATCAAGGCCCTCCAGGGTCTGCCTCAGCTTCAGGAGCTCCCTGCGGCGCTGCTGCCGGTGACGCCGCTGGTTCCGGATGTCCTGGAGGAAACAGAGCAGTGCCAGAAAGCCAATATGTATCATTATGAGCTTTACCAGAGCAGGACCTCCAGGGGCTTTACGGGTGATCCCCAACTCAGTGTCCTCCAGCACACCTTGGCCAGCTCATCAATGAGCTCCTGGTACTGGCTGGCAGAGTCCACCAGCCCCAGGCTCTCCAGGCGCTGCAGGTTGCGGATGACCTTGCGCTTCTTCTCCTCCATGGAGAGCTGGCCGTTGGCAGCCAGGGAGTGATGGCGCTTCAGCTGGGCAGAAGCCTGGGCGTTCCGCAGCGCTCGCTGGCGCATGAGGTGCTCATGGGCAGCTTCCTAGGGATGAGAAGGGGTGAGCCTGGAACATAGCTGGAATGGAATACAGAGATGGAACAACCAAACTCCTTCACCTACGCCCAGAACACCTTATTTTTCTGAAAATCAGAGTCCAGTCACTGCTGGATTACAAGAGCAGTGGCTAAACCTCCGAGAGGAGCAGGGCAGCTTTTTGCTGACAACTTTTTTGCTGTTTGCCCACGAAGTTTTTCAGTTCATCCCCAGCAGCAGCCTCACACGTCCCACCTCATGCTCTGAGGCTGGTGTCCACAGGATTTCTGGGAGGGAATCTCCTGGCTGGGACTGGATCAAATCCACCAGCATCTGCTTGGTGCTAGAGACCAGAGGGAGATGTCAGGCATCCACTCCAGACCATCACCCTCCACACAATATTCAGTTGCTTCCTAAGGGTTTCTTGCCCGCCATGAGCATCCCAGCTGCCAGTACCCTTCCAACACCCCCAGTACCCTCCTGATGCCCGCAGAGCCCATCCTTACCTCAGCAGCAGGCTCCTCGTGTCACTCTCCTCACTGCTGGCCACCAGCACCAGCTTGTTGGTGAGGGTGAGGGAGATCTCTGTTCTGCTGAGCTGGGAGAGAAGCTGCTCAGCACCACTGTCTCCCAGGCTGGTAACGCTCTCCCCTGCGAGGGCGGAGAGAGCCCTGCTAGCTGTGTTGGGCTCTAAAGGGCTGGCTTCCCATGCCCAAAGCAATCCAGCTCAAGCCTCATGCAAGGAAAGTGTGCCTACATCCACCCTCCTCCCATCAGGGTAGGTGGTGGGTCCTGGAGTTCAACCTACCGACCAGGGACTGGACTGTAGGAAGCTCATCAAGATCCTCCAGGAGCTCGTGCAGGGGGTCACTGTGGTGTGGTGCAATGGAGTCCTGGTGCTGGAGCAGGAGCTGGACAGTGCAAGGGATGAGTCAGTGGCAAAGGGGGATGCAGAGGGAGAGGTGAGGGTGGGCCAGCCAGGAGCGACGCAACACCCTTCGCACCCGAGACGGGATAGAGAAGATACAAAGTTTGCAAAAGGACAAACCTGCAGAATCTAGGCTATTTCCTTGCTTAGAAGACAAAAAAAGGGTCAGGAAGAGGGAAGCTGTGCCAGGGGTGGGATACAGAGGAACGAGAGGAAATGCAGCAGAAAGCCCAGGAGGTGGGAGCAGACGAAACAGAGCTTGCCATGAGCTTTATGCCCTGACCTTGTGCGTGTTGATGAGCTCCCCTACAGTGATGTAGATGACTGGTTTGGCCACTGCCACCATCTCTGAGTACTCATCCATGTTAAACCTCTCTTCAGGCTCAGGGACACAGCAGGCAGCAGAGATGAACCTCCTGCGGGGAGGGACCCCTTTGGTCAGCCCCAAACCCCTGCCACCAGCTCCTAGCCACCCTCCCCCCACCATCACCGTCCTGGGGCCCACCTGAACTTGTTGTGGGTGTCCTCCAGGTACTGGTTCACCCTGCAGAGGTGGGCGCTCTCCCCCTCAAAGGCCTTGCGGGCGGCGGCGTGCTGCAGCACTCTGGCAATGGAGCCCAAGCTGCGGCGCTGGTCGGGGTGCAGGGCCGCCCCAGCCGACACATCCACGATGTCAAAGCCATCAGGGGCCACCACCGCCGGGTTCATGAAGCGGTAATAGAGCAGGTTCCCCAAGATCTAGGACATGAGACAGGCTGGGAGTTGAGGAGCAGATGGGTTGGGGCCCAAGCAGGTGATAGCTCAGCAGAGAAGGATGTTTCATCCTTGCGCTGCATGGTAGGACCCTCCTGGAAGAGATGGCAATGCAAGGAAAAGCCCACTCTTGGCATTTCTTTACTGGCTCAAGGAAAATGTTGACTTGGAGATGTTTTTAAGTCAAGAGGATCTGACCTTCTCTGGAGAGATATTGACCCTTCATGTACAGACACAGCTGAACCCCACCAAACCGTGCAGATGCCCCAACCCCACAGTACCTTATCGACCTCCTCTGCCGGGGCCTTGGGGAATTTCTCACCCAAGGACATCCTCAGGATTTTGGCCATGTAGCGCATCCCATAGCTGAGGAGAGGCAGGGAGAGGACCATCAGCATGTGGGTCCACCCTGATGACCCAGTCCTACTACCCATCATCCAAGAAGCAGCAAGCCCCCAGCCCTGGGGTGACAGAGAAGCCCACAGGTAGGATTGGCAGCTACACCACCCCTCAGCTCCCTCCCCCACCCTGCTGCCAGCCCAGGCATCTCTGGAGGAAGCCTTCATCCTCTGAGACAACCACAAAGCTCAGATTCTTCCTGGCAGACATCTCAATGTCAGCAGTAAACTGCCCAGAAACGGAGCAGAAAAACAAGGCAGCCCATGGGGCACTGCTGACATTTAGGGTTCCCCTTGCTGACAGTGCAGTAACTCAGTCCTGCAGCAGCAAAGGGGCCAGGAAGCTCCCCATAACCCAACCTCCTTTCTAAGGCCTTGCTGGAGACACCTTAGAGCCAACAGCACTGCCAGAGTGTGCACAGAAACCATCGAGATACTTACGGGATCTTGTCAACAGAAGAGGTGATGGCAGAGACAAACTTGTCCGTTATTGCCAGGAGATTGCGGATAGAAATATCCAGCCGCCTTTGGACCTCAGGGTAGCTGAGAGCCTGCTCAGGGCTGACCTCATACGGGAGCTTGCTGCGAAGGGAAGACAAGATCCCCATCACTATCCCAATGCCCATCACCCTGTGCCCGAGCCAAGCCTTCTTACAGGGGATCTGACCTTCTATGCCCACTCTGCGACTCAGTCTGGTTGATCCACGCCTTGTAGATGTCCACAGGGTCCGTGCGGATGCTGAGGGTCTTGTCCTGCAGGACCTCCTGCACCGGGCCAGCCAGGATGTGCCGCAAGGCGTTCTGCCCACGCACTTTGCGGTAGAAGCTGACCACCAGCTGGATCACCGTGGCATTCCCCGTCAGGATGTCATGAACATGGTCCACCTTGGACCTGGGGACAAAGATGGGGCAGATGGGATGAGGGGATGGACCAGCGTGTGTGTGTTCTCCAAGCAGGAGGCAGCAGACAGAAGAGATAACAGCATCCAAGCTGATGCAGTTCAGCCCTTCCCCGGGCCTCTCCCCACACCAGGGCACCCATGGACACCCACATGATCTCCTCCTGCAGCGCCACTTTGAAGAGCTGGAGCAGCAGATAAGCCTCCCGTGGGTTGGACGCATAGTTGTAAAGCGTAAAGATCACCGACTCCATGAATTTGGTAGACTTGTTCTGGGGCATCTGAAAGATCAGCCTGGCCAAGTACACTGGCTGTGTCTGCAGGGAGAAGGCACACCAAGCTAACCCAAGTGCCGTGGGGTGGCCGGGGGCCAGGTCCCTGCACTGCCCCCCCAGCTGTAGGGGACACAGCAGAGCCCCCCAGCCCCACCTGCAGCAGGTAGAAGAGGTGCTGATAGGCCTCCAGCTTCTGCCGCTTCTCCTTGCTGAGCGACTTGAGCCCCTTCTGCTTGTCCATGGACATCATCTCTGAGAGCTGCTCCTTGTTCTTCTTGGTCAGCTTCTTGCAGTGGGACACCACCTCCTGCAGCCACACAGGCAGGGAGAGAAGCACTGGGGTCTGCCTAAGACTTGGGCATTCTGATGAGTTTCTGGGAGAGCCAGAGGCACCCCAGTGCTCCCCAACCCCTCCCCGACCCCTCCAACTGCTTAAAAAGTGAAGCACAAACAAGTCCAAGCTGCGATGCCACGGAAGGCAGGCCCGCATGAGGCAACCGAGTCCTCTCCCCCTCTCCCCACCTGCAGCGTGATCCTGTTCTTGACCAGCAGCCCGATCTTGATGTCCATGAGGTCCAGGTCGCTCTCCAGCTGCCGGCTGGCACGGATCCTCTTCACCACCTCCTCCTGCAGCCGCAGCACCTCCGACTCCTCCCAGAAGTCGTGCTGGCTCTGCTCCAGCAGATGGATGAAGCACCGGACGACGCCCAAGGGCGGACTCTTAGTGTGGACTGTGGCAATGCACAGCAATGCCATGAATACTTGCAGGAGGATGGAGTGGCCACCCCCACTGCAGACCCTCAGACCCCCAGCATTCACCCAGACACCTCATCCTGCTCCCCAAAACGCATCTTCTTGCGGCACCAGGACATGGGACAGCACACAGCCACACTGTGCAACAGCCTCCAGGAAGCTTTTGAGAGCAGAGGGGCAGCCCCAGGGCTGATGACCAAGGATCACCAAGGCTCTGTCACTCCTGTCCTTGCCAAGGGGCCACCAGTGGCCTGCCCACAACTGCTTCCCCACGGTGCAGGGCCAGCAAGGGAAGAGGCAGAGTCCCCTTCCCAATTAGCCATCGCACTTCAGAGCAGCAATGAGCAGGCACTTACCCAGCATCCTGTAATCCCCACGGGCCTTGTTTGCTCGCACAAAAGCCTGGATTTTAATTACAGCTTTAATCTGCCAAGACAAACAAGGGGGTGGGAGATGTTTTTCCATAGTGTCCCTAACACACATGGGGAGTGAAGGAGAGCTGGACAAGCATATCCTTGCCTGGTGCCACTGCCAGGAATGTATCAAGGCCTGGGATGAGGATCTCTACAATGTAGGAGAGATTTTGGGATTCTACCCTTCTCAGTGGTCATTCCCCTCCACTCACTGTATATCAGAAGCTGCAGCAACTCCAGGGGTTGCAACTTCACTTCCCACAGCTGACACACCCCCTTTACCCCAAAAAATTTTCTTCCCCTCTTAATGGGCATCTTGAAGTCGTTGGTTTTTGATGGAACTGGACTCGTTTTTCTCTCCTCACACTTTACAAAACCTGAGAGTTTGGCTTCCAGACCCACCAGGTACCTATTCCTTCCCATCTGTCCCCCTGCCAGGGTGAATCAGTTCTCCTTCCAGCTGCACTGCGAGCACTTGGGGACAGGGATCCAACTGTGTGCTCTGGATCATCCCCCTATATCCCCACCAACACGGTCCCAGGAGTTGTTTCACTCCCATCCATCACTTACATTCTGCCTGAAGTAGCGCAGCCTCTCCTGGTACTTCCTCTGTGCCTGCCACATCCTCACAGCCGCCTGGATCTGGGAGAGATGTTCAAACATTTGGATTCTGGAAGAACTTGCTTGGCCAAAGGGAATAGGTGAAGGGGAAAAATCATGAGGACTTCTAGGTGAGCTTTAGGTTGGATATTAAGGAAAATTTCTTCACAGAAGGGGTGGTCAGGCATTGGCACAGGCTGCCCAGAAAAGTGGTGGTTCAACATCCCGGGAGGGATTTAACACCCACAGGGCTGTGGCGCTTGGGGACATGGTTAGTGGTGGCCTTGGCAGTGCTGGGGGAACAGTTGGACTCAGTGACCTTCAAGGGCTTTTCCAGCCTCAACGAGCCCATGGTAACAATTCTATTATAAGATTTTTTTCTCCCCTATCCACTCACACACTGCCCTGGCCCAGCTGCCACAATCCCCCTGGCTCCTCTGTGCTGGGCAGGGGTAGATGCCACGCTCGCAAACTGAACAAGCAGGTGACAATGCCCAGCATGGGAACAAAGGCTGAAGAAAGAATCTTCCAAACCTTGATTGCAGCCTCTGTGTTGGATTTCAGGTAGTGCAGCCTCTCCAGGTAAGCTCTGCGCTGCCTGTACCCCCTCCAACAAGCCTGGGCACAAGAAGACACCAGGTAGAGAGACCTGCATGAGGTCACTGTGACTCCGTTGGTTTTTCAGGGAGCACACGAGGAAAGAGAATAACACAGCATGGGGAAAGAGGAAACCAGCACCTAAAGCAGCTACCGTGAGAGAAATACTGCAGTACTCTCTGCAGCACCCTGGCAGTAAAACTATACAGAGCAGCAAGCGCTGGCACTCCCTGGACCTGCCAGAAGGTGCTGCGAGCAGCTGGCCATGACTTGTGTCACTGTGTTCAGAGGAGGGACAGATTCTGGCTGCGTCACCTGGATCCTGATGGCAGCTGGCCTCTGCTCCCGCAGGGCGTGTCGTCGTGCCTCGAACTCCCGGCGAACCAGGAAGCCTCGGAGCCGTGCCTGCAGCCTCACCACGAGGGCAACGTTGGACGCCCACAGGCACTCCCGGTCATGTGCCACCGTCACTCGGGTGATGACCGACTGCAAAGACACGAGGCACAAGTTCAGTGCCAGTAATGCCACCGGTGCTCACCCAGCCCCATCCTGCCCATACCTGGATCTCCTCCCGGCTCAGATGCGTGGTGTTGAAGCTGCCATTGCGTGGGCACTGCCAGCTGCCCTCCAAGGTCTGCAGGTTCAGGTAGTACTCAGCACCATCCAGCAGCCTGTGCCAGATCCAGGACGGCTTCACGCTCCCTGCATGCCAGGATGGATGGGAGCTGCTGTAGAGTGCTGCTCCCCCCGAACACCCTGGCCAGGGGTGCGCCCCAGGCTCCCAGGGTGGGGGAGGTTTTGCAGTCCCCAGGGTTTTACCCGCTGGTCTCTTGGTGGCCATCAGAGCCGCCAGCTGCTCCTGGTAGGCGTCAGCACAGGCGTTCACCACCCCGCGCAGGGCCATGTCAGGGTTGCACAGCACCCGCAGCGTCTGCAACGCCTTCCCTTCCTTGATGGCCTGGTTGATGGCAGCTGTGCCCAGAGCCACTGCAGGAGCAGAGGGGCTTACGTCAGCCCCTTCTTGTCCCCCGACCTCCAGCAGCATCCACACGGGGAGAGCACTCACTGCTTCTGGCTGCCACTGTGTCCTGGTTGGCCTGGCAGACCCCTTCCTGGATCTCTTCCCACCAAAGCACAGCTCCATTGTCCCCCGTGGCCTGCGAGATGGGGGAGATGGGGTCTAGTGAGCTGGGCAACCCCCTTCGAGCACCTCCTGCTTTGCAGATGCTGCATTGCAGGGGTGGGGGGAGTTACTGCACAGTCTTGTGACCAAGGCGGGGTACCCTGCATCCAGGGAGGAGACGATGCTGCCATGGAGGTACTCCACAGCTGATGATCCCCACCTCACCTGGACTTTCTGCCTCCGTGCCCTGGACAGGACATTGTGGTAGCGCGGGGCAGTTGGAAGGGCAATGTCGGGCAGGGCGGGCGCCAGTAGCAGCAACGCCGCCAGTGTCTTCTCAGGGTCTGCCTGCAGCAGCGCCTCATTGACCAGCTGGACCGCATGGACTCCTGTGTAGGAGGGAAGGGACACGCGTTTCAACCCTTCCAGTGCTCCGGGCACCCAAGGGAGTCACAGCCCAGGGTGGTGCAAAATTCTCTGGTGTCTCATCGGGGCTGGAATCCCAGTGCAACCTCCCTCCCAGGATACCTGCAGACTCCCTGCATGCCCAAACCTTGTGTGGGCAGGACTTACGGTCGTTTTCATCCTGCACTGATGAATTGGTGCTGTTGATGCTTTCCTGAATGTCATTCCAGTTCAGGAACTCAGCTCCTGCTTTCCTCAATTGGCTTTTCAGCTGCAACAAGTCATCAAAGTACCTGTAGGAGAGACACAGGGCAATGACTTGGCGCATTCCAAGCAGAGCTCAGTGCATTCCGAGGAGGGCTTGGTACATTCTGAGCAGGAGGGCAGCTGCCAGAGCCAGCTGCCCAGCTCTTCAGAGGGGAGAGGCAAGGCACAGGACAAGGAGGCTGCTGGGACAAGCCCACAAAAAACCCAGGCCCCCTGACCAGCCCCTTCCATGAGATTTCTTCACACCAACCCCCAACACAGAGCCCAACTCACCGCTGTGCATTTGCATCCTCAACTTCTGAGAGGCCCAGGGCAGGGCTGACCAGGCTGCTCCAGAGCCTGCTGGGGTCTCTGGCATCCAGGGCTTGGTTAACCAGTGCCACAGCTGAGAGCATCTCCACAGCCACAAATAGTTCCTCCTGTGCCAACTCACCCTTCATGGGGCAGGCAGAGACACTGAACCCACATAACCTCATCCTCCAGTCCCAGCTTCCCCAGGGGAGCAGCAGCAGAGGAAGCACCCCAGTCCTAGCAGAGGGACCAAGCCACCCACCGTCAAGGGGACCCACCGCCCATCCCTGGGGGTCTCTCACCCGTGGGTGCTGGCACTGCAGCAGGGCCAGCTGGTGCTGGTACAGGAGGGCAGCAGGGGCGTGCACATCAGGCAGTTGCGCTGCAGGGTCCATCAGCACTTCCAAGGTTTCTGCTGGCATCCCTCGGCGGACAGCAGCATTGATCCGGCCAACAGCCTGCAGCACTGAGGGACAGACAGGGGAGCTGACACAGGGGGGCTGCAGGAGGTGGCCATGCCCTGTCTCAGGGCCAGGCTACCAGGAGGCCCACCAGCTCCTGGGGCTGCTGGGCAGCAGAACCTGCAACAAGTGTTTGCCCAGGCACTCACTGGCTCGCTCCCTCTCATCCCTCTGGTTTGCTGTGAGGATCCCTGCCTGCACCTCCTCCTGCTCCAGCAGCTCCAGGTAGCCCAGTTCCTGCAACAGGCAGAGAGGGGTGTCAGGTCTCACAGCTCATCATTCTTGTACTGACAGAGCAGCCATGCTCAGACCCCTGGCAGAAAGCTGCCAACTCCCCAGCCCAGAGGACCCTCTCTTCCTGGGGACCATGGGGTGCCCCCCAGCACAAGCACCCTGCACTGCAGGGTCCTGCCAGTCCCTACCAGCGCCTTCTCCTCCCGGTCTGTGTTGAGCTGCTCCAAGTAGAGCTTGAGGTTCTCGCGCCGGAGGCAGCGCAGGGCCAGGGTGGAGTCTTGCAGTGCGCGGTGCAGCGCCAGCACATCTTGTCTCTCCAGGGCACTGTCCACCTCTTCCAGAGCCCCACGCACTACAAGAGGCCAGTTCATCCCAGAGGTGAGCAGGTAAATCATCCCACAGCTCCAGGGAGCAGAAGCAGCTATGGCTGAAGCCTGTATACCCATCATTTTAATTTCTCTTTGGAAATGCACACCCAGGCCTTCTTCCTGCTAGGTCTGAGGCTGGCCTGAGCAGACTCCTTTCTGCTATGCCCACCACTCCCCCCATGCCCTGGGCTACCATGGTCCCACCATAAGCCCTGGAGAACCCCCAGAGGGAAGCCCCAGCTTGCTCACCATTCACTTTGTTGATGTTCCCTTGGATTTCAGCCTGGGTCAGACACCAGTCGTAGACATCCTCTCCTTCAGGGATCACCTGCGGGTACTGGAGAGGGACTCCCCAGCTTGAGCTTTCTGCCCAAGCACACCCCACCATGCACAGTGGGGTCCCCTGCAGATGCCTGGGCTCATTTCCCAGCCCCAAGCCCTGGGTGAACCAGCCCCCAAAGAGGAATCATCTCCCCCATCTTCTGCTCAGCACAAGGGCTCCCAGGTCATGTTTCAGCCAGCAAGCACCATATGGTCTCTGGCCAAGGGACCCCTCCCGCTGGAAGCATCCACCTGCCCATCAGCGAAGGGGCTGCTCCTCTCCCAGCCACCCCAGAACACCCTGTGCCCTCCTCACCCTGTTTCTGGCATTGCTGCCCTTCTCCAGCTTGGCCTGGTGCAGCACCTCCTGGTAGGCACCTGCCAGCTCCTCGCGCAGTCCCACCAGCATTGCGTGGGGGTTGTGGAGGGTCTCCATCGTCTGGGCCACCACCCCCCGATCCACCGCTTCATTGATGGCCAACACCGCGGCATGGACTGGAGGTGAGGCAGGGAGGAGGTGGGTGAGATGGGACACAGAGGGGCAAGATGGACCATCTGCTTTATCCCTTGCATGCAGCGGGACAAGACATTCCACGGGCAATGGTGGGAACTCGCCCTGTTCAAAAGGCAAGCTGCAGTCTCCAGCACCCTGGAAGTCTGTGTCTCACAGCAAGCCCAGGGAATGCAGAACCCCAGATGCTGCTGGCTAGGAAAGGGCTGTGCCAGCACCTGCAGCCTTGTGCCAGGCTAAAAGAGAACAACCAGGTGTCTCTCATGCAGACCACCATCACCTCCCAGAGCACCTCCTCCCAGTTTGCTGGCCCCAGATTTGGCGTTCAGGGGCTGCGCCAGGATCCTGCTACAGGCTGACACCCAGCCCCACTCCCCACCAGGCACCCGTCACCTGCTGCTTCATCCACTGAGAGCTCGTTGGCCAAAATGCCGCCAATCTTGCTGAAGGCAGGCAGCTGCAGCCCATACTTCTCCAGCTCCCGCTTCATGTTGTTGATCTCCTCCTCTGGAGCGGAGCAGAGCAGAGGCAGCACTGCTCAGCACCAGCCCCCTAGCCCAGTACTGGAGCAGGGGCAGCCAGTAGAGCCCCCACTCCCCTGCCAGACCGAGAGGGGTGCAGAAAACCCCCACACTGGGGTGAGCATCCCTGAGGCAGCTCTGGCAAAACTCATCCAAGACTTTCACTCCCCACATCCCTCCTGCCACGGGACCCATTGGTGGCAAACTCCCCTCGGCAACTCCCAGCCGAGATCTCCCTGCATGGCACCATACCTGTGAAGTCCACTTTCCCATACAAGTCCTGCATCGGAGGAGCCAGCCCCAGCTTGAAGAGGTACAAGCTGAAATACAAACCCACACCGTGACATCACCTGCTTCTCCCTCACGATGCTTCTGTGTCACCTGAGGCTGACAGGTGACACCACCAAAGGGCTCATAAGCAAGAACACATTCCATGACAGCCAGGCCAGGGCACCCACCTGAGTGCATGGATGCCGTAGACCACCCGGGGCATGTTCTTCTTGTCATAGATGTCAGTGGTCTCTGGGTGGAAGATCTGCCAGCAAGACAAGAGACATCTCAGGTGGCAATGGCATTGAGACGGTCCCCAGGTCAGCTGGTGTCAAAGAGTGGGGGGCAGAGACAAAGCCCCCCTGCCATACCAGCACCTCGTCAGTGCTGCCACAAGGCAAAGACCAGTGTGTCCCTCGGCTGGGGAAAGCAGAGGGGAGATGTTACCGAGGGAAGCCCCACGTGGCTCATGGCATCACGCCAGTAGTTGATGTTATCCGTGTGCCGAAAGTGAAGCCCAGCTGCCTGGAAGAGAGGAGCTGAGGTCAGGCTGAATCCCACTTTCTCCCATCCCTGGAGTCCGCCTTGCCCCTAGACCAACCCAGCCAAAGCGGGAGGTTAAAGACAAAGGCAACGCCCGTGACCCCCAGCGGCAGCACAGCTCAGGGACCCCATTGCAGCCACCTGCTACAAAACAGTCCCTCTGTGACTGCTGTCGGCGAGCCCCTCCTCATGCTGCACTCATTAGAAATGGAAAGGTTTGGGGGTACACCCTAAGGGGTACTACATCCTCCCTCTGGTGCCACAGCCTTACCTTGTACCGTGTCTGTTCAGGGTCATAGATCTTCTTCAGTGGGACAACAGCAGGGGCAAAGCAGTGGCCCAGCTTGGCCAGGAGGACACCATTGCACAGGGTCTCCTCCAGCTCCATGGGTGGGGGCAGCCCCTCACCCAGACAGGCCTCCATCCAGCTGGCAGGGCAGAGACAGGGCATATCACAGATCCCCAGCACCCCACCTAGCAGAAAAGCACCCAAAGGACATCCCCCTCAACCCCATTCCAATAAATCCTCCCTGGCAGGGAAGCTCAGCCCTCAGGCTTTTGCCGCTGCATGGTTTTCAGTTTGGGTGTAGGGCTGAGTGTACCCCCACAAAAAAAAATAATCCCCCAACCACCTTTGGAGGGCCACAAAGCCCCAGGATCCAGGCAGCATTCTGCAGCATTATAGCCACTCCCCACCCATTCCCCTGTCCCTCCCCTTAACACTGCTTTTCTCCCCAAGTCTGAGCTCGAGGATCTCCCCAAGTGCAGCCCCACCGCTTGGCTTCCTCCAGGTGACACAGGTACTGGTAGGCAACGTTCTGCCTCCTCTGCTCATCCATCTCGTCTGCAGTTGGGCGCTCACCTGGGCAGAAAGGGGGTCTCCTGTCAGAGCCCCCTGCTCGGGGGCTTTTTGAAG
This sequence comes from Cnemophilus loriae, assembly GCA_013397755.1. Lineage (NCBI taxonomy): Eukaryota > Metazoa > Chordata > Aves > Passeriformes > Corvidae > Cnemophilus > Cnemophilus loriae. Next base: position 233,559 of record VZTF01002187.1, read on the forward strand.
CCCCTATGGCCACTGAAACGAAGATTTGGTAAAGGAAGCCAGGCTTTGGGTGCCGTAGGCTCCCACAGCCCTCGTGGGAGTGGCAGCAGCGTCACAGTGCTACCAGCCAGGCCCTTCTGGCAGTGGGAGGAAAGTTTCCAATTTCCCTTTCTTACAAATAACGGCCATGAGAGCTGGCACTGGAGTGGGGGAGGGCCCAGAGCGAGCACTCGGGGAGGAGGTGGGGAACGTAGCTACAGGTTTGGGGTCCTTTGACACTGCTGGTGCTGGAGGCACCCACGACTTCTGGTTGGCACCCGCATGCCCCCCCAACAAACCATTGCTCAAAATATGTCCCACACAGTTTGTCCCCAGGTGCCTGTCACCTTGCCACCGCCGTCTCTCTACCCACATCCAGACCTGCCTGTCCCCCCTCAACCCCCTGCACCCCTAGACCTGACTGTTNCCTGCACCCCCATACCTGCCCGCACCCCCATTACCGCGGCCCCACCCAGCAACTCCCCCTTTGCCGCCGCCGGTCACTCACAACGCCCCGGCCCTGCTCCCTCCATGGCCGCGGTGGCTCCGGTAGCTCCGCCCGCGGTTTGAATCTCCCGCCGCCCACGTGGCTCCGCGCGGGGGCTGCCGGGCGCTGCCCGCGGCACCGGGACACCGGGGGGAGCCCTGGGGAGGGAGAGCGGGCCGCGCACTGCGGAGCTCAGGGAGCACCAGGGCACCGGGGAGCGGCGGCACCGAGGGGAGCCCTGGGGGAGGGAGAGTGGGACACACACTGGGGAGCTCAGGGAGCGCCGGGGGTGCGGGGAGGTGGCACACACTGCGGGAGCGAGAGGAGCCTCGGGTTGCAGGGGGAACCTTGGGGTGCAGGGGGAGCTCATGAGTGACGGGCCAAGCAAGGGCTGCTGGAGGACTCCACGGGCTATGTCAAGGGGTCAGCACTGTGCCAGACCAAGGACATGCCACCCGGCCCCGGGGTGCCCTGTACCCTCACTGCTCTGAGCCCATCCAGCAACCTGCTCCAAAGCACGAACCTGCCCCTGCATGGAACAAGCCCCCAGCACCTGCCACAAGCTGTTGAGATGGTGAGGAGCTGGTTGTGCCATCTATTACACAGCTCTCCTGTCCATCACGCAGTTTTCCCGTCCATCCATCCATCCCAGGTCTCATACTGGCACTGCTGCACTGAGTTGCCATGGCACTGCACACCACGCTGATGACAAGGATGAAACTGGAGCCAGTGGGGCCATTGCACAATGTGCTTTCCCAGGAACAGGCCTGGCTTTGTCCCAGCCTGTGCCACCGCCTGCCACGCTCCTGTCTCTCAGAACCCGGCTGTGCTCCAGGACTAGGCGCTAGCATCCATCACCAGGGGCTGCGACCCGATCCAGGCAACCTTCTAGGCAGCCCAAGTGTGGAGGCCCCTCAGATATCCTCCATCCCCGCATCGGAGAGCCGTGGCGTGCGGCAGCGACGTGGCTGCAGCGGCGGAGATGCCCTGTCCCTCCGCTCCCTGCTCTCAGCACCCTTTGCACCTGAAGAGCAAACAGTAAGTGTGTGCAACTGATTATTCTGCTCCCAAAAAGGCACCCCAGGAACATCCCATTCCATGCTGTGGTGTCCCTTCTCCTCCCCCAGTGACCTCTTTCCTCTCTGGTGGCCACCAAGGTTTGTGGGGTGCTCCATGGAAAGGCCTTTTTCCTTCCTGAAACTTAATAGCAAACAGGCTACAAGACATCCCTAATTTTTCATAAATAATATAAAATAACGCTGGTTATTTGAAGTGCTCCCTGGTGGGACCATGCTGGCTTGGCTGCCTAAGCACCTCTCTCTCTTGCAGGCAGGTTGCTGCCCCTGCCCATGGATTCGGAAGAGGCTGCTGACCTGGGAGTGCAGCCCACCACCCCCACACACCCCACTGCCCCCTCTGCCCCCACCATCACCACCACCTCTGCAGCCCCTGCACCCCCCACCAGCTGCAAGAAGAGGCAGAAGAAAAAGAAGGAGAAGGCCGAGGCCAGGGAAGCTGCTCGGGAGGGAGGGGATGAGGCAGCAGGGCGGGTGGCTGCGATTGAGGGTCTCACACGAGCCGGGCACCGGGCGCTGGCACTGGGCGCCGGGCAGGAAGCAGTGGGGTGCTTCAGGAAGGCCCTGCTCCTCTCCAGGGACACGGTGAGCCCCCAGCTCCACAGGGCTTGCGCCTTCAACCTGGGGGCTGCCTACGTGGAGACTGGGAAGCCCAAAAAGGGCCTTGAGTTCCTCCTCCAGTCCCAGCCCTCAGAGGCGGAGAGCAGGGACCACTTGGGGAGCCTTTATTTCAATGTCGGGGCGGCTCACGAAGGGCTCCAGGATTTTCCAAAGGCTCTGGAGTGTTTTGAGAAAGTCGCCAGCCACGACAGTGCTGTGCAGGCTGGCAGCCGAGCAGGGACCTGCGTGCAGATGGGCTGCTGCTACCTGGGGATGCGGGCGCCGGCCCGAGCCGCGCGGTGCTTCCTGGATGCGGCGCAGACCTACGCGGCGGCGGAGAGCCCTGAGGCCGCGGCGGTGGCTCTAAGCAGGGCGAGCGGCTCCATGCTGCAGAGCCGGCGGTTCCAGGCGGCAGAGATCGCCGGGGTCCTCGCCTGGTGCCGCTCACTCTGCGAGACCATCCCTGACCTGGCCCTGCGAGGTAACGCTGCGACGCAGCCTTCACTCTCAGGGCCCTGGGGAGCAGCTCCCACGCCTGCTTTTCCTCTCTGCCCCCAGGGAAACTCTACAACGACATCGGCCTCGGCTACTCCCAGCTCCACATCTTCTCCCTGGCTGCCGAGAGCTTTGAGCGGGCCCTTGGGCTGTGCGGTGGGGAGCCGGAGCAGGACCGGCGCCGGGAGGCTGCGCTGCTGCAGAACTTGGGTGCTGCCCACAACTCCCTGCGCAGCTTCGGCACGGCGCTGGGCTGGCACCGGCGTGCGGCCGCGCTGCACGGTAGGTCACACCGCTATCTCTGGCTCTTGGCTTTGCCGGATGTGCCAGCTCAGGATGAAGCCCTGTGTTCCCAATTCCAGGTGCTCTGGGAAACCGGAGGGCTCAGGGGCAGTGCTTTGGGAACCTGGCGTATGCCTGCAGCCAGCTCGGGAACCACGGGGCTGCCGTGGAGAACTACCTGGAAGCCCTGCAAGCCTTCCGGGACTCGGGTGAGGGGAGGCACAGGCACTCCCTTGGGGGGAGTCTGCAGCATCCAGGTGCCAAGTGGACTCAAGCTGGGTGATGCTGCCTGCCGGGGATCTTGGCTGAGCCACGCTGGGACCGATGCAGCCCTTTGCCTCCCAGGGGACTTGCAGGGGCAGTGGCAAGCGTGTGAGGGGCTGGGCACAGCATGCTTCCACCTGGGAGACCCCCAGAAAGCCATCGGGCACTATCGGGAGGCCCTGATTTTGCTTTCCCACTGTCAGGTAAGGCATGATGGGGCACCCCCAGCGGCCAGACCCTTCCGTGCATTATGGGGCACTGGCCTCAGCCCTGGGGCACACCCACTCAGCCCATCGTACATATGGGCTCTCTCCCCCACAGGACAGCCCCAGAGCTGCCCACAAACGGGTCGTGCACAAGCTCACGGATGCCATCCAGCACCGACTCCGCCTCAGCCACCTCTCCTACCAGGGGGGCTGGACACCCACCCCAGCCTTGGTGAGCATCACCCAGGGCATGGGACACTCCGGGGGGCTGGGAACTGGGACCCCAATAGCAGTTGTGGCCTGAGTTTGCTGGGCAGAGGGACACACGTGTTAATCCCATCAGGAGCCCAGCCAGCTGCAGTTTCACTCCACACTGCCCCGTGCCAGTAGGATACGGCTCCAGGAGAGCGAAGTGTGAGTAGGAAAGTTGCCGTCCTCTCTCTCTTTCCTCTGGAATGAGTTTCCAGCATCACGCAGGAGACAAGCCTTCCTTCCTTCACTCCATGTCCTCCAGGGGGAAAGCCCAGGCTGGGGATGAGCTGTACATGTGTATGCCAGGAGCACATCCCGGGCATTCAGGTGAGAAGGTGCAAACTAAACATGGGATCGAGCCATCCAGGCAATTCCTGACGGAGCTGAGGCTTTGGCGCAGTCTGATATTGTGTTCTTGCCTGTTTGTCCTTCCTTCCTGGAGGCACAAGAGTGGCCCTAACTGGTGGTCTCGCACTGGAGCCCTGCAACCCACATGGCCTCCTGGGCACCTCTGGGAAGGATGACAATGGTCCCAGCTCAGCTACAGGGTATCACAGTGAGCCCCAGGATAACAGGTGGGCGGGTGAGGGAGAGGCACCTCACTACAGCCCCTGGCACAAATACCTCTGCAGCACAAGGGACTTCTCCTGTTTATCAATGAAAATCCAGAGATTTTTAAAGATACATAATTCTGGGGAGTGCGTTTGGGGTCATTCCAGCTGGATCCTAGGGAGGGTTCAGTCATGATGTGATAGGGGAGAGTTTGTCAGAGATGCTGTCCAGAACCCCCACATGAGGTTCACTTGTCTCCCAGTAAGAGGACCACCAGCCCCCTGCATCCGGCCAAGCCACCCCATGCCGGCCTCCGGCTACGTACCACACAACCAGAATGTCTCTTGTCCAGCGAGCCCAGGCCTCAGGGTCTCACACTGCATTCCACAGGGCATCAAAACCGCCAAACCCTCCCTCCGAGGCCTCCGGAGTGGTAGGTGATGCCTTGGGGGAGTGGGCAAGGGAGCAGACAGGAGGTCTGGGCTCCAGAGTGTCCTCTGAGGGGAGCATTCATGGGTGGAGACCCCAGCAGGGCTTGGGACACCCCTGTTTCTTGGAATGGACACGGCCCCAAGCCAGAAGTCACAGGGGCTGGGGATTTTGGCACCTTGTAGCCAACACCAAAACCATGCCCTATGGATGGGGCAGCAGATCTAAGGGCAGTTTCCAGGACCGTGGTATGAACCTCCTGCCCAGTCCTGCCTTCCAGTGCTTAAAAGGGCTCCAACAGAGCTAGAGAGGGACTTTGGACAAGGGCCCAGAGTGACAGGACAAGAGGCAGTGGCTTCTCACTGCCAGAGGGCAGGGTTAGATGGGATATTGGGAAGGAATTCCCGGCTGTGAGGGTGGGGAGGCCCTGGCATCGGTTGCCCAGAGAAGCTCTGGCTGCCCCATCCCTGGAAGTGTTCCAGGGCAGGCTGGACAAGGCTTGGAACAACCTGGGCTAGTGGAAGGTGTCCCTGCTCATGGCAGGAGGGTGGGACGAGATGCTTTAAGATCCCTTCTCACCCAAAACAGTCTGTGATTCTGTAACTTGATTATTCCATTTTGCATCCTGCTGGACACCCTCACTCCCCATGATGCCTCCGTGACCTTGCAGCCTTGACGATGACCCCACTGCCACTGCTGCCGGCTGCTGGTCCCGCCGGGGACCTCGCACGGGGACCAGGACTGCGTCCCTCTTCTGCAGCCTCGTGTGACCAGGAGAACACCGGGGAAACGCCGTTTCTCGGGGGGCCTGTGCAGGCCCAAACCGGAGTGGGGGGGGCCGTTGAGCCAACACGGTTTTGACCCCGCTCCGTTTCCGCCATCCTTTGTATGTCGGGCTCCCGGGCAGGAAATGAAGGGGCCGGGGGACGACAGACTCTGCGCGGCTGCGCCCCGACCCCGCCGCGCGGTGAAGGGCGCTCCGCCCCGGGGTGGCCCCGCGCCTGCTCCGTG